>VTPC01090027.1:793714-838226 GCA_011009095.1 Ignelater luminosus
AAAAAAAAATGCGGACGGACGGACAGACAGACAGACAGACCAAGTTCCAAAAAAATCGGTGAGGTACACCTTGTGAATGCCCCTTGTTAAAAACTAAATCGATATCATATCACTATGTCGACAAATCGCTATTTTAGATCTTGATTATCTCGAAAAGTATTCAAGATATCGAAATACCGATTATATATCTGTAATTAGGAGAAAATTCTAAGTTGATTTCATATATAACATGTCCTGTAAAGTTACGGCAACATGGCAACAGACCAACAGACAGACTATGCCGAAAAATCGCCATCTTCGATCTCGATTATCTCAAAAACTATTCGAGATATCGAAATACTGATTATGTATCTGTAATCAGGAGAAAATTCTAAATTGATTTCATGTATAACATGTCCTGTAAAGTTACGGTAACATGGCAAGAGACCAACAGACAGACGGAATGTACGAATTCAGATACGAATTTTTTTAAATTTCGGCGATAAAACAAATAAATAAATAAAATAATTTCCATTTTATACATCACTTTGGATAGCAGAGACGCCAATAACACCTTATATACAAAATATTTAAGCAATTCTGAGAGTTATTTAGTTTTGACCGATTTTTCGTCATTTCCGACCAGTGTGTGACGCCTATTAGATAGAAAGAGGAAAATGCTCTCGAAATTCGTTTTAGACCAAGCAGGGATCAATTGGCGAGTTTGGTTTTGATATTCGCAATTTCATTGTTGGCCAATCTACGAACACACTGTATAACACACTGTTACATAAATCAAGATTTTCTCTGACTTGATTCAGTTCTACGATATAAACAAAATTGTGGGTCTATGCGATCCCACCGTCTAGTAACTTCAGCCTTAAAACCATTCGATCACGTTAGTCCGTACAGTACACTTCAATTACAACGCTTCCAAATTTTTAACCGTCTGTGCCTTCCTTTGCTTTCGAACCTAACTCTATAGGCGGCCTAAAACAATAACATTTCATGATAAGTGTGAGAATAATCACATACTGTATCGCCGGTGTCTCTCGACATTGAACGTATCTATCACAAGGTCTGGCACGCGGGGCTTCTTCAAAAGCTCCTGAACTGCCAAATCCCATCAGGCTACGTCAGAATCATTAACAGCTTCCTCTCTCACCGACAATATAGAGTAAGAGTAAAAGGCTCCCTTTCCAACCCCATCACTCCACGGGCCGGAGTGCCCCAAGGCTCGATTCTCGCCCCTATCCTCTTCATACTATACTGCTCTGATATTCCTCCACCCAAGTCCACTTTAACTCCTCTGCTGTACGCCTAACACCCCTCTAGGTGGACGGCCCGAACACCTCCTCCGCGTCCCGCCAACTTGCTCGAGCTCTGGTTCGGGTGGAAGACTGGCTTCGCTTCTGGCGTATCAGACCGGATCCTAACAAAACCCACGTCCACTTGGTCATCTGGGGCGCTCGACTCGCACTCTCTCAGTCGATTCACGCGCATTGGTCACCCTGTGTCCTCCGCTTGCTCCGCTACGCATCTACAAGAACCATCAGCAACTGCCCGCGGATGAGCGTGGGGTCTGCTTGGTGCTGGTCTACGAGACCATTTCAAAATTCCTCCAACGAGTATCGCTCCAAATTCCACAAAATAAAAATCCTCCAGACCACAGAGAGATTAAGTTCTCTACGGACAGTCACCTCCGGTGGCATTTTTGCATTAATCAGCAGAAGAATAACTTACAGAGGCCAAGATCAGGCTCTGCGGTGCTCTAACCTTTCCAGAGGAGCTATACTACATGGCATGGACAAGAATGAAATTTTGCTCTTCTCCTTGACAGAACTGTGCACAAAGGTACACAATTCGAGATTCGTCCTTATAGGGAGGTGGGAAGAGTGAAACTAATATACAGAACACTGTAGAGCACGGGTGGACCAACCTTTTGTATTATGACAACAAAAATGTTTCGTATAGTTTATAGCTGAAACGTCAAAATTAAATTGGTTGAATTTCTGTTCAATCAGCGATACTCCAAGACCGGTCCGGTTTCTCACAACAGTTCTACGTCATCCATCAAACCACATACGGTAGCACACAGTCGGGCTTTGCCCTCCATTAACATGTGTTAAATTGCCACTGCCACGTGTCGGGTTTTACCTTCCAACAGTCCCCCTTCAACTACCTACAGTAGAGCTTTGTATCAAGCTGTCTACGGTAGCACGCAATCGGGCTTCGCCCTTCATTACTCAGTTGGTTATACTTTGAGATAGGTCTGGACTCATCCTCCAACAATGGAATTTTGCTCCCTATCAAGCCACCTATAGTGGCACGAGATCAGGCTTCCATTAATTTCGCCCTCCAACAGGGCCCTTTCACTGGCCTACAGTTGCACTTCGCCTTCAATTAGCCTTTTCAACTTAGTTGTACTCTAACGTAGGTCGGGATTCATCCTCCAACAGTGGGATGTTGCTCTCTATCAAACCACCTATAGTGGCACGAGATTGGGTTTTGCCCTTCAACTGGCCCCTTTCACTGGCCTACAGTTATACTTCGCCTTCAACTTCCTGAGTTAGTTATACTCTAACGTATGTCGGGATTAATTTTCCAACAGGCCTCCTTAGCCGGCCTTCGGCAAAGATTTGCTCTTCATGAAGCTAACTATCGTGCTTTGCCCTCTAATAGATCCATCAAACTTCGCTCTTCATTGACTTTCTTAAGTCAGTTATACTCTTAATATGCGTCAGACATTCAAGCGGAAGATTTGGATGTGATCACTGACAATGACGGCTACAAAAATAACGACCTGCTTGTATAGAAAGCTCCGCTCGTTCAAAAATGATCTATAATTGCAGACATTAGGCATCTGAATAATGTACTAGAAACAATGTGAGTCGTTTGTACAGTGTAGATCGGGGGTTATGGAAGTCTGCACGGTCAACAATCGGTGCAACACGCAGAAAAAATTCATTCGATACATACAAATACAAAAAAAAAGAATACCACGGTTCCTTTTGGTTTACATCGAAATTATTGCCCTAACAGAATTTGGATTTGATTTTTGGAATGAATACCACCATATCTTCCATGGGCTCGAAAAATCGAGCTGGCAAAATATGTCTAATAATAGGCGGCTTCTGAAGTTAAGATTTAAAGGATTATTAAGTCCTCCAGTACATCACTCGGAACTCTTTAAATGAAGCTCTACATGCTATAGTAGGACTAGATATAAACATTTACAATGAAACTTTAAAAACCTGTCAGTTAACAGACTTAAATTCGCTCTTCATCGAATGCTATAAAATAGTACTTAATGTCACACCTTATACGATTCTCAATAAAGGCTTTGTTTGTTTGCTGAATGTTTGGCCTTTTACTGCGAAGATTGTTCTACATGCACTGTAGCTCAGAGGTTTGAGACCACTTAGAATTATGATCAGGGAGATCAAGAGCGACTACCAGAAGACAAGATCTAATTCATACTATTAACAAGCATTGAGAGGATTACAGTACGAAGAATTTTAAATGAAAATAGTTCAAGGACAATTTTTTTAGCAGCAGTTAAGAAAAGGTTACACGAAGCTAACCTTTATGGAAGGGTAGCGGTTTGCAATCCGTTACTTCAGTTGAATGGTCAACAAGAAGAGACGGTTGGAATAGGAAATAAAACAGCAGATTTAGACATAAGATGATTGGGACAAGTTTGAATTTGAAGTTTTTGGTACGAAAAGAAAAATTCCTATTAGTAGAAACAATAATGGAAAAAAAGTTGCCCTAGTGCGTGTTTCCTAGAAAGATGGAGATGGAAGTATTATTATGTGGTCTTCAAAACTTCATAACGCAAAAAAATAATGATCCAATCGCAGGCAGAGAAAGAAAGAAAGACATAACTCAATTATAAATCTATAAATAAAACTGCCTGGGGTGATACGGTGGTGTACGCTGCTGCTGCCGCCCTAACTGCCAGAATTCTTTGTGCACTTAGCAATTTCCGTTTCTGCCTAACTTTTAAATTACCTGCCCAAATAGCAGGTGCATACGAAATTGCTGGTTGTATTGCACCCTCGTATACCCTAGCTGTAGTGTACCTCCTGAATCCCTCAAGTGAGTCGAGCCGCCACCGCCCCTAACCTGTCTGCTAAGTGTTGCCCCTTCTGAGCTATATAATCTACATTGTGCATTCCAAGACGGCCTATCTTAACTCGCAAATATCTAATGCTGTCTTTACAATATACCTTGCCTTCCCTTCCTCATTATATTACATTTTTCGATACAGCTGGCTAATATGCGTCTACAGGGCCGTTTGATGGCTGTGAGAACAATGAATAAATAAAACTTTCTTACGCCCCCCAGAGAAACACGAGTGTTATCCTCATTTCAACTCAGCACTGTGGTGAGCAGTTTAAATGTGAAATCGTAAAGAAGCCCCTGATACCAGTAAACAAATGACTAGGAAGCACACCTCTGTTCGTAAGCACAGAAGTGAACTCCTCATGGAGTTCATAGCGCTAAATGCTTAAAGTGTTTGAAATAAAACGGGTCAACATTTTCAAATCAGGTAATATTTTCATAAAATTGAGTATAAACACTCTAAATTGTTATCATCAATCTGAAAGAGAATGAAATCTCATTAGGTTTATATTATGCACTGCATTTCATTTTGATGAAAACCAATTTAGATTTCATTTTAAAGCCCATTTGCTGCGCTTTATACTAAATGAAACCCTAGCATCAATTTGAATTTACCCATTTTTTTGTAAAAATATAATTGGAAGCTAAAATGTATCTAATAATAGTAAATAAAAATTTTAGGAAACACCCATAGGAATAAAATTTTTGTTCCAGTTAGATTCTAATACTTCCTCTAATCCACTACCGACCTATTTCATGAAAATCAAAGCACAGAGGAAAACCTACTGTAATCCCCCAAAACTCTGCTTAAGTTACACCTTATTGAATATTAACCTAGTAATTACACCTAAATAATTTAGTTCTACTCAAAATCTAATAATGTTAAATCAATAAAGAATTGCAGTTGATTAACAAGACCAATATAAAACAGTAATTCTTCAAAATAAAGAAAAGAACCAACAAAAAATGAGAAATCAAAATAAAAGAGAGACTAATAACCATCCCTCAATATCTACGATAACTTAATAGAGTCGCTTCCGCGTTCAAAATTAACGAAGAGAAATCAGTCAAGTGTAGTATGACGGCTGGCTTCCGAAAAGTTCGTCGACAACCAATACTTCCGAATCAGCAACATTTCAACCATCTTTTACTAGAGTTCATTCTTTTAGACGCTGACGGTCAACTTCGTTATTACCAGAAGCAAGCGAGTTAGAAACTGCAGTGTTTGTTTTCTTTTTAAGGCGGAAAAGTATTCTACACGCTAAACTTTAGATATACGTGGAAATGATAATGCGACACAAATTCTCTTATACTACTAAAAAGTAGCGCTAAAACTCGACCCCATGGGATCAAGAAGGAATCCCGGAATTCGAGATATTGCCTTCCAAAATCGAATTCAAGTCCTTTTCAAATTTATTATATGAGCCCATTGTGACACGTACAGAGAAATGAGAGAGGCAGACCAGGTTATATGTGCACGTCTGTTTCTCAGATATTTGCTTTGATTTTCGATAAATGTCGACGGGATTACTACTATATGCGGAGAAGGTTGCAGGGAAATCGAATCAGGTTTTATATGTATACAGACTTATCAACTTTACTGCCTACGCGATTTCTACGCAATTAAGGGGAATTTTTTTATTTAAAAATTTCCGTTCGAGAATGAAAACTGAGGAACGAGAATGTAATTTTCCATTTATTAACAGTTTAGGCAAATTTAACATTATCATTCTTGATACTCTAGCACAGTGGTGGGACCCTAAAATAGTTCACAATGAAGTATGCTTAAAAGAAAACCAAAACATGTGCTAAAAACATAGCTAAAAATTGCCGATTATGTCATTAGTTCGTTATGGATCACCCTGTATATTAGCATGTAACATCAAAATATGGATACTTTTTCCCACCAAAAATATAATCTCGAAGATATGAATTTACGGTCCATAATTTCTAATTACCCTCTAACATGTACTGTACTAGTAGTAACTTAATATAAACATGTGCTTGTTTTTAGATACGGGATATGATTGATTACTGGCGGTAGCCGAACGGTAAAGACATTTTTTGACGGTTCAATAAAAATCCCCAGTCGGCCTATTTCGCCTCCTTGCACACGTGCTATATCTCCGGTAACTCTTGGTATAGCCCTCACCATAAGCATAAAATATTCGATAGCGAGAGATATCTCCCCGCTCCTATCGACTACCCGACCGCATGCCTATGGGCACCAACTTTTCTGCGTTATACCATCAAATCCGATTTAGAGGTAAAAGCAGTGCTTTCTCGAAAAAAGGACGTACTACACTTTTCCGTATTTTTACAATCTCTACGACGAAAATCTCGAAATTTTCTATCTCCGAGGTTCCTCCTGTTATTTCAAAGGAATTTAAAGGCGGAATGCACAAAAGTTTGGGAAAGCTCCATGCCGAATTTCAGCATTAATCTCCCAAAAACAACGGCGGTAGAAGGGATGGAAGGGAAACGGCATCCTCCCTAGGTTTCACAAGTCTTTTTAGAAAGATGAGGAATTGGGGAATAGAATCACGTATAGGTCACTAAAGTACATTTATTACAAAAGATTCGTCTCTGTAGCTAAAAGGGTGTCCATTTCAAGGCCGTATTTCCACCGTTTTCAGTTTTTCGCATTTTCGACCTAGAAAATGACCTAGCAGAAAAAAAATTCATCAAACATTTTTTGTTTTCCATTCCACGGCGCATCAAAGTGTTATAACGACGTGTCCATAGGAACTCGGATAACTGCCCCAAAAAGGTACAAAGGAAGGCAAATTAGATTTTTCTGTTCTAATCGATCCCAAAAAGGGGGAAACTCCACTGGTACCTAAGTAAGCTTGTTGTCCTCATAATGCCATGGAGAAAAGTACAGAGTTAATCGAATCGAGTTGGGTTTTCTCGAGTGGATAGATAAACACTCCCAAAACACAAATATCGAATATTATATTGATCAGACCTGCTGGACGCTTTTGGTGGGGTTTGCGATATTCCACCGATTCTTGACTTTTCATCGGAGTTTTTCTCCTATCCTTCTATAGTGATTGAGAAGCTGCGTCGATCGCTGAAAACCAAATTCCCGTAGCCCTTATATTTTTTGAGCTAGAAAAAATTGGTTCGAGCGGGATCAGATGTAGATGAAAACACTCTACCAGTGTACTAAATGCCGTATGGACTCAAACTTGAAAATGCCTGGGGCGAAACATTCCTTGGGGACTCTAGACAATAGCGCTCCTAGTCCCACATCGCTAGACCTACCCATAGGGTCCCAATCGATTTTGCCCATTTTCGCCCGCTATCTCTTTGATATTGTCTGCCCATCTCTTCTGTGGTCTGCCGACGTTCCTTTTTAATGTCCTAGGTCGCCATTGTATAAATCGCTTTACCCAATGCTCTGCAGGTTTTCTTGCGGCGTATCCGGCCTAACTCCATTTTTGCTTGAAGACTTTCTCCATAATGTCTGTGACCTTTGTGCGCTGCCTAAAATCTGTGCTTCGGATTCAGTCTCTTTATGCCGAGTATTGCCCTCTCCGTAACACGTAGGGTTGTTTTAAATTTGTTTGCGCTTTTGTGTTATTACCATTGTTTCTGTGCCAGGTGTCCCATACCTTTTTCTTCAAACTCATTGATATTTCTTGGTTTGCTAGTATCTCACTAAGTTTTCTGAATGCCGTCCATCCAAGTTTTGTTCGCCTTGTGATCTCGGTGGTTTAGTTTGGTTTTCCCAACTTAGTGAAGTGTCCAAGGACATTTTCTATGGTTTCTTGATTTACCTGAATTTGCAATCACCTCCCAGTTGCATCTTTCTTGGTCGATCTGGTTCTTGCAGCGTTCATAGTTCCCAGAAAAGCAGATTTGGCGTGGTTCCACTGGCCATCGATATCAGCTTGGTTCGTTGGATCATTGCTAAGTTGGACTTTAGCTCGGCAACAAAAGCAACTTTAATCTCAGGATTTTGTAGCTACTGAAGCGGAAGACGCCGCAAGAATAAATGACACTCGCCATCTCTTTCAAATTATATGTAAGCTCTCGGGAAAACGTGCACATACGGGAAATCCAGTCAAAGACAAGACTGGCAGGCTGCTGACAAGTCAAGGAGAGCAGATTCGTCGATGGTTCGAACATTTTAAGAACCTCTTCACGATAACATCTGATTCTCCAGCGACCGATTTTAAACATCGTCCTCGGATCGCAACAATTTAAAGAATTAATTCGAATGCGCCCACCATTGACGAAATTTAGACAACCATTCGTAGCATGGAGATTAATAAGTCACCAGGAATCGACCAAGTAACAGCCGAGACGCTTAAGTTGGACTCCAAATTGTCAGCGCAAGCACTATACCCTATTTTCTCAACGGCAGTTTGTCAGAGCCGATCTCATGCAATAGTGGGGTTAGGCAAGGGTGTATCCTCTCTCCGTTGCTGTTCCTGATAGCGCTAAATGAAGTTGTTACGGTTAGTTTACAAGACAAGAAAATGAGAATCCAATGGTCATTACGGTCAAACGAGCACTTGAAGGGGCTTGATTTTGCCGACGATCTTGCCCTACTTTCGATAAGGTGCAGTGATGGTCAGGAAAAACTTGATGCGTTGGATGCTAACGCAAAAACAGTCAACGTCAGCAAAACAAAAAGTATGACTGTCGGGACTAACAGAGCAACGATCACCCTAGGAGGTAACCCTATTGAGAGTGTCGATAGTTTCATGTATCTTGGCAGCCAAATAACACCACATGGCAGTGGAACTCCATATCAGGAAGACGCAACTCAACAACATTTTACGTTCGAACCACCTCAGCCTGAAAACGTAGCTGCACGTGTTTAACACATGTGTTAAACCTATGCTTGAGAGACTTGGTTAGTTGTCAGTACTGTTACAAGAAAGCTTCAAGTATTTGTGAACCGATGCTTGAGAAGAATTTGCAAGATATATTGGCCAAACGTCATCTCTAACCACGATCTCTACCAAAAGTGTCAGCAAGAACCGATCGACATTCAAATCCATCAGTCGGCCACACTCTCCGCCGAGGAGCCAATACAATATCCAGACAGGCTCTCGACTGGAATCCACAAGGTTCGGGGCGCCGCGGTACACCCAGAAGGACATGGAGGAGGGGTCTTAAGAACGAGATCTAAAAATTAGATAAAAGCTGCACCTGGAGGAGGGTCAAAACAATGACTGAAGATAGAAGACTCTGAAAAGAAATTATTGTTGCCTTATGTGAATTGTAATGTATCACGAAGAAGAATAAAGAAGAAGGGATTCACCTTTAAACAAACTAGTATTGAATGTTAATGGTGATTCATCTTTTTAAGGAAAAAAAGTATATTAAAAGTCCTACGTCAACAAGGTTTTTATAATTTAAATTGAACATGGAGTGCTAGACTAAACACGGTCAAAATAACTACAGAATTGTAAATAAGGATTACAACTTAAAAAGTCATTATTTTCAATTAATTTCTCTTAATTAGTATTCACAATCATATATCCATTGATTAGATTATAACTGTAAAATCTACTAATAATAAAAAAATCAATTTAAATGTAAACATAACCCAACCTACTTAATTTCAAAATACAAAACTGATTAAAATTCAGATAAATCCGCAAATTAATATCGAAAATAACGAACGATAAAAGATTAATATGTGCCACTACTAATTAACTATCGCATTAAGAACTAACTGATTTATTTACTAACATTTAAAAGATTATTCGACCTACTTAATGCAATCTTACCTAACCGGAAACACATTTAAATGGTCAATTAAATAACTAATTGGCATCAAAACCAAGAGTATTAAGAAAGTCAAATTACTTAACTTCAAGTAAATACGTTTCACGTTAGTACTACAACGATCTATCAAAATCTCCATCAGGATGAAAGGCCAATTGTTTTAAACGATGTAACGTGATCTTTTCCTTTTAACGTTGATGGGATAAAGTTAGGTTTATACAATAATGTTAGGTGATTAACCCTTGGATAACTTGCTTTTGAATTGAATAGTAGTATACGTACAGAGAATACGCATCACGTACCCTTACTAACGATGTTAAGTTTAACTACTTTCCGGTTGTTGCATAATCGTGCCATTTATACAGGGTGTTTTGAGGCTAATTTGCACCTAAAGTCGTTGGCTTGCTAATTTACAACAAAAGCTGCCCTTTTATCAATTTTAGACTACACTAAACTCATTTACAGCCAAATCCGTTTGTTGATTGTGACAAACAAAATAGTTGACGATATCAAAGAAATACTCTAATTTCTTTGTGTATTTCACATCTATTGGAATTTCCTTCAAGACTGAACTTCGCTAATTAGAACATTTGAATTTAAATGATTAATTGAAAAAAGAAACTTAATGAGAGATCCAGTTTTGATCTTTTTTCTGGTTTTAAACTCGTTCATCATTCCCAAACGAGCATGAAATTCTACAAAATTATCAAAATTCAAGCCATTTAGAAAATGGATGAGATTCCAAGTCTGTTTAACTAATAATAATGGGTGTGCGAGGGTCGCAATCTTGGTTGTAGCAAATGCGATGTCAAATTCATAGGAACGTCTTTAGGTCTTTCAATTAACAGTAAGTCAGGTTAGGTTCGAATCAAATTAACATTACATTTCCCTTGTTGAAATAGCCAGTAAATATAAATGCGTTCAGTTTGTTTAGAATTTCTAAAAATAACGAGGAAAAAAAGGGATAAGGGATAAAATATTCTATCAAGGGACCGACCCTTTGGGAAAGAAGTAGAAACAAGACAGCTAAACTAGTAATCACCCTTTTTCTTAACGTGGAAAAAATCCATATAAAGTTACTCTAACTTTTAGAATCTCCTTTAAATTTTTCTTCAATGCAGGTTAAGTGTAGATTAAGAAAGTTTTTTAAATTGGTTTTCCTTCTTGATTTTTTAAACCTTCGAATTTTTAAACTTAATCAACTACAAATTCAGCTTCCCTTTTTTTTCTCCAACTGTTAAAACAGGATCGATACTGAAATTCTTGAAAATGTAGTATTTTCTAAAAGGCATCATTTCTAAGCACTTTCCTTTTGATGTTAGAATAAAAGCGCGAAAAGCTATTTTAGAAGCTCAGTCGACCAAAATCTGACCTTAACAAATCACAAATTCAAGAGTAATGGCTAAAGAAATATCCCCATTAATCCGATCTAGCCCCCTTCTGGCATATAAAAAACAAAAAAGAAAATTAAAATTAGATTCCTCATTAAATTTCTTTTTAAATTAATTAATTTTAAAGTAAAGAAGAATTGTCTATCTAGAAAACATTTTTGTACAATCAACGTAGTGTCACTAGTTATTCAGACATTTAATAAACATTATCAAAATAAAATTATAATAATTAAAACACAATTTCACTTATAACAGAAAATCTTAAGTAGGTTAATAAAGGTACTTTCTTAAGTTTTTTTTTATTTATTAATTAATTTAATTTATTAACCTACTCAATACATATCTTAAGCTGTGAATCTCCAATACAGAAAATCTTAAGAAAATAAATAAGATGAAAATCCATAAATCAAATTTCGCGACTTTTTCCGAGTTTCCATAAGTTTCCTGAAAATTCCATATACCAGTTGTAGTCTACTATGTACTATTCAAAGGTCGGGACTTGTTTCACACGCAATATGTCTTGCACAGAAATACAATCGCTAAGTTTGTGTGAACATCACAAGTCTCATAACGATGTACGAACTGTTTAAGTGCTGTCATGTCATTGTCAAAAAAACCGGGATCCTTATCTTACCTGTTGCAATACTTACTTACAAAAATAATTTTGAGGCAATCGTTCAAATAAAAACAAATGTATAGCTATTAAAGAAAAGCCACGATTATTGCGATCTCTATTAAAAAACGAAAAGGTAAACAAGACTGTTGCGATAACAGTCAAGCACGTCGTCACGATCCAGAAAGTTGCAAAATCGTCAGATCTGGGGATCTACTGTCAGGTCTGGCAACGCTGTTGTTCGTCTCTTTTCCGCCATATTTATAAAATTTAGGGCCATTTGTTGGTTGATAGTTTTCGCCAATATCGCTGTTTCTAAAAGTCGGGTTGGAAAAATTTAAATTTAGAAAAAATTGCCTCGAGAATATTAGCGACTAGGGTCGGCTCAAATTATGTCAAAGATTGTGTTTGCGCCTCCGTAGACTCATGGGCGTCTAAGGATCCTCTAAGGAGTTCCGAAACAGACATGGAGAGATGTCTCTCGGGTTACAAACCAAACATGTCAACTTTTTTCCTGAATTTCCAGGTTTTCCCTGTTTTCCAGGCAAGGCCGAACTCTGTCTATGGTATTGCCGACGCAATAGAAGCACGATGTTTGTGAGAATTTCAGAAAGATCGAGCCGGGTATTCATGATCCACTTGATGATAGAGATTTCAAACTTCGTTGGGCCTTGGCTAGATCCGATCTAAGGTAACTGTAATCTTTTCCAGTGAACCTAATTCATAATTTTCATGAAGTAATGTTACCATTACATTATAACAGCTTTCAGTAAAAAGGTTTAGGGTATTGTCGCCAAAAGAGGGGCCTTTCACCCACTGCAGCTTCTCCTAAGTGAGGGCTGCTGGATTACTATTCTTGGTATTCTACAATTTCTAACTTTCTTTAAGGTTTATGGTATGGTTGTCGAAGGCAGCATCTTGACGGAGTTTGCCAATAGATGCTTCAATTCAACCTCTCTCAAGCTGGTATAGAAGAGGTCAACAAGAATTGAGAACTTTTTAAGGCAGCTAAATTACTATTGTTGGTATTCTACCAATTTTACGAAGTTAAGAGTCCAGCCCAGTATTCATGAACTACTCGACAACAAGAAATTCTTAGTTTCCATTAAGGAAGTTTATGGTGCGGCGGCAGCATACAGATGGAGGGCAAAGCCCGAGTATAGATTGCAGTCTGCAGACTGCAGTCTCTTTCAAGCTCGTTTAGAAGGACAACAAAGACCGATGGACGCAAAACGGTGGTTCTAAGGAAATTTTTCAAGGCAGCTAGATTGTTATATTCTTGGTGTTCTACGGATTTTAGGAAGTTAGAATCCAGGATTCTAGAACCGCTCGAAGAGAAAAAATTTTTAGCTTTCTTTAAGAAGGTTTATGGTGTGACTGCCGAAAGCAGTATCCTGACTCAGGGCGAAGCTGCTAATAAAACCGTTAATCCACTGCAGTCTCTCTGAAGCTGGTTTAGAAGGTCAACAAAGACCGATCGATGCAAAACGGTGGTTCTGAGAATTCTTCAAGGCAGTTAAATTACTATATTCTTGGTATTTTACGAATTTTAGGAAGTTAGAATCCAGTATTCATGAATGAAAGAATTCCTAGTTTTCTTCAAGAAGGTTTATGGTGTGGCTGCCAAAGGCAGCATCCTAACGGAAGACGAAGCCCAAGTACAGGTCAACAACGACCGATCGACACAAAACGGTGGTTGAGAATTTTTCAAGGTAGCTAACTTACTAAATTCTTGGTATTCTAGGAATTTTGAACCGCTCGATGAGAAAGCTTTCTTTAAGAAGGTTTATGTGTGGCTGCCAAAGGCAGCATCCTAACGGAGGACGAAACCGGACTATAGGTTGCCAGTAGAACCTTTAACCCCCTGTGGTCTATCTCAAGCTGGTTTAGAAGGTCAACAAAAACCGATCGACATAAAAGTCTGTTTCTGAGAATTTTTCGCGGTAGATAAAGTACTGTCCTTGGTATTCTATGAATTTTAAGAAGTTAAGAGCTCAGTATTCATGAATTACTCAATGACAAAGAATTCTTAACTTTCTTTAAGAAGGCTGATGGTGTGGCTGCCGAAGGCAGCATCCTGACGGATGGCAAAGCCCGACTACAGGTTGCCAATCAAGCCCTTAACACACTGCAGAGTCTCTCAAGCTGATTTAGAAGGCCAACAAAACGATTGACGTAAAACTCTGTTTCTGAGAATTTTATATGGTAGATAAATTACCGTCCTTGGTATTCTATAAATTTTAAGAAGTTAAGAGCTCAGTATTCATGAACCAGTAGATGACAAAGAATTCTTAGCTTTCTTTAAGAAGGTTTATGGTGTGGCTGCGCTGAAGGCAGCATCCTAACGGAGGATGAAGCTCGACTATAGGTTGCTAATAGAACCTTTAACTCACTGTGGTTTATCTCAACCTGATTTAGAAGGTCAACAAAGACCGATCGACACAAAACTCCGTTTCTGAAAATTTTCTTTCTTAAGGAAGATTTATATATGGTGTGGCTGCCAAAACCCGAAGCCCAACTACAGATTGCCAATACAACCTTTAACCCACCGCAGTCTTTTTCAAGCTAAATTTTGGTATTCTACAAATTTTAGGAAATTAGAGAGTATTTATGGACCACTCAACAATAAAGAGTTCTTAGCTTTCTTTAAGGAGGTTTATGGTATGGCTGCCAAAAGCATCATCCTGGTGGAGGGCGAAGCCCTACTGTGCATGGGCAATAGAGCCTTTAAACTCCCTGTAGTTAATAAGGACCGATCAATGCAACACGGTGTTTCTGAAAATTTTTCAGGGTAAGTAAGTTACTATTCCTGGTATTATACGAATTTTAGGAAGTTAGAGCCCAGCGTTCATGAACTACCGGACAAGATAGATGATTTAGAAACGCAATGAGAGGTAGAAGAGCACGTGGGAAAGCTGAAATGGCATTGCTACTTATCACACTAGAAGTATTAAAACGCCAACTAGACTCTTAGTTTTTATTTTGCCGGAAGTTGTCGAGAATACCATAAAGGGGGTGCAATGTATGCGCCAGCCAAGATTACGCTCGCTTTAGCTGAGTTAAGGGGCGAAGCGTTAACACGCATTCTCTGTTTCTAAAGAGCCCCTGACATGCTCGTGATTTGTTCCAATTTTCCCGCTCTTTACTCTTGCTCGCGTTGTAAAGTGAAAAATGCAATTAAGAAATCTTTACTTATATGCGAACAGACGTAGTAACCTGAATATGTACTACATATAAACTCTCAATTGCACACGTGGAAGCACTCTCGGACTTCTTTGCACGAATCGGTCAACTCGATCGTGCCAATACATGATTGGTTTTTAGAAAAGGCCTACCCCAACAGTGTTACTTCACGCCGTGGAGATGAAACTGATTTTGATTTTGTTCATGCCAATCTCGTGTATAGTACGAGGGTGGTCTAAAAAGTTTCCGACCTAACAAAGATACAAGACATTTTTTTCTGAAATTTTTTTTTTATTTTTCAACATAGTCTCCTTGTAACTCTACACACTTCTCCCAGCGATGCTCCCATCTCTGTAACCCGTCCAAATAGTACTCGGCATTTTTCTCTGCAAAATAATTGTTCACGAAGGTGATTGCCTCTTCATTTGACGAAAATCTTTGTCCTCCGAGCGCAATTTTTAGATGAGGGAGCAAAAAGAAGTCGCTTGGGGCTAGATCTGGTGAGTAAGGCGGATGGTCAAGCAGTTCAAACCGTAATTCGTGGATTTTCGCCATGGCAACCGCTGAGGTGTGAGACGGTGCGTTGTCTTGGTGAAACAGGATTTTCTTTTTCTGCAAATGTGGCCGTTTTTTCGCAAGTTCTGCCTTCAGCTTGTCAAGTAATGATGCATAGTATGCTCCTGTAATGGTTTTTCCTTTTTGAAGATAATCGATTAAAATAACTCCATGACTATCCCAAAAAACAGTCGCCATCACTTTCCCAGCCGAAAAAACAGTTTTTGCTTTTTTTGGAGCCGGTTCCCCCTTTGCAGTCCATTGTTTGGACTGTATTTTTGTTTCGGGAGTATAATGGTATATCCAAGTTTCATCTACAGTAATTAATCGGCGCCAAAACTCGGATTTATTTCGCCTAAACTGCGCCAAAAGAGCGTTGGAAATATTCATTCGAACACGTTTTTGGTCTAACGTGAGCCAACGCGGCACCCAACGCGCGGACAGCTTTGTCATGCCTAAATGTTGATTTAATATGTGACAAACACGTTCTTTTGACATGTTCATAGCCTCTTCTATCTCTCTCACTTTAATTCGGTGGTCGTCTAGCACCATTTGGTGAACTTTGGCGATGTTTTCGTCGGTAGTTGCAGTTTTTGGACGTCCCGAACGTTCATCGTCTCCCAAGCTCTTACGGCCACGTTTAAATTCAGCAGCCCAAAATTTCACTGTGGTAAATGATGGTGCAGAGTCCACATACACAGAATCCAACTCATCTTTTATTTGCGAAGGTGTATTGCCTTTCAAAAACAAATATTTAATGACAGCTCGATACTCGATTTCGTCCATTTTCACAAAAAAACTCACATCAACTCACTCAAACGACTGTTACATAAAAACTGCGCGTCCAAAATGGCTGAAACTTTGGTGAGTAACTGTCAACAGATGAACAACGAAATTCAGTAGCTTTTATTTACGAGTGCTGCCATCTTCACGTTGAGGTCGGAAACTTTTCAGACCACCCTCGTATATTCAGTTTTACCGTAGATGTTTAAACGAACGAATCGCGAGCATGTCAGGGACGCAACAAAACATTAGTTACACTGCAAATCATGACGCTTTAGTCTGCAGACGTCGAGCGGAAACTTGGCTTGTGCGATTTAAACGTAGAGTTCACCGCCGACCCTCCAGACAAATACACGTTGTTAATTCTAGATTCCAACTAAAAGTAAGTAGGAAAATCAGATGATTTTTTTCTGGAGATGTAGTAGAACAATCACAGCAATTCTTGATTAGATCATAGGACCAAAACAAAGGTGATTTTCAACATTACCACTTGGAATAGACCTGATAACAAGATTTCTGTTTTACCATTTCATTTTTGAGGAAGATGCCCCTTGCTGAATTTTCTGGAACTGAACAGTGTCATTGTCGAGTTATATAGAAGAGAGCTAGCATCTTGTCTAATGCCCGTATTTTGTAATGACATTCTCCAAACCCTAAAGATGGGTGTCTTGTACTGAATCTTATTTGGGACATTTTGGTGGAAGCGCTGATCAATCCTGCAGCGCATCAACTTAGTCTTTTTCCTTTTTGGACAAAGTTTAACAGGCTGCCATAGGGAATTTCTTCCTTTTTCAGAACTAATACTCGAAGAAAGTTGAGCAGCTTAAATGATACAATTTGTTTCGTTGATGTCATTAGAGAAATTATAAATGATTGTAAACATGTGTATAATGCTGGGATCCGTGATCTTTCTTCTCGAGTGTGTATGAACTGCTTTGATTGATCTATACATATATCTGAACAATCTAAACAATTTTGTTTATTGAAGATGACACTTCTAACTCGAAGTAGGGAAAGAAACAATATATGAATCCAAGTTCCAACCTTTATTATACATACTATCCTGAAATTAATTATATGTGTAGAAGCAGTAAAATAATTCTTACCACATTAAGATAAAATATTACACCATAAGTATGAAGTATTTAGTAAAGGATCTGTACTACATCATATTAGTAATTATTTAAACTCATATTAAATTCATGCGGTTGGTATGAAATCATAAAATATTCATTTATCTTCTCAAGTAAAACAATAACCGTGTAGTAATATCTGTATCAACTACAAAAATCTTCGTAATGAAACTTAATATTTCACGCATCACGCGCGCGTTATGTTACCTAACGCAACATAAGGGAACCTTAACTTTTATTTCTTCTCCCATTTGATATTATTTGTCTCACATTCAATAATGAAAAATGTTATTGCAATCAATCTATCTTTTATAGTGGTGACCTAAACCGAACTGGCTGCTAACAGAAAATTTGCGGAGATAAAGGCATTTTTCACTCTTGTTCGTTTTCGCTGTTTTACAAATGGCTTCGATTTCTCATTTATCACACGTGGAATTGAGCGGTGCAGTTCAAAGCATCCTGCACATCTGCACAAATAAAACATTCATAAAAAAGAAATTCAATTCCATTCTATCCAGAAGAAGTTGTAAAATATGTAAAATACTAAAACAAAAGCGATTCGTTATTATTATAGAAGAAGCAAAAAAAAGGCGGAAAGAAAAGTTCAAAAGCGACCCAAGCACAAAACGGGACGACGCTTTAATTTGCAAATTAATGCAAGGATTACATCAAATTTGCAATGCACAAATGCTGCGTTTCCTTTTCCCGAATATAAATTTTAGAAGAACATTTTTTATATATCATCTGAAGAGGGGTGAATTTGTGTGGTTAGTAATAAAAACACAGCCTGCAGGGGTTGGGTTTAAAGATGCGATAGGATAGTCCTATACTCTCAGTCATGCATAAATTATTTAACCTAGTGTACAGTGTCCCTTTTGAAACAAGTTATTACAATAAACCCTTCAATACCCTAAGGGGTGCCAACTTGTCAGGAGGTTAGTATCAGATCTATGGTTCTCTTGTGGGATTTCAAACTGGGTAAACTAGATTAAAGCGGTATTTGAAAATTAAACAGAGCTAATCAAAGCAAAACTTCAATTATAGTTTTGTTGGGAGGTCGTCAAATAAAAAAGACGACACTATTTACAGTGTGCAATATTTTTCTGTTAGTTATTAGTTAGTTAGTATTATATTGTGTTAGAGCTTTAAGGTCCACTGTTGTGCTCTACTCTGAATTTATGAATATTGCCCAAGTACTAAGCTGACACAGATCAATGAAGTTCTTGCAGTTCGAAAACTAATGACCTAAAAGATTTACAATTTTGTGGTGGTCGAGGAACTTTGTCCAAATTGGCTCGTTTAACGACAGAATATGTTCGCATATTTTACAGTTTGAACATCAAAACTAAATTGTTCGTTTAATTGTATTTGTCTTTATAAGAGCCAATTTGGCCCCGGGCGCTACATTTGCCCACCCTTGTGCTGGATGGTACTATGTGTCACTTTTAGGATTGTATTCCAGGAATACTGAAGAGAGTTTCACAATTTATATTTCGAGAATGCGACACGACGGTTTCGTCCTTTGAAGTAAAAAAAAATCGATTCAGGAGTTGAAACTTTTCCCTACTATAAAGTCTTGGGCTAAAACGAACGATACTCTTCTTTTTCATTAGGTTAGTGAAGTCCATAATAACAAAATGGAGAATGTTTTGATAATGAAACATACATAAACTATTATTACTTCAATCTTTGGAGTTATCGGTCTCGAAGGTAAGACTTCTATGGTCACGGCAGTGAACAGCTAGCCCATCTTACTTTAGTTATAACTAAGCATATTGCAGAAACGAAACTTTCATTTATCGGTTTAGCATCTAGGTCTAGCGCGCACCACACGCCTTGGGCTGTCCCTATTGTCATCGCTGATTGCCGCTCGTGATTTGAATTTAGTATCCGATAACATATTTTGTAAAGAAATTAAGGATTATTTAAAGAAAATTGTTCTTATATAGATTCCTGATGTAAAAGATTTCCCCTAACTATCCTAATCACACCTCACGAAATAATCAGTTTTTTTTAAAATTTAAAATCAAGTACATGTACTCAGCACTTAACTTTTTATTAAAAACTCCCATTCTCCTAACGAGGCTTCTTAGGTAAACAAACACATACACCACCTCCATTCTTCATTAACATAGAAATTACAAGCATCTTTTGTTAGGAAAGAGGCAAGCATTACACCACCCTTCTACTACTATAAGAAATCACAATAAACCCTTCAGTCTGGAAGACAGATGAGAGTCGCATGATACAGATGCAGGGAGCAAACATGAGTAAATACAAAAGGTTTTCTTGTACATATACCGTGTAACAAACCTCAAGATACATTTCCCTTGGAAAGGATTTTCTGTTTGGATTGTTTAAGAGCTCGTAGTTACAATAAAGCATAAAGCGGACAGTGTGGGGCGCGGGCGTTTCGCTCTCTTTTATGCTTTCAAAATTCTGCATTTTGAATTGTTAATATCATACTAAGACATTAAACAGAAAATAGCGGCGCGAATATCTACTGATACTTTCTTTAAAACATGTTTAGATTTACAATAAAAGAACTTTTTACCTTGGTAAATAGGAAAATCCCCATCACTCCGGCTGTGAGTCAACATCAGATTTCCTTCTCGCGTCCGCTGATATCAAGATTCAAATATTTGCACGCCACTAAATCATCTCAACAATACACAAAATACGCGCCTGAAAAGCTATCGGCTAGTGTTCGGTGAGTACAAAGGATGGTACAGTGAAAGCGTCGCGACGCCAGAGAACGCACTGAGAGGGTTGGGTATCGCGCTTTTCAGAATAGGGATGCTGCGCTCCCCGTGCGTCGCCACCTTTAAAACATCATACCGTATGAAAAGCATGAGAAGACAAAAGAATTCTCCTGAGATAAAAAATAAATGTTATGGTCATCATTAAGATCAGTTTTCCGCGAAAACTTTTCCCTAAACCAATAAATACTTCATTATGCAAATTAGGGCAGGTCTGTAAATTAGATCAAGTTCCATTCAATCGATCAACACCGTTCAAGTAGAAATGCAGCAATTTACACCTCGGCAAAAACCCCATAAAATCTTCCACAAAAAAGCGATGCGGCTGAATAAAGATATTTACAACGGCAATATCATTTTATAGTGAACTAGGGGCCTACCTACGAAGTACAAACGAAAAGCAGTTGCCGCCTTATAAGCCTCCTTGTGGTTTCTCCTAAAATTTATCGTTATGTCCGATTAACTTCGGCTAAAAGAAACAAAAACTGCTGATCTCTAGGGTATTGCTCTTACTGCGATGCTTTTTGGTCCTTGAGGTAACATTTGCACAATTTGCAGCGCACGAAGGAAACACTGAGCATGCTTTTTTGAAGGGAAAGGAAATGTTTTTGTTTGGCATTTGCATAGGCGACTGCTTGCCTAGGTTTCCATAAAAGCTCGTCTGAGGCAGATTACAAGTCCCGGGTGTAGAAAATAGTTTTCCACCAACCTTTCGCTACTCAGAACATTATTGATCTTCGTCATAAATCAGTTTACCAGAAAAAAAGGAGGAGAGAGAAAAACCCAAACTTATTTGATAAGAACAAATCTATTTTGTTTCCCTCAGTAGAAAATATATATATTGTTTGGACAAACAACTCCCTCCACGGTCTTAAAAGTTCAAAAGAGAAAGAGTGAATGACAACCGCGAAATTGTATTTACAAACTTCGGCTCTAACATAATTACAGTCGCTGTTCAAAAACAAAAGAAAGAAATATAAAAAATCGAATAACGAAAATTTCATATTTTTTTCACTAAATTATGAAGTAGAGAAATATTAGGATAATCTGCAACCTCGACCTCATAAATTTATAGAATCGCGGGTACCGGGGATTGGTTCAGATTAAGTTTCAGGGACATACCTCCAGAATCTCGTCAGATGTGAACTCGTCCTTTCGATCAATAGAACCAGGACGAAAGATAATAAAACAGAGAGAACACCGACCTCTCTGCTTTAAAGCGTACAGTTTGCAGATTTGGTTTCGAACAAAAATTTGCATGTGTGGTGTTGTTTAAACTTTAAGATGTTACTAAGTGCTAATTCAAAATTTAAAAATTATTCTCATTATAGGCCCAAAAGAAATTCCGCAATGTTAGCTGAAAACCATAAAAATGACTTACCAAGATCACCATTACAATTGGAATGATCAGGAATACGTCCAGTTGTTCCTACGCTAGTAGCTTCAGGGATGGCGAGATTGTCTAACGTTGGTCCGTTTTCTGAAATTAAAAGTCGAAGTGCAAAATAAAAATCGATGTAAGGATTAGAAACATATGAAAAAAATTTACAAAGAAAGCCTCGAGAACGCAAATATTTACAACATATTGATGAGCTCCATTATAAATACCTTAAAACTAGTTATTCTATTACAGTAGTGTTTCACAACTCTGACTTCATCATAACCAAGTTTATTTTCAAGTTGTGGGTATAGGTTTTGAAATTATATGAACTACAATACAGGGTGTTTAATAAACCAAGGGCAAACTAGAAATTTATTTTTTAAGACAAAACATGTGTCTATTACGGCGTTATTCAATTATTTCTTGTAAAATCTCAAAGTAACCAAAAACAGAAACTCTAGTCTTCCTCACAATTAAAGAATTCTTAATGAGACTTCTAATATATAGAAGAATTAAAATTCGGGTGGAAATCGAACCCACAACTTTGAGCTTAGCGAGTTTTTCCCAAAACATAAAATGATATTTCTATATGTATGTAGTTAACATGAATAACAAGGCGTTGTAACAAAGATTCACTTAACAATGCATCGTAGGTCAAAGTTTGTGGAATTACTGAGGTATTTATAGTAACATCCCGATTGATATGTATTTTTAAAATAGAAAATCGCTATCAAATTCATGTTAACTACATAAAGAAATACTAGTTTATGCTTCGGGAAGAACTCGCCAAACTCAATTGGATCGAGTTTTCCCCTGAAATACCATTGTTGTGGATTCGATTCCCATGCGAGTTCTAGTTTTTCTATATGTTAAAAGTCTGATTAAAAAATACTTTAATTATGAGAAAGACTTAAGAGTTTCTGTCCTCATTTCGAGTTGGCGAACACAAATTTTCAGTTCTAGAATCTCTATAAACTGTTAGGTCAACCAAGACAAAATTAAGAAAACTCTTACCTTTGCTTGCTTTGTAATCTCTAAATAAAAGTATTTAAGTACATAGGGAGATCACAAAATTCAAAATTTTACTTTTTGTCGATCTTGTTTAATAAAAGAGCAAACTACATGAGCCCTACATCTCCTCTGTCGCACCTCATAGTCCCGTTCTTTTAGATGAAGCCACACAGAACCTAGATTCAAGCTCCTCTATATACTGCAAAGACTCCTACGGTGGCCCAAAATTGGAATTCGCTCTTCCACCACGTCACTTCCGATAGCCAATGAATGAGATCTGCCCTCTCCCAGGTAAACAAAGCCAAACTGAATCTAAGTTCGGATTCCTCTTCACAAAGCAAGCCATTTTCGGTGGCAAAAAACCAGAAGTCACTCCTCCACCAAACCACCTATGGCAGCCAACCATCGGGCTCCTCCCTCTACCAGGTAAACAAAGCCAAACTGCATCTACGTTCGGGCTTCTATATATACTAGACAGTGAACGATGGCCAGAAATCAGGATTCACTCTTCTAAGTCACTTGCGGCGATTAACGATAAGCCTCCGCCTTCCACCAGAAAGACAGTCAAATTGAATATAAGTTCGGTCGCCTACATACACCAGGCCACCTTCGGTGGCCAAACACCCAAATTCACTCTTAACCACGCCACCTGCGGCAGCCAACGATCGGGCTCCGCCCTCCATCAGGTAAACAAAGCCAAACTGTATCTATGTTGGGGCTTCTATACAGTGTGTCCAAGATAAGGATGCACAGCATGGGGATCTTGGAAACGGTAAGAGATACAGGATCGCTTAAATGGGATAAAAGTTGACTCTTTATAGGACCTTTTTGCTGGCGTTTGCAAAATCTAGATATCTTGGATAGTTTCAGAGATATTTTAAAAAAAGTTACTTTGATTTCTTATGCTATAAATTAATGCATTCTGCAGTACCCTGGCCTTCATGACCACCTGATCTAACACCGTTAGATTTCTTTCCTCTGGGGTTATGTCAAGAATCATGTGCTTAACCAAAATTTTGAAGATGAACGGCAATTATTACAGTTGGTCACAGCAGCGTTTAACACAAAAAAATCAAAACCAAAATAACCCTATCATGTTTACATCATTAGAATCGTGACGACAAGAGCTATCCAAAACAATTTCCAATTGTTTTTCCGCCTATTTAAAAAAATGAGGTCGATGATGGTTACTCGAAACTGAAACGTTGTACAGGAATTTTGTTAGCGTATTTTAATAGAGAACAAAAAGTGGCAATGGAAAAGTAGTTTTAGTTTTTGGATATCTCTTCAAATAAAAGAAAGAAAAAATAATAACGAAAATCGAGAAATCTACTTTTTTTTAAATATCTCTAAAACTATCCAAGATATCTAGATTTTGCAAACGCCAACAAAAAGGTCCTATGAATAGCCAACTTTCATCCCATTTAACCGATGCTGTATCTCTTACCGTTTCCAAGATCCCCATGCTGTGTATCCTTATCTTGGACACACTGGCACACAGGCGGCTGCGCACGATGGCCAAAAATCAGATGGACGAGACCAAACTGAATCTTGATTCAGACTTTTCTCCACAATCCAGGCCACCTTGGGTGGCCAAAATTAGCATTTTGCTTTTCCATTATGCCACCTGTAATGGCCAACGATCATTCCGCCCCCACTAGGTATTCAAAGCCAAATTGAATCTAACTCTCCATACACCAGGTCACCTATGGTGACCAAAAATCGAGATTCGTTCTTCCACTGTTTCCTGCGATGGCCAACAGGTTTCGCTAACTAGTAGCTAGAAGGCAAACTGAATCAAGTTCGAGCTTCTCCACAAACAAAACCTACGGTGGCCAAGGATAGTTTCGTCCTTCCACCACGCCATCTGCGCTGCGATAACCCCTCCCTCAGGTAAAAGAAGCCAAACTGAATACAAGTTCGCGCTCCTCCATATAAGAGGCCACTTACGGTGACCAAAACTCCAGATTTTCTCTTCCACCATGCTACCTGCGGTATTCAACCATCAGACTCTGCCCTTTATGAGGTGAACGAGGCCAAACAATCTTAAGTTCGGGCTGCACTCCACCACCAAACCACCTTCGGTGGCCAAAATTCGCAATTTGTCCTGCGGTAGCCAACGATTAATAATCTCCGTCCTCTATCAGCTAAACGGACGCCAAATTAAATCTAAGTTCCGACTTCTCTCTTCACATCAGGCCATCTTCGATGGCCAAAAATCATCATTTCCTCTTCCATGACGCCACCTGTAATGATCAACGATCAAGTTCCGCGCCCACCAGGAATACTTAGCACAATTGAATCCAAGTATCCATATACCAGGTCACCTATGGTGACCAAAAATCGAGATTCGTTCGTTCACCAACTCTCCTGCAATAACCAACGATTAGGTTCCGTTCTTCATTAAGTATCAGAAGCCAAACTTAATTAAGTTTGAGCTCTTCCGCATGCAAGGTCATCTGCAGTGGTAAAACATAGATTCGCTCTTCCACCACGCCATCTGCGGCAGCCAACAATCAGGCTCCGCCCTTCATCAAGTAGACGAGGTCAAGGTAAATCTAATTCAGGCTCCTACATACACCAAGTCATCTACGTAGTCGAGAATCGGGATTCGCTCTTACACCACGTTACATAAACAATCAGGTTCCACTTCTTACCAGGTAGGCGAAGCTAAGCTGTATCTAAGCCCAGGTTCCTTCATATATGTACCAGGTCAACCGGAATTCGCTTATCCACTAGTCAACATTCAGGTTAAATAGTGGACCGTACCCTGAACGTACTTTTACTCGTCGGGATATCCAGTAAGGTAAAAAAAATGATTTGCTAACTTTTTCAAGTTTTTCAATCTATTTTTAAACATTGACTAAAAATTATTATTCCAGTATTCATTTTAACTGTTATCGGAATCTCGACAAAACTTTATGGAAACAGTTGAGTCGAAGATGTAATTCGAAGAGGAGTAAGAGATAGCCTGAATGGTGCAGAACTTGAGTAGAGATTCGGAATAATTGCAAGTCGAGCTTTCTTCTGGAGAATGGAAGTCGAATTTGAAGGTTTTCAAGCACGTGGCCATTTGTTTTGTTCAATTGACCTATTAACGTATTGATCCCTTAAGAATTTCAAACGATTATCTCGGTGGTGGAAACCATCCAGATGGAACATTCTCCTTCTATCAGAGTCAATGAGTTACGTATGGCAGTGTGATAAAGAGGATAGTGAATCGATAGTCAATTACGAATCAAATGAAAGTTTGAGAAGCCGCGACCGAGTCTGGAAAGCAAGTCAGTCTACCTCAGCGCGTAGAGGAGGATGTTACTCCAAGTTAGGCGAACAAAGAAATCTGTGGGCTCTGGTGCAGCGACAGTGGTAAACGAGACAATCTGATCTTTGAAAAATCGGTCAGCAGGATCCTGAACCATTCGGGGGAACTGCGAAACATTCTCCATAAGGTGATGTCATCGGCAAATTGGGAGAATAAGCTCTGAGTGAGAGAGAAAGAGAGAGCTTAGGCTTGTAAAAAAGCTCCTCGTGCCAGATCTTGTTAAAAGTGGACGCACAATGCCTAGAGAAGTAACAAACCAAGAGGAAAGTAACATAAAAATAAAAATAGAACAGGATGAGATCAGTGAAGAAACTTGAACAGAAAGAAAAGAATAAACAACGAGAAAAACAGAAAGACAATAAAACGGTAAAAAGGGGAGAAAGGAAAATGAATGAAACGAAAGAAAAAACAAAAATGACAGCCAAAATATCAAAAGAAATTGGAGCGGGCCAAAGAGCCTGGAAGATCAAAGAAGCTCAAGGTTGAGATTAAAAGAAGCAGAAGAAAACGAAAAATGTGTCTATTTTGAATATGACATTTTGAATTCTTTGTAAAAGCAAAAAGTTACAGTCATATTGCATAATATTACAAACGAGCAAATGCATCTTAAAAATACGATCAAAAGATGCAGAAAGAAAGGATCCAAAGCAAGAACTGTATGCTCTCAAATTCCATAAGAATGCATTAAACTAGAGGCCACAGAAGGAAGACAGAAATATTTTCAGCAATCATGATTGTAGTTTCATCACTTTCACCTGCATTTAGATCCATTTTTAGAAGTCTTTGCAAGATATTTAACGTAATCTCTGTGCACTGTTTCAGTCTATTTATTTTGCAACAAAGAGATATGGCAAATTTCGCAAAAGATCAAGTTTTTATACTAAAATGTTATGTAAATCTACAAGACGGAGTCATGAAATACCCCCATAAAACATTTATTTGCAGTCTATACAAATATCTCTATTACTCGACTACTTTGCCGTTGCTTTTTTTGTGCAAGTTTGGGTCACTTAGTATACTGCTCACACTTAAAAATAAAACACCAACTTTATTGGTCATGTCGAAGTATTTTCATCTAAATAACTCCTTGTGGTTACAGTTTGGCTTGCAGAATATTTATCGACCCCTCAACTTAGTTTCACTAGGCTGTATTTAAACAGGGTTTCCCCAAAAAGAATGCAATCTAAGCCGTCTTAATAGATGCAAGATCGAAAAGCATGGCAAACTTCCTTACGAATGAAAAGTTCACTCATCACTCTTTAAAGCCGTTAAGATTATGTACAACCACCAACCAACTCCTACTGAGAAAAAAGTGTGAAATTATAGATTAAACCTAAAACTGACAAAATTATAATTTCATCTAAATCATATAAACAAACAACTGAATCAAGTTGAGAGAATTTGTTTTCCATAGTGTTTCCAAATGTTTTTTGAGTTTCAAGCTGTTTTCTTAATTTCATAATTTTTAAGTGATCGTGGAGAAAATTTGTGAAGGTTAAATTATAAAAACCTGACTATCTCAGCAGCAGCAGTAACATAAACATTCATCATCCCTGAGCTTGCTGCCGTTCTCTCCAACTGTGTTTAGTAACACATCGGCGTCGCCAACTCGTCAGATCTTCATTAATAAGTCCTTGTTGTATCGCCACATTAACTAGTCTGTTTCTACAGTTTGACAAGTTCGAGTTTCGCGTAATTGATAACAGGTATAATCGACTTCTCAAATCAGGATTTACATAGAATTGGATAAAGATCCGGTTCGAAACGTGAACGAGCCAAATTCAATTTACTAGTCTTGTTTTTACGCCCGACAGAGGAAGTGAAGCCAGCGGGAGACTGAGAACGTTGCTCAAGTGCTTATAATTGCATTTTCCGTCCCAAACTATAAACTATCCTTCTATTATCAAGTGATTGAGAGCGTACAAAGCATATTGAATCTTGAACAAGTTGCAAAGCTTTATCTTTCCACCAATCATTGATGACTTGGTGAATCACACCAGCCTGATAGTGCATACTGACCAACAAAGTCAAAATCGGATCTGTATGCAGGCATGTTAAAAGTTAATTCCTCTAACCTACTAAACTAAGGACTCTCATGCAGTCTCTAATTCCCTTCATTTTGTCTCATCTGTGAGTAAGTTTGTATTTATAGCTAGTAATAGTAGCCAAATATTTCAAATTCTAAGTTTAAGCTTGTTATATCCATTCGCTACTTTCATTTTCATCAATACACTATGTAATATCAGGAAATTATTGCTTAGAGAATACAAATATTTGTTCAAGTGTCTTTGAACTGTTAAAAGATTGTTGGCTTCCAATACTTCACAATGTGCTAGATTTTTACAATAATGTGTGTCCTGTCAATTATTTTGAAATCTGGCAACCCATACTAAACGAGCAACTGACACAGAAGCAAAGATGAATGAAAACTTGAGATTTGTAAAAATCATTGTTCAGTTGGACAATAATTTTTATCAAAATATGAGGCAGGTTGGATTATAGCCTATTCCTGTAGTCACAAGAAACCTAATTGTGTAATAAGTTTGCAGAAATGCAGCTAAATATATTGCAGCACCATCCTGATCAACATCGAGATTTATTATGTACAAGTTCACAAAATGATTTTAAGAAGCCATCATCAGTACACTACCATAAAACCATACAACTATGGTCCAGATTTTTTAATTTTTATCTTCTTATCTCTTTAACTGAAGAACATTTTATTATTTATATACTAAAAAATGATGTTATTTGATACATACTAATAAGTTTTATGTTCGAGGGATATTTATAATATATTATTTCATTTATTTAATTTTGGACCCTTGTTGCATGCACATTTTACAACTATCGTCAATATAAAATTCGATTGAATAAACCCATGTTAATTTTTTTCTGAACTAGTATAATATGCTAAAATCTGTCCATGCAGAAAAAACATTACAATGCAAAAACAACAAAAACTCTAATATTTTGGAATGAAAGTTTATAACTGTAATGACGCAGATCTAAACAAATATTAGTAATTCATTTTGAAGTTTGACCTGCACTATCTTACTGTCACAATAATAAACTACCACAAAGTATGTCTCAAACTAACTATATATGTCAGGACTACTTCTTTTAGATGGATCTTTCTTTGGATAGGTACCTATTTGGACTATAATTGAACCACAGGACTACAGTTGTATGATTTTACAATATGGTTATTTATATTTCAAATACAAAAGATTGCTCAAAAAGAGTGTACATCTTTGTACAAATCTCATCTTTTCTTATAAATCTATCCAAATTATCAACCTCAGAAATAAACAAATCCTTTATAACATGTTAATTATTTTATGAAGGCTAGTAATGTCAACTATTTTCAAAGATAAATAGTTATAATACATGTTTGATATTAAATAAACTTAGTAAATACTTAAAGTGTTAATTAGCAATAAATTATTACTATCACAAACCTTGATGTTTATCAAATTAATGCCATTTTAATGATAATTCTAATGTTTAATTAACAATTTTTTAAATAATGTTAGGTTATGTAAAGAACTGTCATTTTCATTTACAAAAAAACAAAAAACAAAAAAAAAGAAATGTCAAACTTGACAATCTAGATGTGTATTTGCAAAAAAAAATGAAAAAATCATGTTAAAAGCACTAAAAGGTTTTGTAATTTGTGATTAAAGATCTTTTTATATAAGATAAAATGGACATAATGCAGTAAACATTCAATTAGGTGACTTATAACCATTTTTGTTACGCTATTTCTCATATTTTAGGTAAGGCAAATTTGAATGAAAAACATCACTCTACTAACACAAATTCATGAAAGTAATAAATAAAATCAATTACTATGGAGAATTTATTAACTGCAAATGAAGAAATATACCAAAATTAATTTCAGTTGAGATTCTTAAATCTATCTTGAAGGCATAGCATACATTTTTTTGTGTTGGCAACTATATTTATCAAAGTGACAGTTGTGATTTTGAAGGTTAGTTAACCGTGATTATGAACAAGAAAATTAACAATAAGAAGTTTCTAAATTCACCACTGTGAAATTGCTGATTTCATCACAGATGATTTTGTGATATGTTTTTGATGTAATAATTAAAAATGCGATTGTTGTACCATCAAATGACATAACCTATAACAAATAATGTCAAATTCTTTGACATAGTCTTTGTTTTACTTCATACGATTCAAGTAAATATAAAATGTAGTTTATTCCACAACTGAAAAATGATTGAGCGCATGTTTCTAATTAACTATTACAGTCCATGCTAAAATTTAGCTTCAAAAACCAATGGATTTAGAAATCTTCCTTTATATATATATATCATTGTTGTCAACATAATTCTAATTTTATTGCAAAAAACAATGATAATTCATTTTATAATAAAAAATCGTATTTCAAATATTAAATATTTTTAAATTAATAACACTATATAAATCTCAAATTTTAAACTTTATTGAAATGTAAAACTTACAGACACCTTCCTTTTATTAAAGCTTAAGTATATCGTAATTAACCAAGGCTTAGAGTACAATATTAAGAATGATCACCACACATATTATAGTTTATAAATAACATGCCATTATAGCTGTAGCCGATACCAACTTAACCTAACATTCTTAATTTCCCACATGCAAAACAATACAATAATTTACTTATTTGGCTGCTTCAACATTTTTTGAAACCGATTTCTTGTTTGTCTATCGCAATATTTTAAAATATAATTTAATAGTTCAGGCGGCAAACTCATCAATGTCGCTGCTCGCAAGGAACCCGTTTGCAGTATTAACATTTTACATGGATGGCTAATCAGATTTTTAAATTTTAATGATAAATCTTTCAAATTTTGAAATATTCTTTTAATACCATAATTTCCATAATTCACAATATACAATGAAGGGTCCAAGAGTATACTAAAATGATTTTCTGACGAGTTCACATTATTAACACAACAATTTACAACTAATTCGTCAGAAACTAAAATACAAGTAACACTGCAAATATTAATCGGACAAGGAATCAACACAAATGATAATCTATAAGACGTTTTACTTCTTTTCCAGTCTTTTGGCATGCGTTCTGTTAATAATAAAAGGCGTTTGTAATGAAAATCGCAAGTCTGAGCAGACTCTTCATGCAACGGAAGAAAATCTGGCGTTACAAATCCACTTTCTAACATAAGTATGTATATGAAAATCACAGCAAGGTCGTTTTTATCTAGTGTAACATCCTCTTGTTTGAAATAATTGAAAAGATTCTGAAGACTACGAGGAATGTTATCTTCTTTATAATCCTCTAACATCATAGGCTCCATTACTGAAAGAATAACAATTTTGTGTAACCAACAATATTGTATTTATAGTGCTCTAACATTCTGTGCGATACATTTTAAAATAAAGAAAAAAAAACAACAGATTTAACTATCTAAACATCACAACATTAATTAATTACCTAATGACTATCTTTATAAATTACTGCAAACTCTTGAAGACCACCTGTGGCTTCCATGCTTTAACATTTTACTTTCAATATTTACTTTTGAAGTATGCGAAGATTTAGAATAATCTGCATATAATGGAGCCTCCATGTAAGACAATCATGGTAACAGTCTTAACACTTTTATGTTTCCATATCTAAAGAAAAACCAGGATAAAGAAATGCAAGGTTATGTACTGATTGTAAACAACCAAAATTTTTTGGAACGCATGTAGGATGTTTACACAACGCAAATAAGCTATTTATACTTTTCTAACAATAACACTAAACTAATAACCAAATTCTTATTGGAAAGATACATGCAGTAAATACAACAATTAATTGTCGTTAACTTATGAGTCATAGCAAGTTTTTTGCCATAACCTACATTCTTTCTTTTAAACCAACATACGGCCGTGTTTCACAATTTATTCTACCGATTATAAATTAAAAACTGTACAAAACAGAGCATATAGTAATTCTATAAACATTTTTAAAGCATAACTAACTCAATAAACTAATTAAAACACGAAAACTGCGAAATGGTTAAAAATATTTGTCACATAACAGGGAAATGTCATAAGGATCAAGGTTAAAAGTGAGTCTAAACGAATTTAAAGTACCTGTTTCAGTCTTGTTCTCTTCTGAAGCTTCACTAGGTTCCGCGGAATTATTTTCTAATTGCAAATTCACGTTATTTGACACTATTTTAGCACTACTTTCAGCCATTTTATGTTTAAAACTTCCTTATTTGGCAACAAAGTTTGTCATGTTTGAAAATAGTTCGTTTGACAAATTTATGAATTTAAAGGTGGCGCCACCCTATGGAAACAATACAGAAAATGATTTATTCAAAACATTCCCGCTTTTTTTTGCAATTATGATCCAGTTCCGACCAAAAAATTAGCATTAGTTAGATAACTGTTAATGAATTTTATTCTTATAGCTTCAACGAAGAATATTTTAAATTAATTAGTGTTGATCATTTCTATATTATTCAAGATTTGAGGATTATTCAGATTCAAGTTAAAATCATATTTAGAAATTGGAAAATGCAATAAATTAGAAATGAAAATGGATGTTTTCTAGTAAATTCACGTGACGAAAAAGACTAACTGTAATTAGCGAAAGTCGTTTAATATACTCCCCCCAACAACTTGGCTTTTTTTTTGTTTTTTAATGCTCCCGTCATATTTAAACTGTCATTACTCTATGAGGTTATGTCAGTATGTCAAAATCATTTAATTATTGCTTTCTATTTTGTTCAGAAATTTGGTGGAAATATTAATTACTAAAAAATTTCTTTTTTTATTTACTTTGGTGACAAAGTAGATCGTCTAATTGTTGAATAAAATTCTAGAATTTACATCTTCAAGCTTTCAATTCTACACTGCTGCTTTTCAATCTCAAAAATGTTAAATAAGATTTAGTGCCAAAATTCAATCAACATTGTTAAATAATGATTCGAAAGTATTATATTGCTACCACAGCGTATGTAGAACACGTTTTTAGCATAATGGGCGGACAAGATGTACTCAATAAATCTTCCGTAAAGCTGATTAGATCAGAATTACTTATAACATTGAATTACAGCTTAGACTGTCAAGTTTTCTTTGATTCTATATAAGCAAATAAATCTCTGTTAGCTAACGTTTACTCCATTGATAAATATTGTAAAAAAAATAGTAACCAATAAAAATAAATTCGTTATCAGCTTTTTAAGTCCGGCAACCGTAAAAGTATATATCTGTAAAATGTATGAAGCAAATTAATTTTCAGTTTATTTTTTAAAAGAATTTACCACTATGAGGCTAAACCTCCCTTTTCTATCTGTTACTTGCTAATTTTATAGACACACTGTATATTTTTCAATGGTGCACCACAAACTAAATGCTGCAGGATATCTAGCTTACCCCACTAACTTTTTACAAGCAGCTAGATGAGCTAACAGGAATGGTTATAGCTTCTCAGACTGAAACACAATTAAAAGAAAAATTCATTGGGGTCTGATGCACCTTGGCCAGTATTTAAGATTCAGAGTAAACTACGCTCCTGTCTTATTTTTGTAGTGCAACAGAATTAAGCTGATTAAAAAAGAATAAAATAAGTTGTAGATAGATATTTTATATTTAACACTAACTAAAAAAGGTACATTTCCAGTAAAAAGAGGGCCTCTGGCAATCCTTAAAGCAAGTAAAAGATGGCAATCTCAGTAAAGAAACCAAAACCCACACCATAGAAACTTCTGTTGTTCAAGTCTTAATAGGATAGGCAACACTTCAATCTTTGTGTATACTTGGGAATTCAAAATCTTTGCTTTTTATTTTAAAGTTATTTCATGGTACTTGAAAGAAAACATTCTTTATTTCCAAACAATGAGTCAAAAGTAAAAGCAACATGGCAGTCCTTTTTTCAAATATCGAGAAATTTATTTGATATAATTTCCAAAACTTCCCTCTGGATTTCAAAAGGTTGTTGAAAGCTTTTAAGACTACTTATAATAATACTGAAAATAAAGCCAGGTTTTACCGTAATTTGTAATGTAAAAAAAATTCATCTTCTACATCTTCTACCTTGGCAACTGTATATTAATATGACAAGTAATAAAATGTCAAATGTGGAGATTAATGAGGTTAAGATAAATGTCAAATGAAGATTTACTCTATATATTTGCTAAAATTTAAGACTTATTTTAATCTAGAAGTGCGATATTGCCATAAGAACTCATATGTATAAATATAATTTTAAACTCGACAAAGAATTAAACAAATCCATTGTTGGTTTGTATTCCAAGCAAATTTTAAGCATTCTGCTAACCAATCATCTTGAATCACCGAGATCATATAAAAATAATAATAGTTAGGCCCCATATATAAAACCATCCGTGATGTAATCGTTAGAAAGGTAGAAAAAATGATAATGGACAAATTATTTTTAGGTTGCAATTCCAGATGTTTATAGTAACTTTTGACATTTTAAGTTATAAACCAGCTCTGTAGGGCATCATCTTGTTATTTTACATATAATTATTCCATACAGTGTCGTTATAATTAAATGGCATGAAAACTAATGACGTTTTTTCAAAACTATGATTTTTATGAACTATATTTCCAAAATGCTGCATTGTGCTAAATATTCCATCAATTGAGCGGTTCTTTTTTTTGAATACTATCCCCTAGCTCTATAGAATAAGTTACATAAAAAAATTAAAATTAATTTTTCCAATTTAAAGTACCTCCTTACATATTTATGAAGTTATTTCAAACACAGCACAGTATTAAGAAAAGTGGAAGTCAGAAATAAAACCAACATTTAAGAAACAAAGATTTTATTGTTTGTGTACATTACTTATTATTAATTCTAGAAGTTCCTGTAACAAAACGGAAAAAAGAAAATTTAGATTAAAGAATAACAGCACGTACATTAAATTGCATTACAAGGTAATTATTCATAAACACATAATCGCAACTGATTTATTACAACAATACAAACAATTAAAAGTTAATTGGTATTTCCTGATATCACCTACTATTTCTACTTAATTACAACTTATGCAATGATAAGTTCAATTAGCGGAAAGTATTTTTTATACAAGTGAAAGGTTACACAGATACATAAATATACCTACTTTGCTAAAATTCCATCCTTCTTGGTCAGCCTAACAATACAATCATCAGATTCACCCATTCGTCTGATAGCTCCGCAAAGAGCATAGCTTTTGGTGTTTTCGGTCATTCTACCAGTTTGTGGATCAACTTCAGCAATACTCAACTGGATTGAAGCATGATCTTTAGCGTGGATAATTCTGTTACTAGCAGAACTGCAAACAAACAATCGTAATTACAATATTTCACATAACCACGTGTACGCCATGAATTACCATTTTCTTGGGCAGTACAAATCAACGAATTCTCCAGCGTCGTTTTCCATTTTAACGTGAGCTACGACAATTAAATAATCGGTTATGATGTATTCTCAATAAATAAAAACGCTCAAATATCTAAAAACTACTTACTTTACGAGACAAATTGACGAAAGCACGATCAAAACTTCTTGCTAACCTCAAAAAGAATTTCCGTAAAGTACATCAGCGCCACCACTACGTCACTCTGTTAACTATAGTAGCGCGGTAAATTTAAATCGTGCGGTTTATAGATTTTTCTCCTTTTTAAAAATGTACGCATGCGTGAATTCGTTTAAAATACGCGCGTGAATGTTTGGCTCAATATCGGGTAAGCTCTGTCCGTGGAACGGACACAAAATACACGCGTTTTCATTGACTTTAAACAAACTTGACTGCTTTCTCACCTGTAAGTAGTTACATAACCGTAACAGGTGAAATTTTACCGTCGAGGAATTTCCAATGGATTAGTCTTGTACGTTTATCGGTAGTGATAATCTACTCATTCTTCCGCAGTGAGCCATATTAATCAGTAAATCAGTGTATTTAATCTCTGTAAAGTGTTGTTTTTGTATTTTCGGAAGAGATTCGACATGTCTCTTAAGGTAAGTACAGCTAAAACTGTCTTTTATCTTTATTAGTTTTGAATCCTTATGATTATTATTAAAATTTCTTGTTTTAAAAATTTATTTTTGGTGGTTTTTATTTCGAAATTTTTGTTAGTGTTTTATTATTACCTATGATTGTATTGTATTGTATGGTGTAATTCTGTAGGTATTTACTTTTTTTGCAATCACAGCAATTTAATAAATATAATCAATCAATACAATAATTTTGATTACATTATTTTGAAAACACGCTGCTTTATTATTATTATTATCATTATTACTAAGTATAGAAAATCTATTTGAACCAATGAGATCATTGTTTGAATTTGACGCAATTTATTTGAAAGTTTTTTTGAAATGCGACAACGAAAGGTCAATGCTAAATAATATCGTTGCACACAACTGTCGGTCGGTATTTATAGTTTTAATATAAATCTTGCCTGAATAGAATTAAATTTGAAAAATAAAAATGTTTTCTTTCCAATATTTTTATTCTAGAAGAATGGATAATGTTAAATTTGGGCGCGTTTATTTTGGTAAGATATGAATTTTGTTGTTATTGTAGGTCAAGTGAATTATTATTAATGTTTTCGTTTCTTTTTTGCGGTATCATCTTGTTGGTTTTACAAATGTTTTTTTCTTTCGATATTTTAGAAAGAATCGCTCTCCGATGTGCAGCTGCACATGGCTGCAATGAGCGGTGATGTGCACTTGTTGAGAAGAATTCTGGATAGTGGAAAAGTTCATGTTGACTCGAGGGATAAGGTAAATATATAATTCACTTTCAAGATTTTTTATTTGCTTATTGAACTGAAATTTTAATTTCTAAAATTTTAATGTTGCTAATTTCAGCAAGACAAACATTTTTTAAGACTCGCTGAATTATTACTCTAATCTTTAAATAATTACTGTAATCTTTAAATAAGAGAACACGATTTTCCTTGGATATATTGTTAAATAATCTGATAAAACAACAAACTTTGACAAAAATACAATCTTCACGATATTCTTTATTAATCTTAACATTACAAACTCGCACGTTAAGATTATGGTGCCCAAACTGTTTTGGGCGGCTAAAGCTACAACAAGAATATTAGTTATGTTATTAATTAGATCTACTAGGAAATTTCTGTCTTGATTAGTGAGTCGAATTTAACCAAATTCAAAGTATTTTTCTGCGTAAACAAGATCTGATAGAGAATGAAAAAATCAATGACAATGCCTATTTTTGCATCTGAATTTTGTGTAAGATTAAAATGGATGACCCAAAACAGACCAAAAGCTATAGTCTTCTAGGCAATATCGATAAATGTTCAAATTGGCTGTTTTCTAATAGAGATATGCTGCTCAATTAATATTACCAGCACATCTTTCAGTGTGCAAGAGACACAACCTAGAGATGATACTAATGCAAATGAGAGTGTGATGGGAAAGGGTTTTCGTCAAATTGATCTTGAAAGATTCTGATAAAGCCTCAAGAATTATCTTAAGTTTCCTCAAACTGTTTTATTGCATTTTTTTGCAGGAAGTATAGGATTTCTAGATAATTATTGTCTGAGAAATGGACAGTATTGCATTTAATTATTAAAACTCTTCAGATCCATTTGAGCACTTGAAAGCTATTTCAGGAGGCACTTTTTAAACGACGTACAATCATTGGAAAGCAATTTCCAAGTTAAAGTAGTTTAACGTGCTAAATTGATTTTAAAAGGTTTACCATTACTTCTGATATAACAGATTAATAAGACAATAATTAAAAACAATAGTATCCAAACGCAAATTGCTAAACCATAAAATATCTTTTTTTGCACTTCTATCCTTGAATAAAGTGTCGTTTCTATTTTTAGTTTTAAACAATTTGCGCACCATTTTTATCAAGAACTTTAACCATTAGAATAATAATAACGTTCCTAATGCATATTCATTACAGCCTGTTTACTACAATTTCATAAATAAGCTGAAGAATAAAAAACAAATATCGTGTCTCATTAATTTTTACGTCAACTATACATTTGCATTCTTTACAAGCGTAACGTTCACAATTTCTAATTGCAATTCTAGCGAATATAGTACGTAACTTTTTTTTTAAATTAAATTTGGAACAAAAAATGTCAATGCTGCATGTACGGATGTTCGTCTCTCATCCATCCCAGTTAGTTGTGTGTTAAACGGATACATTTAAAGAGATTTTACAGTTGTTGTAACGGAATTTTCTATATAAACGATCATCATAACCACATAATCATGAAACTGTTTCATTGTCGTGCATTTTTGTTGGAAGTTGTGACGACATAGTGAATGGCAAAACTGGTATTAATTAAAAATCTTAAACTCACGTTTTCTTGTTGTTCGCTTTGGAAATAGAATTTTATTCGTAAAATTGAGATTCGATAAAAAATGCTCTCTAGAAAAAATTTGAAAGTAATTGTTAGTAATGATTTTTTTTCTTTCTCTGTATAAATCGTAGTATTTAGTTGTGTTTAAATTCACTTTCCTGAAGGAAAAAGTTTTTTAATGAAATTTCACCTTTTCATTTAATTTGAAATTAAATTAAAATCAAACAAAATAAGCAACTAGAAAATTACTAATTACTCTTAGTTATAAATGAATGTTAAAAGTACGAATGAAAATAAACTTTTGCTTTATCAATTGGCATGAGAACTAGAGAAAGTATTTTGTTTTTATTTTATTGTAAGATTAATAATTTATGATTTGTCTAAAGTAATAATTCGAGAAAAGTAAATTTTATATCGTGGTTTTCTCAAAAACACTAATTAAAATCAGAGGGCGGGCGTTAAGTATTGGAGGGCGCCGACTGCCGCTACCTTACAAAGGTCTTTTATCAAGAAAATCTCAAGAAATATAATAAATAATAAATCCTCATGATTTCACAACTTATAACGATCAAATCGAAAAATCTCAAATAACTCAGATTCACTTCAAACTTCAAATGGTTAGAAAATGAATACAAAACTAAAGAATTTCTTCTCCATAATACTCAATAATATAGAAAGGTTATAGTAATAAATGTGCTGTGTCTAAAAAACACATCCTCTAGTCTACAATTAGCAACATTAATTTTTGTAATGATAACTAAAACACACAAACAGTCAAATTAGGCCATTCTCTTTTGCATACACAAAACGTCTGAACAGGATCAATAAAATACGTTTTTAAATGGTTTTTTAGCATAATAATTTAATCTGTTTATTATGCATTACGTTCCACGAAAGTACGCTTAAGTATTTACTAATTAACACAGTAGCTGGTGTTTAATTAATGTAAAATTTAAAACGGCGGAAGAATTTAATTAACATTTTAATCTCTCTCTCTCTGAGGTTTCCTTTTCCTATTAACATATCAATTAAGCGTTATTTATTTACTTGAAAGATAACTGAACAGCTTGGCCTTTTTATTATTTACTTAAACACGCATACTGTTATTGTGCATGTTTATCAGAAAAATGAAAAATCATGTTACTTAACAGAGCGTTTTGTTTAGGAAGGAACGACACCGTTAATATTGGCTGCCGCTAATGGACATTACGAATGCGTTAAGGAATTATTGGAACAAGGAGCTGATCCTGCATTGAGGAGGGTGGTAAGTAATGTTTTTTTGTACGTTTAAAAACGGCTAATCAAACTATATCTTGATTATTTCAAGAAAAAAGTAGAGAATTCCAAGCTTTTCCCCACAACAAAAGAAAAACGAAAAAGATCGCCGAATTTCGTTTACACCAATGAGCTTATCTTGAAAAATTAGAGTGTACGGTGCAAACCCCATCATTGTATGTCTAATAATAACCGAGATATACTATAAAAACATCACAAATGGGACACACTGTAAATAGGGCAATTTCGAGCTTCAACAGAAGGATCTCGATTATTATAAGAGATAGAATGTAGATTCAAATCTGGCACTTATGGTAAATTTTATCATTAATAATCTCAAATTAATTAAGGGCCATCGCTTTTGGGTTTGGCTTATGGTCAAGGAAAAAAGTAAATTGCAATTTATACAGTGTACTAGTAAAGTCTGGAAATATAATAGAATTTCTTGACATTTTTTATAGAATTCCATACGGTTAGGTTTTCAAACTCTGCTAACTCAATGGTTGTATTGATGATGTTGCTATGTTTACAGTTTCAAAGATGTACATAGATACTAACTTTTTAATTTCGAATGGGACACCTTGTATATTTTCAAATTATTTATTACAGTTTTTCATTAGGTAAAGGCAAGGATTAACGAATAATTTGATAGGAATTATAACACAAAATTTCAGGTTGTTTGTGCAAAACGTGGATGAGACAAGTGTAATTTTCAGATTAGTTATATGTCATTAGCGTAAGTCGAAAGATAACGAAGTCTCCCCGTTGTAGCTTTAATGAACAGCGCGTGGGTTTTCTAGAATCTTATACGTTACACGGCGCCAAATGTCTGAAAAGCGGCAGAATGTTGACATATTGATTAAGATGAAAAAGTCAAAAAGATAAAGATAGTTTGATAACTTGATAATTTTGTCGATGCTCAATTCAGAATTTGCCTTTTATTACCAGAAACCTTTTAAAGAAAGGTTCCGTCATTTCAACTGCAGGTACTGGTGAATCAGACTTTCTTGTCGCACACACTAAGGTGGAAATCAAGAAACGAATCAATAAACAGAACTTTAGTGTCTTTTGGTTCCAGAAATCTAGCTTTAAGAACTGTACCTCACTAAACTAAACACGAATATTGATTCCAAGTTTAAACTCGATATTATTTTTGTTGTATTTACAAGGAGAGGTCACGACCAATGGGTTCTCGATTTTTGACGCGCCTTGGTAATAAGAATTTACAATAAAATAAAAAAAACTATCTTTTGATGTGTTTTTATCTTTTCGATTTAAATCAGTCCCTTCGGAGGCGCTTAACGTATTCATACAAGAGAGATTACGGAGTTGGTATTGAAGACTATCTTTGTGGGCATGGTTCAAGACCAACAATTTTTACACTAGACAGTTAGAAATATGAGAAAGAGAGGATTGAGAAAAGCAATGATTTGTTTCAAAAAGATTCTTGCAGTTACCGCAGAAGCAATCAGGTACAGCAGATGATTTTCTTCAACTGGCAGTAGTTCCTAGGTCAATTCATAGGCGCTTTTGATTTCACATCAACTTTCTTATTTTAAACAAGACATCCTGTATATTTTTGAATATTTAAGTTATCTTAAGATGTGGAATCTAAATCTATATACTGAATTTAATCCTTTTAGATTTAACCTAAGATAACCACGAATCCTATAAATTGGTTTTAATTTAAAAAGCAATATCGACTTCTCATTTCTGCTCATCATCACTCTTGTGACCTTGTGGATCTCCTTATGTTGAAAAAGGGTGTTTGCTACCACCAGCCTTCTTTCCTTGATCATATCTTTCTACACTGCCACTGCTACTAATTGGATCTTTTCCCACTCTGCCATTTAAATCGCCCAGTACAATCAAATCTTCAGTCTCATCACTCTGTTGGTGCGATTCTTCCCAGAATTTCTGTTTTGCTTCATCGTTTTTATTCTCACTTGGTCCATATGCTACTATTATCGTATATTCTGCCCCTGGTGTAATTGCATTTGAATTAAGATTAATCGCTCTGAAATGCAGGTGTATGTTATCAGGTGGTTTAGATATTCTTTGTTTACAATTACTGCTACACCTGCTTGTGCCCATTGTTCTACTTTAACTCCACAGTATAACATTAAATGGCCAGTCCCCATTTTTAACCCTTCTTAGGTATAACTCTTCTTTGAATATCTTAAAGACAGTAACGTAATTCAGTTTTACTTCAAGGCTGCATATGACGGCAAACAGACGCACCGCGGCCTTTCCAAATACCGCATTGCTTGGCCAATGTGCAAAATCTGTATAATTTGGTTTTTAATTCCTTAGAAGTAGTAGCGCTTTAGTTTTACTACACGGCCGCCTATGAAGGCTAACAGATGCGCCCTGTCTTTTGCAAATACCGCTTTCGGCAACCAATTTAGAAATTCTTCTCGAGTATAACTCTTTCAAATATCTTAAAAGCAGTAGCGTTTTAATTTTACTTCAAGGCCACTTATTTCGGCTAACAGACTTGTCTCGGTTTTTCTAAATACCGCCTTTGACGGTCGGTTTGCAAAATCTTCTTAAGGTTTTTTTATGAATTTTTTCTTGGAGGCAGTAGCTCTTTAGTTTTACTTTAAGGCCGCCTATAACGCCTAACAGACTACCGATTTCGATGGTTTTTGAGTATATGATTCTACTTGGGCCCCATAGCGATCATGCACATTCATTCCCGTTCTCGGTAAAAAAGGGTGGAGCAAAGGTCGAAAAACCACCTGGTCCTTGGTGCGCGGAATCGAGGGGTTTGGGCGGGTGCTCTGTTTTTCGGATGTCCCTCCCAATATTTTGAACTAACCGAACTCGAGGTTGGTTGCATAGGCGTCGGGGGAGGGGGGGGCAGGGTGATTGGTGTTTTTGAGAGATATCAAGATCTCTTTTGGAATGGTTCTTACCACAGTGGCTCTGCGTACGACAAACGTTAAAACCAACTACTTCTTTTACCAGGGGCGGCACTAGGGAGATTTCCATTTTGAACGAGACAAATTCATAGAGAAAAGAGATAAGAAGACGAGATTAGGCATGCATACTTAGGGTGCTCCGGTGCACCATCTAAGCAGAAACAATTACCGCTCGGAAAGTAAATATAGGTTGGTCCCGACGCTAAATTCCAAAATTCACAAAAATGCTTGAAACTGTCCGAATTACTTCGTATTTGAGTCTTATTATAGAACCGATCTTTCTAGGTAGCTGGGCACAAACCGATCCGATTCGCTTTTGTTTTTCTTCCATCGGCTTCTGCAAATCTTCTTAAGTATAATTTAGAGACAGTAACACTTTAGTTGTGCTACAGGCAAACCTCGGCATTTCCAAATACCGCCACTTTGCAAAACCTTCTCAAGTATGACACTTTTTTCAAATTTCTAGAGACAGTTGTGCTTTAGTCCCCTTCTCAGGCCGCCTACGGTGGCTGACAGACCCGTCTCACGCTTTCGAAATACCGCTTCGGCGACCATTTTGAAAACCTTCTTAATTATAATTCTTTCAAATTTCTTAGAAGCAGTAGCAAGTTAGTTTTACTTCAACGTCGCCTACGGCGGCTAATAGACTTGCTTGGCTTTCCCAAATACCACCTCTGACGACCTCTTTTCAAAATATTTTTAAGTACAGTAATACCCCAACTTAAGCTGCCCCATCTTACGTGAATCGAAAGTTACGCGATTTTTAAATCTTCTCGTCGATTCGTCTTTTGTTGACAGAAGGCCTCAGTTCAATTAAAAAAAAGATTACAAATTTTGGAAAACATAGATTTCAACGATGAAATTTTGCGTGAGAAGAAGAAATCTTTGATCCGTCAGACGACTTTCTTAGATTTTATGAAGCCTTCTACATTAAAATAACTTCGGTTTACGTTTTTGCAATTCATAATAATATAATTTGTTGTATTAGCTAAGATTTTATTACGCATTTTGCTTTTAAATTATTGTTTTCTTTGGTCTCCAGTCCCAATTAAACACAATTTGTATGTATTTATATGCAAAATTGTACTCGCAATACGCGAATTCGATTTACACTCTTCTTTAAATTTCCAAGAGCAGTAACACTTTGGTTTTGCTACAAATACGCCTCGGCTTTTCCAATTACCACCATTTTGTAAAAGCTTCTCAAGTATGGCTGTTTTTCTAAATTTTAGAGACAGTAGCGTCTTAGATTTACTTGCAGGTCTCCTACGGTGTCTAACGTACCCACATCCACCTTTCCAAATACCGCCTTCGGCGATCATTTTGCACAATCTTCTTAACTATAACTCTTTTAATTTCTAAGATGCAGTAGCATTTGATTATTCTTTCAACGTCGCTTGTGGCGGCTAATAGACATGTTTGACTTTTCCAAATACTGCCAACCTCAGAACTCTTTTTACAGGAATTTATTCTGTCCTCGCATATGGCGGCTAACAGACAAGTTTGGCTTTTCCAAAACTCGGAACTCTTTTTGCATAAATTTATTCTGTAAGTAAGGATCCCGCTTCGCGTTTATTTTAGATAACAAGCCGTCTTGGAAAGAAACATTGAAAAGCAATCCCAAAATGTCATTTGCTGCTGGATGGAAAGAAGGACCTTTGGTAGCATAAGGGGCCTAAACCTAAAGTCAGTATTCCAGTCAAAAGTCTTTGCTATTCTGGCTTGTAAATCAGAATGTCTTCGCGTGCTAACTAGTAGGAATGCTACCAGCTCCAGTACTTCGGTAGTAGAGACCTGATTCTTTAGAAATTTCACAAATAATAAACTAATATACCGGGTGAGATTTTAATAAAATGGTCCTCCCATAGAATTACTGATTCCCTGCTCAAAATAGGCAAGATGATTGTCGCTGGCATATTTACAAGTCGTCATTGTAGATTTTGCAGAGAGAACCTGAAGATATCTATGAGTTTTGCAAGAAATGATTTTTA
>VTPC01090027.1:845134-861488 GCA_011009095.1 Ignelater luminosus
AACGAAAGATCTGGGGAAATATTTTTTTTCTGATTGTGTAAAGTATTACTGTAGTGTACTAAGGGTAGATTGTAATATTTTATTTCTTATTTTTATACAATTATTTTCCTCTATTTATGTTTACTGATTGAAATGGAAAACAAGAAGGTCTTCCTCAATTGTGAAGCAAAACTGACGAATTATCATTTTAAAGTAGATCTTATAGAGACAAGAAGTATTATTCCTTAAAATACTAATAGGTTTAGTATAACAAACGAATTTAAAATTTTTATTCTTTAGCAAGACAAAATTCTGTCCACTATGCAATATGCAAATGCACTGCGTAAGCGAATATGTGTATATTGTTCAGCTAAAGTCACAATTATTGCAGTTTTACAACCAAAAGCAAAATTCTAGTGAAGTATATTATGTACTGTAGTGTATTATCAGAATCTCTTTAAAAAAGTTTCTTAGCAATTAACACGTGATGCTATTTTACTGCTGATCTTTTGATAATGCTCAATCAATCCTAAAGTGTATAATTATCTATTTATACAGATGTAAATACTTATTAATATAAACTGATGTAATATTGTTACTGTAAATAATAAAATATTTATATTTGTTATAGAAAATATATCTTTTTTCTACTGGAAGGAATTTAATTTCAACTTCGGATCTTCAGCGTTAAGTCTTTTGGGTCTTGTTTATCCTGTCAAAAGAAAACTAAGGGAGTCCAAAATCTTCCCATCGTCTACAATTCATAAATAGTCTGAGAGTTGAGTTCGAGCAAGATGGGATTTACCGTTTGAACCTTCTCCCACATAAAAAAAGGTTCAGGGATTGTGTGAATATAAAGGGTGTACACTGTACAGTCTAGAATATCTTTCAACTCAACTTTAAGCACGTTTCTGTTAGAGAATTACAAATTCACAACCTTCTCTGTCTATCTTCAAAATATCTACCAAGAAGCAATAATCTGAACAAGCAAAATAAAAACAAGTTAAACAATGATGTTTTATCAGTCTCCTCTACATAAAGACTAGATATCTACAACTTGTGTTTGATTGATTCGCTCATACTCTTAATAATATAAATTTGCTTCTTTGAAAAGAAAACAGGTAGGTACAATTTGAATTTCTTCATATTGACATTCAAAGCACTAGACACAAACCTCAAAGCGTCAACAACCGTCAAATCACAGGGAGCCGTAATGCAGTGCTACAACGGTGTAAACCGCTTTGCTTTCCAACGTATGCTCTGAACGTCAACGTGAAGATATTTAATCAAACGGAAGCAAACGACTATAATCATTGTCCTCTATCTATTAAATGTTAATAATCTGCAAGTAACGTCAACTAAGTTTCTTCAATTGAGTTGATCACGTTTTTAATAAAAAACTGTGAAACCAAATAAAACTTGAATTTCTTCACGTTGACAATCAAAGCACTAAATATAAATCGTATTGCGTCGGCGAGCGTGAAGCGTTGAGAAACCGTAATGCAATGCCATACCTCTGTAAGCTATTTTAAATATGAGATATTTCTTCCAAATGATTACGAAATGTGGTTTCTAATCCATGCTCTGAATGTCAACGTGAAGAAATTCGATCAAACAAAAGTAAACGACTATAATGTTCGTCCTATGTTCTTCAATACTGTTCTATTACTTATTGGAGACGACTGAGGACTGTGGTAGAAGGTTGTAGATGTCCGGTTGAACAAGAAACAGGATTTGACTTGGGTCATATTTATGTAAATTAGGATTAAAACTTCTTGACCTCTATTACATGCCACGGCAAAAAGCTGACGGTAATGCAGACCCCATGCCCAATGCTTCCAACTTGAAGATTGGAAGAGTTTCTTCAAAAGCAAGATGAAAACGTGTTATCAGTGCTTAAAAAAATTGGTGATTTTTTAAAAGGCAGCGCTTCAGCTAGTCGCTCCATCTCATAGTGGAAGTGAAAATGATACCAAGGTACTTGACGAATGGCGAAAGCTGGAGGCGCGAGCCCTACAGTTCCAGGCGTACATCGTCGGGATCGAATCTCTCTGTGTGGGTATAACTGCAGTGTCGAAATAGAATGATGTTGATTTTCAGAAAGTTTGGTCTGATTCACCATTCTCGGAACCAAGTCTCCAGGCATCCTTTTATATACCAGAATTCTCGATCCCTGGTGGAAGCTTCGAGACGTCACGCACAGAGCCGTGGCGTTAGCGAATTGTAAAAAGCAGGAGATGTCGTGGCAGTAAAAGATGAATAAAACGGAGAAGAGGATAAACCCTTGGGGAACGCCAGCTCGTGACGTGTACACCATGTTGTTGTTGGACAGATAACTGCTGGTTAACTAGATGAAACAGGCGGGAATCTCGGAGACTCAGAGCTTAAAGAGAAGCCAGACCTTGTCAAAAGCCCTTTCGATGTCGAGAAACATAGCTGTTACGTAATGTCGAGAGCTGAAGGCTACTGAGACGTCGATGTGGAAACGGAAAATGGTGTCCGTGGTAGATCTACAAGGACGGAATCCCTACCGATGCTCTGGAAGGAGTGCTCGGAGTCTATTTATCCATATCCCCTCGAACACTTTACCTAGAACGTTAAGAAGGGAAATAAGTCGGTAAGATGTTGGGTTGGTGCGAGGCTTTCCTGGTTTGTGGATCATGACCACTTTTGCATCCTTCCAAGCGGAAGGAAAGTTTCAGCAGCGGCGACAACAGTTAAACATAAGCTGGAAAGCTCTCCTCGTGACAAACTTTTAGTTTGTGCCAGAATCTGGCGCCGTCCCGGTGATTCAGGCACCAACAAGTGACCGAGCAGCGCTCCTCCTTTATCTGGGGCACATGCCGACAGACGATTGCAGCAAGTCAGTTCCTTTGTGTTTTTACCATTATATCGAGGGTACGGACGTATTCTCTGTATTCTTGTCGTGTTTCGCGAATGATTCTAAGAAAGGAAAACGGGTAGAGGAGGCCGCCTGGGATTGACGGTTCTCTCGAGTACGGATATTTGAACGACTTCTTGGATGACTGAGGTGATGGATTGGATTCTGTCTATGGATGGGCCTTAGGAAAGGTTGTTTTCCACGTGGACCTGGAACTCTTCCCAATGGGCGTTACTCCAGTCTCTGACTTGAAACAAGGTGGAGTCGGTGACTAGTAGCAGATGGTCAGAGGCGATAGGAGCGGTAATAATAGGCAAGATCTCGAAGAGAGGAGTTACGGCGTCGGTGACGACGATGTGATTTATGATGGAGCTACCCAGGTAAATGAGATATGTGGAGCGTTCGTTGGGAATCCGGAACGGTGGGCGCCTGGGCAAGCGGTCTGCTAGTTGTTGGTCCTGCAAGTTCGACGTCCCGTCCCCGAAGGCAGTGTTCCGGGCGTTAAGATCGTCCTTCACCACGGCCCTCCGGAGCGAGACCACGAACTCGAAATATGGTAGTTGACTGGAAACGTGATGTAAATTGAAAAGATGTGTACGGGGACGTTGTCCGGTAGCTCTGACGTGTAAGATTCAAAAACTGTTGGGGAATCTGGAAATCGCTAGCAGGAAGCCTACAGTGAACGACAAGAGCCAAATGACAGTTTGAGTATTGTAAACCGGGCTGTTTATCTATTAACACGGCTTGTAGAATCTTATTGATGCTTAATGTACCCCAGTAGCACGATCCGTTGGCCCAACGTAGGTAATTTGTGGGATTGGTTGGTAAACCGTGGGTTACTTTGCCAACAAAAACTATTAGTTGGCCCAACGTTGGGGAAAGATTGGTATATTGTAGTTTTTGCTAATCACTTTTCACTGTTGGCCCAACGTTGGCAAAAGGTTGTCAGATTCGGTAATCTCGAGGGGGTATTTTTCATTGTTGGCCTAACGGTAATTTTGGGCGCAACATGTTTTTGTTCACAGAGAATTTTGTGACCGTTAACTGATATATATTTGTAACCCATAGATTTCAAAATCTTATACAAAGTTGTCTTCCCTCCCTTAAATTCATAATTTTCCTTTACTTTAGCCAAAAGATCATTTAAAGAAGAATATTGATTTTGAGAGTTGTATTGCCAAATTAGTAGTTGCAAATCTTTTTTAAAGAAATGATGCCAAAACAAATTATTTTTGGGTCGTTTACCAGATACCGAAGATTTCAACTCGTCTGGTCTCTGTCGCACAAGCACTTCTAATTTAGAACGCGTAACCTACAAAACAAGATTATCAGCTTCCGTAAATTCAAGCAAAACGTTTAATGTATTTACTTACCCCAAAAATGTCTTCCAGCAAATTATAGATATCTTGCAACTTTAAATTTGGATTAATTCTTCTAAAATGTTTGAAAGTTTTTATAATTTGCAGCTTTGTGTTTTCGATTATAATCTTTGGCATTATAAATTATTATAATTGACATTAATAGATGCGAAATATAAGAAAAACTTCTTTTCTTTTTAATAAAGCAAACGTTTATGCAAAATCTTTGATCGTGCAACGGCGCCAAATACAGTCGCAGGTACGGTAATTTAAAAAAAAGAAAACACTCCTAACCTAACAAAATGAAACATGGCTTATTACGACCCATAAACATCGTGAACGGTGTATATAAACAACTTCAACGAAAGAAAAACTAGAAATAAAAAAAACGTTCATTTAGTTCCAAACCTGTTCAAGTGTTCACCTTGTATAAACACTAAACGTTAAATAAATAAGAGCGACTGTTCCACGTTTTGTTGACAATACTCGACATTCACTGATAAGACTAGAAAGACTGATAAGCTAATAATAATGTCGCCCACTAAAGACAGATTAAACGAACTAAAGCAGGTAAGTAATTTTTTTTCTAAACATTAATTAATAAACTTCTGAATTAAACCGTACAGGTTCAAAATGATGACGAAGTGGAAATTACCATTAAATCTACCGAAAGCAAAGCAAACGATATCGACCAAACCTTACAAAAAGCGGAAATAATCCGACGAAACATAGAAACAATAAAAAATAACACGGAAAAAGCGAGTTTTATATTAAAAAATAACGTACTTAAGGTTTCTAAAAGTAAGTTACATTCTAGCTAAATTTATAAAAATTAAAACGAAACATTTTTTCAGATCAACAAGATGAGTTGGATTCATTAATTAGAACTAATACAAGTACTGCCCATAAGATAAATAGTATTTTGAAAGAGTTTGAACATGAATTAAATAAAATAAAAAATAAAAATACGGCCGAGTTTCGAATAAAAAGAGTCCAGTATACGACTTTAAAAAAATTATTTCAAGAAGTGCTTAAGGAAAGTAGTGTTACATTGGAATATCATAGAAACCACAGGAAAGAACTATTAAAGAAATCTTTACAAACAGGTAAAGCAATTGAATCGGCAATTTAAAGACAAAAAATGTTTTTACATTCCCTATTGTAGCTCAGAAGGACATAACCGATGAAGAGCTGGAATGTTTACTCGATCAAAATCAATTAGATGTATTCACCGATAATGTAAAATAACTCACAGTTAGTTCTTTAAAATGTTAATGAATAACTCTCGTACTTTTTCTAGCATTTAATGACCACTGAACAAGTGCGTCAACAGTTAAGTGATATAGAAGCACGACATAAAGAGCTACTTGAAGTTGAAAGGCAGCTGAATGAAGTATTAGATTTGTTTCTTAAAATAGCAACGTTAGTAGAACAACAAGTAAGTCGGTAATTAATTATTCATGACGTAAGTAATTAAAAACAAATTATTCAAACCAAACTTGTAGTGGGTGTACGAAAACAATAATAAGAAAAAAACAAAGTGTAGTAGCTTGAATTTTTTCAACAAATGGGTTTCGATTTGTTTTATTTGGATTTTCTGATCTCAATACTTTCTCTGTTATAACCACTAACCATACACTGATTATTTTATTAAGTGGTTAATGCAAAGCATTATCTAGGGCGTAGTTCGATAATAATTGGCCGCCATAGGCGACCAACTTCAATAACGCGAAGCACCAATCTTTGACTTCTAGACAATTTTTCTTGATAAGTTAATTAACGTTTCCATCACCAAGAAGGATAAAGCGGTACATTTCTAAACACGTAATATATGATTTCATTCTTTCTATCCTCTCATTACATCAGTTTGAGTTATTGGGTCACTTTTAGCAGTGTAAAAAAAGCAATCTATAAACGGCATTATTTAATCTGTACCCTTTTTTTAAATATTACTAAGCATTCTTTCTTACTTTTGATACCCGTGGGGGCTAGAAGAATATTTAGCTTCCTTGTTACATTGATTAGGGGAAGGAAGCACTCCTTGAAACTTACGATAACAAAAAGCAACGCTTTCAGACAAGAATATTTTTTGAGTAGACTCCTAGTGAGCAGAAATTTATTATTCGACAGCATCAGGCATTGTTATTTGGTTAAACGATTTCGGAGTCCTTAGCACTATGATCATGAAAGTAATTAACGCGACGTCAGCTTTACATTTTTTGTAACATTGGGGATGAAAAAGTTCAGATACTAAACAAGAAATAAAATAAATTACGTTAATTAGATCCCACGAACTACAATACTGTGAAATATTAGACCATGCTAGAAAATATTGGAGGCCGCTATCTCTAAAACCGCCTGGCTCGATGCGATACTCTAAAAGAATCTTCAAGAATCTTATCTGAAAGGCTAATCTGTTTTGTATTTGCAGAATGTGATTGTCAACATCGACAAAATACAGGCAGTGCTTTGCAGTTAAGGATTAAGTGGCACATTAGACTAGAAACAAAAACTTGAAATTTCTTCATGTTGACATTTAAATCGCTCTATATAAATCTTACTATGTCTACATCCTTAAAAAAGAAAGAAAGAAACCTTAATGCAGTACCATAACAGTGTAAGTCACTTTAGGTTTGTGATATCTCTTCAAAATGTTTACATCTCGTAATTTCTAATAAATGCTCTGAATGCCAACGTGAAGAGACTTAATATCAAAAGAGGTAAACGACTATAGTTGTCGTCCTGTATGATTATTGAGTTTAAAAACATTTATTAGTGATTCAATGGCCCTTCCTTCTGGCGGCCAATAGGTGTTATAGAACCACCGCTGCTGTGTCGATTGAGGTGCTTTTGGAAATTAGTTCGTTATGGTTGTACCCTAACAAGCTTTATAACGCGCGCTACAAGCAATTATTTTGTTCACGGTTACCAACGCATTAAGGTTTTTTGGAGATACAACAAAAAGGAAGTCATATACCCCTACATTGGACAGAAGCTTTTGTAAAGCATCTAAGTAATGAAAGAGCCGCTAATCTAACTATAGACCCCATAGAAGAAGATGTTTATGGTCTTTGCAGCACAGGCCAGACGACAGATTATTATAGACATATTACAACAAATTTTCGCTTAGAACACTAAAACTACTAGCTGTTGTGATATTAAGCTGGATGATCTCGAAGACATAACTCACAGATGCCCAGAATCGAGGAGGATTAGAGTAAATGAAAAAGTGGAAGTAGTTTATTAGTATCATTAGTGGTTTCCAGTAATGAAGTCAGCGTTTCGGAGATTGGGTTTTTTCACGAGCCTTTCTCTTTCCTTCATCTACTCGCTTCTCTTTTCCTTAGTTTCCAGTTTAATGCTTTCAAGCGTAAAACCTGTCAGCATCTACTTTTTAACATCTTAGTGCAAATGAAACCGCCTCGAACATCTTGCGGCTTCTCCATGCGCTACCTACTAAATATTATAAGGCTGCACTTACGTATCCTCTCTGTTTCAGCCTTCTTATGTAGTGCAAACTAATGTGAAGTGGAAAATCGCATTTCCCGTTTCAATCTAAACAGCTCCAACAGCAACGTCAATAGCTCTAGTGATGCAGCTCTCGTTAACGTTGCTACGAAATAATAATTTGCCAACAGATTCAAAATGAACACCACCAAGTGATACTAGCCGACAAGAGCTGGTACTCCAGTAGATGAGTGAGATAAGGAATGTGATTTCAGTTACAGTTCAAGACGAAGAACATCGAGGAGTATCAAACATGTTTTTTCTAATACCCGATGTGCCCTGAGGCAAAATCAGATTTTTGCACCCACCCTTTCAAACAAGTCTGGATGGGCACAACCTGGCCCGTATTTGTTTTTAGCAGTCTGAAGATCAGTGGAAAACGAAGCCCCCCCCCCCCGTATTCGCAGTTAGTTTTCTTAAGATAGATAATAGAGGGCCAAGCTTGATCTTGAGTCATCGAAGCTGACCTGTTGGAGGGTACAACCCAACCGATGTTCGTATTTGATTTTCTTAAGAAAATTAATTAAAAGTGAAACCGAACCTTGAGTCATCGGAGCTGGATGGGCGCGCAGTTTGACTGGTGTTCGTATTTAGCTCTCTTGAAATGGACAGTAGAGGACTTGCCTGACCCGTTTTCAAACAAAAGTGACGCCGATTGATAGTCGTCGTAAGAGGCCACACCCGCTTCTCCTTCAAGAAGAATAAAAGAAGTGCTTTAGTGACGGGAGACTATAGTCTGTAGCGGACATGGCCACGGTGGTCTTTGTACAAAAGATGACATTATAAATGAGGATTGTGAAGATTGTACTAGTGTTCAAATGCAAAAGGTTTGTCACAAATTATAAACTGATTGAAGAATCTTAAGGTGGGTATGCTCTTCGTACGAAATCAGAATGAAGTGCAGCGATAGTTATCTTTTGAATGTTACGCTAGTTCATCCTATATAGTAACTTGTAAATGGATTGGTTAAATCTTGGAATAGAGCCTTACACGAGCAGATTTCAAGGCCCGTCCCGACTTGGAACAAACTTGATGCGGCTCCAAAAGAACCCGATAACTTCTTGATCAGCCCGACAGGCCCGAGGAGCTCGGACAGCCCGGGAGGCCCGAACGAAACAAATGTCCCGAGAGATCCAACAGGCCCAAGAAATCCAAATGGTTCGATAGATCCGAGAGACCCAAAGGACCGAGAAATCCAAAAAGCCCGAGAAACCCAAACGGCTGAGAAGTCCGAAAAGCCCGACGGCCCGAGAGGTCCAAACGGTTCGGCAGACTCGAAAAGCCCGAAGGGCTGAGAAATCAAAAAGATTCGACAGACCCCTGTTATGACCAGACAGGCACAAGAAGTCCGATAGGACCGAGAGATCAAAGCGGCCCGATCGACCCGAAGAGCCGAAAAGTCCAAAAGGCCCGATGACCCGAACGGTGACAACAGTCCCGAGAGGTCCGAAGGATCGAGAAGTTCAAAAGATCCGACAGACCCGTATGGTCCGACAAACACGGGAAGTCCGACAGGACCGAAAAATCCAAACAGCTCGATAGGACCCGAAGGGCCCAGAGGTCTAAAAGGTCTAACAGACCCGATGGCCCGAACGGTTCAACAGGCCAGAGAAGTCCGAAGGACGGAGTAGTTCAAAAGACCCGACATGCCCGTATGGCCCGAGAGGTCCGACATTTGGCAACGATCTACGAATACATCATTGAAACGTTTAACATTACAGACATCAACAAAAATGTTTCATCAAATCTGAGATTGTTTATAACGCGCTTATTTCCCAAATTAAGAAAAAATTGGAAGATATTCCTTGATAGGAAAATCAGTTTTTGAAAATAAAATAAAAACTGGCTTCAAATTGAATTAAACTTGCTAATTAACTTTTGTCAAAATATTCCATCTACTTCAAAAGGGACAAGTCAGAAGACGGCTGGCCGCCCAAAAAAGGATTTCGAGCCTTGTTCTCTAAAATACGGAAAGGAAAAGCAAGCTATTCTCGATGAAAAAAATTCAAAGAGCATTCAATGTTTCCTTCATGTAGCTTTGTTAGAAATGAATAGAAAAATTGCTATCCCCCAGAAAATTCTATTTCCATAACAGATTTCTCTGCAGAAGTAAATTTGCAGAACTTATTGGATATTACAGCCATATGGATCATTATACTATAAAAAGAGGTGTTGTATACTCTTTTTAACCAAATATTTGAACAGTCTATTGTACTGATTTGTAAATGGAGATGCGACGATAGCTCCGCACAAAATCGCTACAAACAAACATTGAATGAAAATTATAGCAATGACAATTTATTTATAGTATCTCTAGTACCTTAGTGTTTATATGCCACAGACAATAAAAATGGTCAAACTAGAGCAATCTGGTAAAATCGTAGACCATTCTCTCCTAGATATCGCAGGATGATAACGTTTTACCTACCAGAAGGGATCAAAAGAAGTTATTAAAGCTGAAGCAGATTATATTTTAGGCCAGATTAACTAGCTAAAACCTGTTTTAATTTCGAATGATGGTATTGAATTTGAGTTTCCTTTGAGATATGTTTGACTATGTTGGATGGCAATATTTGTAGTCACTGTATCAGTCTTCACAAACCTGTTACGTATGTGGAGCCTCCTTCAAGGAAATTAATGATGTTAACAAGTTGGCAAGGCAAGACAAGCTTGCTTAATAGACAATTGCAATCCAAGCTTTTTTCGAAGTTTTACTCTTTTTTTCGGTTTCCAGGAAGTCTTCGCTTTTGATCTCAGTTCTCTAGCTCTTTTAGCTTCAATAGTGCATCTATTAGAAATTTCAGTTGAGCTTCCTCATTTTATTTGCAATTCAGCTGAATGTTAATAATTTGCAAGCAGTACTTATCAGCTAGATTCTCTCAAATGATTTACTCACGTTTCTAATCGTATAAAATTTCTTCTTTTTCAAAATCAGGTACATCTTGAATTTCTTCACTTTGACGTTCAGAGCACTAGATATAACTCTTCCTGCGTCACATCCACAAAGTGTAGAAAAACCGTAATGTGATGCCGTAACAGTGTGAACCGCTGTAATTGTACGATATATCTTCCAAATGTCTACGTAATGTAATTTTTAATCAATGCTCTGAATGTCAACGTGAAGAAATTTAATGAAAGAATAACAAACTACTACAGTTTTCGTCGTGTGTTTTTCAAAGCTATCCCTTGACCCATTGAGACCGTCTAAGGACTATGGTAGAAAGTCACAGAAGTCTGATTGAACGAGAAATAAAAATTATTATTATTATTATGAAAAACTTCTTTATCTCCGTTAATTTCATTATAAACTAGTTGTTTAAAATAAAATTAATTTGGACAAACAGAGAATTCTGAATGCAAATACACTAGTTGTTAATTTCCTATTTTCATAGTTGCTAAAAATTCGATTTTTTATGTCTCAATTTAGAAGAGTGCAACGCTGCCGAAACTATTTAGAATTTATCAAATAACTGTACAGAAATCGAAATTTAATTTCTTGGTAGTTCACCAATAGTTCGATTCTTTTGGCAAAATCCTCATTCCAGATGTAGACAAATATACAGTGTGTTTCAGTTAAGATTATAAAATTGTTGTTATTTTCAGATTTTTTACATCTCTTTTCTTTTTTTCTATTTCTAGCAAGAATCAGTTGACAGAGTTGAATACCACGCGGAAACGGCTACTGATTTTATTGAACATGGTACAAAAGATTTAGAAAAAGGCCTACAGAAAAAACAAAAATATAGCAGGGTAAGAATAATATTAATACTATATTATGGTTGTATCAACTTCTAAATAACTTTAATTTTAGAGAAGAATATACATCATACTTATTTCTATCATTATTATACTTATCATTGTTTTGATACTTATTATCGTGTAACCGCTAATTGTATAAGTTGCAATAAAAGCTTTTTATAATTTAAAATTTTACTACGACTTGCCCACTAATTGTAAGTACCCAAATTTCACTATTACAGAGCAGGGTCGATTCATAATAAAAGTAATTATTCCAGTAGTTATTAAGTGTCGTTTAACATGGTAGTGTAGAGGTTAAGCCCCTTTAATAAACAAACAATTATAACGTTTCAGTTAACGATTTAAAATTGTGAGAATCGTATTGGAGAAAAGCCATTTAAATGTGCAATCGAAGTGGTGATTAACTTTATAAATCTTGTTATTACTGGCATATTGCGCTATAGAAATGAATTTTTGTAGAATAAGACATGATTTTGACTAATTTAGATAGAAGCAATATCAAGCTCACTAATTAAACATGGAATTACTACAATGTTTATGTATCTAATCAGACGTAATTTAACAGGTTGTACAAATCCATAACAGAAACTAATACCACGTTATGGTCGTGTTTGCTAATAGCTTAATTATCCTTAATTTAGATGAACTATTAGGTTAGACCAAGGACTATTTTGTTGTGGATGTCTTGTTTTTTGTTTTTAGTAAAACTAGTGATGGTGTGAAAATGAAAATAGTAGTGCGTTGATAAAAGAAAAAGCTGACCACCTTATAAGTAAATAGGAAAACCCGAAAGTCATCGCTTAGCATCATAGCAGAAGTAAGTACGCTACACATTTGTGGCTCTTTGTTGACATACACGTGGGTTACTACAACAATACCGCATTATTACAATGACGCGCTTTGTATGTTTCCCTTATCCTTGATGTAATTGATAAATGGTGATATAATTTGTACCTACTACGTAATGGGTTTGCAAAAGGTGTGATGATAATTGCTTTTTCATATTAATAGTCGGCAATCAATAATTAAAGAGATGCTGACTACAAGAAAAAGTTTTTCTTTACTTGCTTAACTTCGATAAAGAAGCAAAGAAGTGACCGAAATGTTTTACGTTTTGTTGCAGAATCGCGGCATCAAGAATGGTACTTACGTTACTTACAAGGTAAGGATAATTTTATTTATTTTAGTTAACTTTTCTCTGCTCTTATCTAGTAAGCCATGAATGTAAATTGTTATCGGTTTGTCCCTGTCTGTAAATGAAAAAACTTTTTTCACCCAAAAGAAGTTTTCATTCAATAACTATCAAAGATAAAAGAATGTCAAATTAGTCCACACCACGAAAAAAAAACAATATAGTTAGTAGGATTCTTGCTACGTGGACACCTGGCACGCGGATGTCCAGTTCTTACGCGTGACGCATGTGGCGGACAGGCAACGAAAGTTTTAACAAACATTCTTCTATTTCAGTAGACGTTTTCCAATGACGTTTGGCAGGAGAAGTCTTATTGACTTCAGCATGTTCGAATGATACAGGAAACTGCCTTAAAAAACGAGTGGCCAGTTTTGTATTTGCAGTTGACCCGAGGGTTCTTTGTGTTTTTCTCTAGTTTCTTGCGAATCTCAGGTTACAGATCTATTTTTGGTGGACCCTCGGAAAACGGCTCCTGCGGTGGATCTCGATTGAATTTGTTTATCAGAATCTATTTAAGCTGCTTACGAATTTATTCACTGGGACCTCATCTCCACTAATGAATAATCGGTGTCTGCTCAGGTCGAGCAATATTTAAACAGTCCATTATCACAATTAAATCTGCAGTTAACGTGAGAATGCAAAGGAATTTGCCGCTGTAAGCAATCTTTACGGTAACATACGAGTTAACGAATCCAGTACCAACAAGTGCTTGAAGCGGGTTTCCTCTAATTACAACGGGAATGAAAATACGGCTATCAACGGTAGACAGTGTGAATCAACTGTTTAGGCCTCCAGACAGCACAACTTTCCTGGAACGGAAAACTCTTGGTAGATTTCGGATTTTATAGCCATTATTCGGATGCGGTAACGTTTTTGTAAAGTTTGGTATACTTTGGCGGACAGTATCGAGACATATAATTAGATGCCCGCAAAGGTAAAGGTCCTTTTTTGCTCTGGAAACTGTTTAATTCAATCCGACAATTTACATATATACAGTTTGGAAAGTTCCTCTAGAGATATTGACGGTATTCGGTAAAGCCAGTACAGCCTCCTTTACAAATCCATGGACAGCATTCTTTCCATTAAAGTCCGCAATGCAGTGACATAGTAACTACCATTTTTGTGCGGCTTCTGTTGCTTTGGTTAATTTCTTCTTCCAACCTAATACGATAATCAGGCGGTAGATAGAAATACTTGAACTGTCTCAAATTCACTCTAGGTTCGCCAATTATTTTTGTTGTTACGGTACCATAAAAGGGCATTGTCCATTAACAGAATTGAAAGTCTAGGTAACAACCTGAGTTTTTCTACTCTTTGCAGAAATGTTAATGGAAATGCTTTCCATCAAAATGTATTTTCCACTCATGCATTAGAACAGGCCGGATTACTGGTTACTGGTTGCGTCGGATGTACTGCAACAGGCAATTGTTGTATTGATAGATACTGGACGGATGGAATTGATGTCGGTACGGACTGCAGTCCTAAGGATCGTGCTGATACTGATAATTGTGATAACGTTGCATAGTTAGCAAATTGGCGGGCGTGCAAAAGGACGAAATAGTAATCGGTCCTGGGCTTTCGGACGAACATATCGAACTTTTCCCTTTTGAGAAACTAAGCGGAGTGGTTTCAGAAGGCGTTAACGGAAGAATGGATTCGGTGGTCAATGGAACGCATCTTGACAGCTCCGCCATTTTTTATTTGCTAATTTTCTACTTTTCTCAACAAGAACGCTCTCTAAACTAATAATCTTTCGGAATAATTGGGTTCTGCTAGAGCGCCAAAATTCTAACGCTCTTTTCGTTGTTTTATAAATTTAAAAATAAGAATAACCGACTTCTATGCGAAATTAAATACATTAAACGGTTTATTAATGGATTCCAGCTTTAGAATTCAGCTGTAAAGTTTTTAATTGAATTGAAGTCGGTTTAAGACTGTCTATTCTATTAAATAAGAAATCTCTAAAAAGTTGATTTGTAACTTTGGTGTAATTTTCAAATTTTATTTGAAGCATCAGAAAAACGATTTAACTGTACAAGCTTTTAATTAAATTGAGATTGTTTAAAGATTTATGTTGTGTTATTAAATAGCAGATTTCTTTCAAGCCGATTTGTAGCTTTGGTAAGATTTTAGAAATTGGTATGGGGTACCCGAAAAGTCATTTAGCTGTTGCAGTTTTCAATTGAATTAAAATCGTTTTAAAATTGTCTGTTGTGTTATTAAATAGTATAGCAGGGGGCTTAGTCAGTCAAAATGGGCGTCCTTTTGTAGGACAATTGTACAATCAGGCTTAGTTCTCCATCCGTCAGAATCCCTATTAGCGGAGTTATTTTGGTTGCCTTCAGGACGCGTTTTATCTCCGCTATTGCTTTTGTTCCTTTATGATTTTTTTTGACATTTTTAAAAGAAATCAAACTAGATCCACACCTAAGCCGACTAATCCAACGCTTTGTCCAGTTTACGCTTTCCTTGGCCACTTCTCTCTTAGCTTCAGAAAGCTAATCTGGTTATGCCGCAGTTAAATCTGGCCGCACATTAATGAAGATGTATTTCATAACTTTGTCATTTGTCATTTTACACTCTTACAGAAAATTTAGATTAAAATTTGTTGTCTACCTGTAATGGGGCTTCGCTTTGTCCATTTCAGCTTCCCTTTTTCTGCTAGGCAGCTTCATCGGTTCCCTTTGCTTACAGTTTTTAGAGAAAGCTAATTTAGTTGAAGATTAAGCTTTGCTTTCCTTCAAGTTGCCTGCACCACCACCATGTGAATACACTAATCTACTTACTGCTGCTTTGCCGGCTACTTTTGAGGAACCTAATATAGCTGAAGAATAGGCTTTTTGTTCTCCACCAGATCACCAACTAATTAGAATTCGAATATCGAAGCATAGTCAGCGTTAGAATATGTGGCGCCTAACATAAAGATGGTAAACAGGATTGTGCTTTTAATGGCAGTTGTATGATCTTTTGCCTGCCTGAGTCTCGTAAGCCCATGCCTTCAGAACTAACGAGATCTGTTGTCTTGATATTTCTCCAGAGTATTCTCGGCTTCGAGTCTGCCTTCCCGTTGCCGTGCTATGCCCAGGAAGCAAGACGAAGCTAACCTCCTTTGCTTTTCCACAGCGTCTGCGCACTCCTGCATTAAGGAATTTTTTGTGCTGCGCAGACCGCTTTTAGTGCCGCCCGACTGCCGGGGCAGATACATACATATCTTTTGTAACATCATTCTCACATCTTCCCTATATGCCAGCGATAAGATTTGTAGGGTTTTCCAGGTAAATGCCTACTTCCGGGGATTGCTCGTCATCCATACGTGATCCATCCGTATAGAAAGCCAGCGAATTCTGTTGGAGTACTTCCTATGCAGTCTTAACCGACCGTACGCCTGTGTTACCCTGTAAGTGGACAAACACATTTTTCCCACTAATTGTGCTATGCTGGCCTTAAATCCCTTTCCAAGCTATAACCCTACAGCCCGCATCCTCAGGCGGGCCGTCGTAGTGGCCTCTTCCTTATCCAAGTTGGGAGATCCGGCAGCCTCAATAGTGCACATTGCACCGGTTATCACTAGACAGACCAGGCATTGTAACTTAACCAGCCTTTGAACATGGTGGTATGGTAGGCCACTAAACCACATAGTACTCTAGATCTAATAATTGTCTATATTCAGTAGACTTT
>VTPC01090028.1:0-37271 GCA_011009095.1 Ignelater luminosus
CAAGAGGGCGTTGTGGAACAGGTGATTTCCAACGAGAGTTGGCAGCAGCATAAAATCAACAGACTTTTTGGTTGGTAACACTGCGTGATTATGCAAGACTGGCTCGCTTTTCGAAGTTTTAATTTACGTAAAGCTTCTTAGGTAATCAGAGATCTGCAGAAACTTTTAAAACGTAACCCTCTATCACTTCTGTGATCCTGATGGCAAATGAACAAAAATCCTTCCAGACTTCAGAGAATCTCGCAAAGTTTGCGTTTAAAACTTAAGAATTTCTCATTAGGATTACATGAGTTGCAAGAGGGCGTTGCGGAACAGGTGATTTCCAACGAGAGTTGGCAGCAGCATAAAATCGACACACATTTTGGGTGGTAACACTGCGAGATTATGCAAGACTGGCTCGCTTTTCGAAGTTTTAATTTTCGTAAAGCTTCTTAGGTAATCAGAGACCTGCAGAAACTTTTAAAACGTAACCCTCTTGCACTTCTGTGATCCTGATGGCAAATGAACGAAAATCCTTCCAGACTTCAGAGAATCTCGCAAAGTTTGCGTTTAAATCTTAAGAATTCCTCATTAGGATTACATGAGTTGCAAGAGGGCGTTGTGGAACAGGTGATTTCCAACGAGTTGGCCGCAGCTTCAAATCGACACACATTGTGGTTGGTAGCACTGCGAGATTATGCAAGACTGGCTCGCTTTTCGAAGTTTTAATTTACGTAAAGCTTCTTAGGTAATCAGAGATCTGCAGAAACTTTTAAAACGTAACCCTCTTGCACTTCTGTAATCCTGATGGCAAATGAACAAAAATCCTTCCAGACTTCAGAGAATCTCGCAAAGTTTGCGTTTAAAACTTAAGAATTCCTTATTAGGATTACATGAGTTGCAAGAGGGCGTTGTGGAGCAGGGGATTTCCAACGAGAGTTGGCAGCAGCATAAAATCAACACACACATTTTGGTTGGTAACACTGCGAGATTATGCAAGACTGGCTCGCTTTTCGAAGTTTTAATTTAGGTATAGCTAGTTAGAGATTAGCAATTCCCCATCTTCCCATCTTGTAGAAGCTTAGAAAATGAATGCAAGTTCTCACAAGGACATTATTAATTAAATCAAAGTCGTTAGAGGTACTGCAAAGGTTTAAAAAATTGAAGAAGGACCTTAGATGAAATAAATCAGACCTATATTTTGTTCATCTTTTCTTTGCTCAACCTCTTTGATCTGATTAGACCGGTATCAATAAAAGCAGAATCTGTTACAAGTGATTGAACAATTTGCTGCAGGGTAGTTAGGGGTACTGCAAACATTTAAAAAATCCAAGCAGGGCCTTGCATCAGATATATCAAACCTACATTTTATTCAACAACAGATTTTTTGATCACAAGCCCCAACACAAATACGCATGAAAAGATAGCAGAAATCGCAAGTCAACAATTGATTTCATAATTACGAACAAGAACGCCAGCACACAGCAAATACTTGACATCAGAACGTTAATGTCCGCTAAGATTGTGACAGACCATGGACTAGTACTAAGTATAATAAAACTAGACATAAACATGAAATCAAAACCGACTTGCCCTACAATAAAAGAAATAAACACAGAAAGACTAGAAGACCCCTAAATTCAAATGCTCTATCAAACGAGACTTAAGCAAAAAATTCTGAAAAATCCATGCACCAAGAACCAACCAATAGCAGAGCAATAGAATACAATTGCACGACATGTAAAAGACGCTGCTATAGAAGCATGCGGAACACGGAAATCTAAGACAAATTCTAAACCATCACGCCTTCCCTAGTTCGGGAACTAGCTGAAATAATGAAGAAAGCTTTCCTAGAATATAAACATAAAACATCAAAAAATACGACAACGGAAATAAAAATACTAAGAGAAATACACCAGAGACATGGTTTGACTTATGGAAAATGCTACAGAAGCAAAAGAAAAGTGTCAACGACTGCAAACAGATAAATAACATCACCAAAGAAGAATGAGCAGCATACTTCAGGAAACAATACCCACAATTCGAAAATCCCCGGGGGATCGTAAACCACGGAATGAATAATACGAAAATTGAAATACCAATGGAAAAGACAAAGGAACAAATACTGAAAAACAGAGAAAGTCCAAGCCTTGATTTCATCACCAACAAGATAATAAAATACGGAGAAGAGATTCTACACAAAGAATGCAACACCTTTACAATACAATTATAAAAGAGGGAAAAGTGCCTGAACAATGGAAAGCCAGCATCACCATCACAATCCACAAGAAAGGCGACCGCAGAACACCCGATAGCTACAGAGAAATCTTACTCCTCAATACTACAATGAAACTATTTACATCTATAATTCGCGACTACCTCTAAGAGCTGATGGGCATTGAATCAGTGAACAACAGACGCAATCTTCATAATTAGGCAGATTGCGGAGAAATTCATGAAGTACAATAATCCTGGTTTTCCTTGTTTTGTCGACTTGGCCAAGGCGTTTGACCGAGTAAGGAAATACGACATTATCGTACCAACACAACTAATAAATGTAATCGATGGCATATATACGATCACTAGCACCAGAATAAAAACCCTTGAAGGTATGACCGAAGATATCATGAACGAAGAGTAAGACAAGGGGACGCCCTTAGTCCGTTCCTGTTCAATTTGATTATGAATAGGATAATACAAGATATCAGACCTAAACCAGGAGACAGGATGCGTGCAAAAAATGTCAACATAATTTGCTATGCGAACGACGCCCGTTTTGATCGCAGACAAAAAGCATAATCTACAGAGACTGATGCACATATTTAACATAACAGCCGAGCAATATAACATGCGAATATCAACGCAAAAAACAATGTGTATGGTGATCTCACAGAACCAAGACGCTGTAAATTACAAATAGGAAACTCAGGGATAGATCAGTTGTTGCGATTCAAATACCTTGGGGTTGAGATCACAAGTCATCGTGATCTACTTGAAGAAACACAAACCCAAACACTAAAAGCAGCTCAGATAGCAGGAGCCCTAAGAGATACAATCTGGAGAAACAAATACATGAGAATGAAAGGAAAAACGAAAATATACAAGGCTATAGTTCGACCCATATTAACATACGCCACTGAAAGTATAGCAGAAACCAAGAAAGCCAAACAAAGGATGAGCGTACTAAAGATGAGGATTTTGAGATCGATGTTAAACATCACCCTGCGAGACAGAAAAACCAATGTATCAATAAGGGAAAAATGCAATGTTCAAGGCGTGGTCAAATGGGCCAAGATTGGAAAAAGAAAATGGAAGAAGCACGTCGAAAGAATGGATGAGGACAGACTAGCTAGGATTTGCATGACCGAACTACTAAAGGGGAAAAGACCAATTGAACGACCGCCCAAGAGGTGGGCACAGAGCTGGTTCTCATCTTCAACGGAATAAGAGGTAGACAAACGGGGTTAACCCTAGTCGTGCGAAGAAGAAGAAGAAGAAGAAGAAAAAGACATTTTGTGTTACTTCTCTTTGCTCAACCTCTTTGATCTGATTCGACCGGTATCATGAGAAGCAGAATGTTATCTATTAAAATAATTAAACAATTAGCTGCAAGGTAGTTAGGAGTGCTGCGGACGTTTACAAAATCCAAGCAGGATCTGAAACAGATATATCAAACCTATATCTTGTGTTTCTTTTCTTTGCTCAACTTCTTTGATCTGATTCGAACAGTATCAATAAAAGCGGGATGCCATGTGCTAGAAATAATTGAACAATTTGCTGCAGTTGTATTAGCTTTTATTAAACTTAGTTAGTGATTTTTTAAGGATCGGAAATTCCCTACCTTTACATCCTGAAGAAGCTTAAAAAGGAAAACAAAGTCTTTGAGCAGACATATCACGGTTGTTATGTATATCTTTCTTTTGCCTTGCCTGTTTGACTTAATTGGAACATTTTTAGTGATACCAGGATATTATCTGTTAGAAACGAATTATGAAATTGCTGCCAATATACGAGGGCGGTTCAGTAAGTACCCGTGTTTGACGACAGAAGGCGTTCCTGAGGGAAGTTGGTGTTATCATCGCATGCTGCCATCTATCAAACGACGGTATAACAAATTGCAGACTGATTGATAGGTTAGTTTGGATTTGACAGCCATTTGAGTAAGACGTGTTTCGTGATTTTAGCTAAGATGGAAAAAGAGCAGTATCGTTCGGTAATTCGCTTTCTGTTTTTGGATGGGAAAAAATGCGAGGAGATAAAAGCAAAGTTGGATGCTGTTTATGGGGACACTTCGCCATCTATGACCACAGTTAGATATTGATTCAACGAATTTAAACGTGGGCGAACATCCGTTTTTGATGAGGAGCGACCAGGACGCCCGGCAGACGTGGTTACCGAGGAAATCATTCAAAAAGTCCACGACATGATTCTCGCTGATCGACGAACGAAAGTGCGTGAAGTAGCAGAGGCCGTAGGTGTGTCGACCGGAACGGCAATTAATATTTTACATGATAAGTTGGCGATGAAAAAATTGTCGGCGCGATGGGTGCCGCGATTGCTAACGGTGGACAACAAGCGGATGCGGCTGTTAACTTCGAAGCAGTGTTTGGAGCAATTTAAGCGAAATCCGAAGGAGTTTTTGCGTCGAGTTGTCACCGTTGATGAAACCTGGATTCATCATTACACACCAGAAACTAAGCAACAATCAAAACAATGGATTTCTCTCGGTGAATCTGCCCCAAAGAAGGCGAAGATGGTTCCATCGGCCAGAAAGGTCATGGTGACGATTTGTTGGGATGCGAACGGCGTCATCCTCATGGATTTTTTAGAACAAGGAAGAACGATCACTGGACAATACTACAGTGAGTTATTAGACAGCTTCGACAAAAAATTAAAGGAGACACGGCCGCATTTGGCGAAAAAGAAGGTGCTGTTTCACCACGATAACGCACCAGCACATTCATCCGGAGTTGTCGCCGCCAAACTGCATGAATTGCGTTATGAATTGCTGCCGCACCCCCCGTATTCACCCGATCTGGCTCCCTGCGACTTTTTCTTGTTTCCTAACATGTAGAAATGGCTCGCGGGAAAAAAATTTAGCTCAAACGAGGAAGTCATCGCCGAGATAGAGGCGTATTTTGGAGAGTTCGACAAATCCTATTTTTTTGGAGGGGTTAAAAAAATGGCAGGAACGTTGGGAGAAGTGTATATTTTTAAAAGGAGACTATGTTGAAAAATAAAAAAAAAAGTTTTGAAAAAAATTGTGTCCTCATTTCTAACACGGGTACTTATTGAACCGCCCTCATATTTGCTTTAAACGTACATATTTAATTAGAGATTCTGCAAAAGTTTAGATAATTTGTACAAGGTATTGGACAAGGTATATCGAGTTTATTTTTTTTTCCTTTCCTTTGTCGAAACCTTTGACCAGATATGACCAGTAGCAAAGCATCTGTTGAAAATGATGTAACAAATTGCTGCTGCTGCATTTGCTTTGTAATTAGACATTCTGTAGAAATTACAAATCCTCTAACTTACCGTTGTGCAAAAATTTAAAAAATGCAAGCAAGGCTTGAAGCAAACATGCCATTTGACCTATTGAACTGTTATCTATAAAAGTAAGATGTTATCTGCTAAAAAACGAATTATGAAGTTACTTCCACTATATTTGTCTTTAGCATATTCAGTTGGCGATTCTGTAGAAGTTTAAGAAATATAGGCACGATCTTGGCCAAAGCATATGAAGTCTGTTTTATTCTTTCTGTTTACTGAATCCCTTTTGTCTGGTTCGATCAGTATCAGTAGAAACAGAATGTCATGTGTTAAAAATGATCCAACAAGTTACTGTGGCTGTTATTTGGTTTTATCAGTTGTAGTTAGGAATTCCTTAAGAATTAGCAATTCTCTATCTTTACATTCCGGAGAAGCAAAAGGTTAGAAAATGCAAACATAGATTTGAAGAGCACATATCAAGCTGTTTTTTCTTTAATTTGTTTTCCTTTAGCAAATTCAGTTAGAGATTTTAAGTTGAAGAAATTCTAGCATGATCTTGGACAAGACATATCAAGTCTGTTTGTATTTTTCTTCTAAATAAATCAAGAAGCTGCTCTGATTTAGTTAAACGATTGTTTAGAGATCTGGAATTTTTACCTGTATGTACATTCTGCATAAGTTTGAGGAATATAAGCAGCATCATGGAGTGGGCATACCAAAGCATTTCTTGTTTCTAGTTAGAAAAGTCATTTAGAGTAAGACTAGACTACAAGATTAATTTGGTACCTCTAAGGACAACACGAACCCTAAGAATTCCCGTTTTATACCAGAATTTCATTAATATATTTAAGTCAAATAATTATCTGTAGACACCAATGTCACCTGTACAAAAGAGCTACTTACGATTTTATAGGATATCAGCATATTTTAAATTCTACACAACACATTATTCAATGAAACAAAATTACCCCATCAGCATCACTATGTCCTTCTCTAGCGGGCATATCAAGATCTTTTTTGTTCTGCTTATCTGCCAATCTTTCCTAACTTTAGAAAAATGTTCTTTTTATGAAATTGTAGCAGTTAGTTTTGGCATGTGTTTTTTGATTTTCAGTTTAGTTTCAAAATTGAATTTTTCGTACAAGAATTCAATGTTTAATCTTGAGGGATATTAAGACTGACCATACAGACATTACTGAACACCTCTTTGTTGTTTGTTTATATTCAGTACGTATAGCATTGTGTTGCATCTCTAGTCGTCTCTTTGCTTTGTCTTGATTTTGTAACAGTTATCATAAAAACGTTAAAAATCAATAGATCTATTGCTAGATTTTGTTTTCATACCTCTTTAAGCAAACGTCAAAAAGCTTTATAAGTAAAACTGATTAGTGTGAACAAATGTTTCACATTCAATGACGTTTTAATGACATGAGTCATTCAAGCATGTCAAATTTGTTATGTAAATGTTTTTAAAAATTTTTCTTTTAGGTGTAATTTTTAATTATATGGATTTATGCTTTGGTGAACCTCAGACCAGTACTGTGAGTGACAATATAGGTGCAGTCAATAAGATATCACATTTTCCAGTTACCATCACCAGTTGCTTTTAGGTGTTTATAAAAGTTGTTTTGAGGATTTGGGATGTATAGAGACAACAGCTGAATGGTTTCATCGTACTCACAGACCACGAAATTTAGAACCATTAGATCGTCATACAATTAGAACCGAATTTATTTTAATTACTAAAGACGTAGATGAAACGGTTTGGAAAGGTTACACTTTGCATTTGTTTTAATTTAAAGTAGTTTTTTTTGAACAGAAACCTTTGAATTACGATATTGTGTTTGCTAGAAAGGAGTCCCTTAGCTTGAGTGGCTATAAGAAAGACAAAGGATTAATACTTTTAATACATGATTTTACTAGTAATGGACGAACAGGATGGGTAAAGGTAAGTGCATTTCCAATACTATTAATATGAACTTGGATAATTTAAGTAACAATAAAAGTTGTAGTTAATAGATCGATTAGCTTATGCACAAAAATTATGCCAAGATAATAAATGCTTTAATGTACAAAGCGTCTATGGTCATCATTCACTAACTGTATGAAAAGGGGACATTCCACAATTCTTTAGAGAATATAGATACGTCTATTTTGATGAAAAACCTAAGGATTTCCAATAAGAGTCAGGCAATGTTGATAATTCTTAAAAGGCAAATGCAAACTATCTTTACATTTGGAATTTTCCAAAAACTCAAAATTTTCTGATTAGCAAATTTATCTTAATTGGTACTCTGAAGCAGAAGCTACAATGTCAAAGAACCGGTAGCATTAGAAAACACGAAGTACCCAATAATCAAGGCTTGCAGTCTTGTCACAGTTATAATCCACGATTGACCCATTTTATGTTTGAAGTTTCCGATTAGCATGATAGTTGTGGAAAAAGAACATTTTAGGTCTCTTATAACTCTCGATTTGAACAGTAGCGCTGGCCTTGTCTGTGCAGTTTAATATGAGTAACAGTAAAGTAGTTGAAAGAGTAAAACAAAAAAATTGTAACAAGGCCAGAAACTGATTAATTTGTAGGCGGAGGCTGTGTAAATTGAAACAGACAAATAAAGACGGAGATTGCATCATTTCTTTCAATTTTGGTTTTTGCTCTGTTTGTTCTTTTCCATTTTAGGTTCATGCTTAGCATGCAAATGTGTAATGCAATCTTCTGACCAATTTTGAAAGTCTACTTGAATGTTCATTCATAAGACTTGAATTTTTTTTTGGTAAAGATTCTGCTACTGTCAGTAGGCATAAAACAGTTACTTCAAAGATCGGACAATAGTGACTGACTGAAAACCCTACAACTAGGTTATGAAAACGTAAAAACAATGAGAACATCAATACAAAATAAATTCAGATTTATTCATTCCCAAACAAAAATCATGTAACAAGCTGCTACCATCCTGATTGATACTGAGATGTGACACCCTAGCACTGGTGTGATCTTGAAAACTCTTGCAAAAGAATTTTGACAGAATGAAAAAAAATCCTAAGAAAAAAAATTAAAACGATATCTGATTAATAGCAACAGACACCTATAAAATGTCTTTGGATTTGTTTGACAGAAAGCTGCATTTGTTTAAAGTGCCATGAATGTCTTATGTAAATTTGGAGATTTGTGGACTTACTACGGCTTTTTAGTCCACTCAGACGTTTCTCATAAGTCAATAATAAATGTAAATGTAATAGTTTGAGGTCCAACAAACAGGACTTTCAGACCCTCCTAGCTATACAGCCCCACTACGGACTACATTTGTAAAGGGTGAAGAGCAAGAGAGTGAGGCGGTTGCAGGAGCGCCCTTTTATTTGCCCACCCCCGCATCGCTCTTGACCGCTACCCTAACGGGCCTAAATATAACTATAACTTATACCTAGGGTTCCATATGCATTTGCCTAGAGTCCCAACACAATGCTTGCCCAAGCTACAGTTCCTACCTCTTCCTCGAATAGGGTAACAGCCTGAAAGGTCTTAAAGCTTTTGTATTCCTTACCTCCTCCTTACCTCCTTTACATTAGAGGCATATTTTTATCTTTCACACCTGATAGCGAGGGATGTTTTCTGAGGATACAATAGTCAATCAAGACTTAGAGCCCTAAAGTTGTTACTCAGTAGACAATTAAGTGTAGACAAGTTGGAAGTGGACCTTAGCATGACGACGATTGCTTTTACCTATCAAATTCGTATCTCGTGAGACCATACATCAGGAACTAACGTAATTTGCTATACTTAAATACCTTCATAAATAGTTCTGAGCCTAAAAAGATATCCTCGACTTTCTTACTGCATTTTTGCTGCCATGGAACTCAAGGGGAACTCAGATGACATTGATTTTATTTGTTGTTGCCATCCTGTTTTTTATTCTGATCGAACAGAACATTTTGCTTTTTCTTCATAGTTTCTTTTATAGTGCATGGAGATGCAGAAGGTTCAGTTCAATTGTGCAATTCAAACAATTGATACGGCAACGTAAACTTAATTTTTGACATATGATATTATGAGGTTTTTCCAATTTTGTAATGCACTTTTATTAACTTCTTTTTTTAATTTTGTCCTGAAGTGTTAGAAGGCTTGTCTTATATACCTTTGACTTAAAATACCTTGAAAGTAAAATCTGGAACTAACAATTTTGGGAATTTTAATTAGACGTAGGATATCTTAACTTTGCTTTGCGCTATGTGTGATGGCACCATCTTGCTGAAACCAGACATTATTTTGTTTCTTTCTACACAGTTTCAAACTCACAAATGTTTCCAACATCACAGCATATAGGTCAGAATTAACAGTAACGATGTTGTTAGTTTTCTCGAAAAGGTATGGTCTAATTAAGTCAAAATCGAAGACTCACACCATACCGTCACCTTTTGACTTTGTAGAAGTCTTTCATTAAGCTGAGTTGGACTGTCATGAAAAAGTAAACTATGTGCAAGCTTAACTGTTTTTCCGCTTTGGTTACCCTGCAGATGAGTCAACTAAGACATCTTAGCGTGTTTTAACGTTTATCAGGTAGTCCCATTCAAACAGGTCCACACATTTATTTAAATATTTTAAAAACTACAAATAATAAACTCATGATATTTTAGATTTATGTACCATATTGTCCACCGTTGTCGATTACCTTTTGCCATTTATCAGGTATCATGGAAATACCTTGATATAGGCCACGTCTCAAACCATTTTGCAAAACCTCATCAATCCTATTTTTGAGGACATCAAAGTTGGCATATTGAGTACCACTTAAACCAATCTTCAGATTGAAAACAGTTGAAATTACATGGCTGTAAGTCTGGAGAATATGGTGGCTGGATCCATGTTTCGATTTGGTTTTGATTAAGCTACTCACGCACCACATTGGCAATGTGTGGACGTGCATTTTCAGGTGCGAGAATGGGGTTCTTGACGTTGCGTGCCGCCATCCAATTTGGAATATTGAAAGCTAGAAAGCCTCGGTACACCTCGCCGATCACAGTCACAATCTAAATTATCATGAATTTAGCATTTGTAGTTTTTAAAATATTTAAATAAATGTGTAGTCCTGTTCGAATGGGACTACCAATATTTCCTTGTCAAATTAGTTCTGCATTTCACAACTTGCAATAAGCCGCTATGGCCTTCTATAACTGAGTAAGTTTTGGCAGTCCTTGTGGGATCTTGAGCGCGGTTGTGGAGGTCGCCTTTGTACCTTTTATTAGACCCAGACCACTTACTTATATTGTATTCTTGATCTGATAATGACTATGTAGAGCAACTGCCAAAAGATTTCCGACGATGGATGACAATAGACAGCCTTTATTGATCTCAAATTGTGATGTACAAAGGGCGGTTGATAATTAATTGGCCTAGGCAAGAAAACACAATCTTTTTTTTGGCAAAACGCATTTTATTTCTCAACATAATCTTCTTTAAGCTCTATAAATTTCGTCTTACAATACTGCAATTTTTTGATGCCCTCCGAAAAATATGATCTCTGGAAGCCCTCAAAATAGACCTCTGTTTCAGCGATGACCGCCTCATTGAACCCAACTCTCTTACCATCGGGCTATTTTTTTAAGTTTGGGAACAAATAATGGTCGGATGAAGCCAAATTAAGAGAATATGATGAATGAGGAACTAATTCGTAACGCTATTCCTGGAATTTCACTATTGCGACGGTCGATTTGTGCGCTGGTGCGTTGTTCTGACGGAAGAACACTTTTTTCTTCAACAAATGCGGTCGCTTTTGCTTCAAATCGGCGTCGAATAAATCCAGCAGTTCTGCATAATACACTCCCGTTGTCGTTTTGTCTTTTTCAAGGTAATCAAGGTAAATTATACCTTTCGCATCCCAAAAACCTGTAGCCATGATTTTGTTTGGTTTTCGCCAGGAGTTGTCCACTGTCTTGACTGCTCCTTAGTCTCTTAATGTGGTGTAATTAATCCATGTTTCGTCTACGGTCACGAAACACAGTACAAACACTTTTTCGAAATGGTCAGACGATCGCGTTTGTTGTCGACAGAGAGCAAATGCGGAATTCACCTAGCAGACTATTTATGTATTTATGTAAAATGTTAAGTACCCATTCGGTTGAGGTGCTCATAGCTTTAGCTATCTCGCGTCTAGTCACTCGTTGATTGTCGATTATCATTCCATGGATTTTAGCCACCACGTCTGGCGTGGTGATCTCATTTGGACTATCTAGAAGCTCATAATCAAAAATGCTCGTACAACCGCGTTTAACTTCAGCTGTTCAATATTTTATTGTTGAAACCGAAGGCAGGAGTCCCCACAAACATCGGTCAATTCAATGTCGACCGCTTTCAATGATTGTCAAACACAAACTGATTGACACAGCGGGCGGACATTGCCAAACAGTCGTTTGAGGCTTGGTATTTATAGGCCAGTCAATATCGACATAAGTCATCGCAAAAACTAGGGTAGTTCTGATTATTTAATATGTTATTAGGACCCCCGCGGGTAGTATAAATCCAGATTGGCAAAATGTTATTATATCTTTTTTAAAGCGCTATTATTTGAGGCTCTGTACGTCGTTTAGTTACCAAGATACAGTTTTTCAAAGATTGGCAATGCTTTTTGTTTTTGCTGTTCTGCAATGTTTGTCGTCTTCGTTGTCGTCGTCGTCCATATCGATCGGCGCTCAATTGGAGCAAAAGCTGCGGAGTGCCGAATATGTTAGGCTCGTTTTTCGGCAAGTGCAGGCTCCAGAGCACCCTTTTCTGCACTTACACGGCAGCATTTTCAGGACAGATTGAGAGGCTGGGGCCATTGTCGTAGTGATGGTGAGTAGTCTTAGATCGCTGGTGGACCAACCCCAGTCGTTTTAAGGATTTTTACACCTTCAACCATTTCCGTACTTGATAGTAAAAGCGAAACGCGTGGTATTTTGCATGGTCTTTAGTGGGAGGGGGGATAGAGGCGAGCAGGTTCACTTTAGCTGTGGCTGTTGACCTAACGAAGCACGTATAACGGAGGCTGTTTAAAGGACTCGGCGTCATCTCCTCCATAGATAGCCACGAGGAGTTTCTCGGCAGCTGTGGCTATCGCCTCCTGGCTGGAATCTGGCCGCAAAAATATTTTTGCCAACTCAATCAAGCAATATTTTTCCCAAAATGGTTGAACACGTTGTTGGCGTATCCTTCCACAATTGCTCTGACTCAGTCATTGCAATGTGAGACAACCTTGTGGATCAGATAACCACCATTCACCACGACGAATGTTTGTTTCCTGCGATAATGTTGTCAGGGAGCGGAGTGAATGACGAGCGGAAGAATGACTTTGTTCCTTTCGCATCCTCTCGTCAGTGAAAAGCGACGATGGGTGTAGCGCCAGTTCATACTCAAAGTGTTTTTTCAATTGCTTATCTGATTGTGTGGAGATGTAGACTTTCTGGAAAATCGTAAGAGCGTCTACATCAACTCTCTTATTGATCACTTTCACTGAGCTCATGCTGGTTGCCAAGGTGTTAACTTTTTTCTTTCGTTTAAATTTTACCGCCCCAAACATGGTACCAACAACTTGCTTCACGCCTTTAGCTTCCAGTTCTTGGGCTAAGTGGCAGTTGATCTCAGCACTTCCAACAATTCCACTAGCGATAGAAAGTAGGTGGTCAGTCACTGGGAATGGGGGTGGGTACTGAACCACGTCTTCAGACGAAAGAGGACAATATCTTTTTATTGGAATTAATTCTTTATAATTTCGTATTCATCAAGTTTGTCGAGCGATAAAGACTAGGAAATAAAAATGCATTTAGCAAGGGTGTTTTGATATTTGGCCATTTTTGAGAAAACTATTTGGCCCACGGGCACCATCTTGTGCTTAAATTAACGCTGATTAAATTTTCTAAAACTTGCTTTTATTGTAAGACAAGTTTTTTTGCCAATATTAGCTCCAAACATGACGGTAACAAAAAAATGTCACTTTGAAAAAATTGTTGATCTTTCAAAAGCCACATCTCGGCAACTAATAGACGTACAGAGCACATCTTAGTTTCAGATTGTGGCAAACGTAATCTACTTTAGAAAAGATATAAATAACAGTTTCGGTAGAACGTATAGTTTAGGAGATATGATTAAAAAACCAAAACAAGTGCGAACATTTCGCCGTTTTTTGGCCACTACGCAGGTAGCACAGGTTTTTCGGGGTTGCAGATCTGGATTTATACTACCCGTAGGGGTCCTAACAAGATATTAGAAAATTGCCCTAATTTTTGTGATGTTTGCCCTTTTGATGTCGATATTGACTGGCCTATTACGAATAACAACATTGTTGTGATACTGGTGACACCATCTCTTGCTTAGGTCGACTAATTATCAACCTAGCATCTTACTGGTTTGCTACACAACATTTATGAGAAAGTTATCGGTACTCTCTATATTGTGTGGTTTGAATTCAGTTTTTGGTTCAGTTTGATGTAATTTTCTAAATTATATATTTTCGAATTATCCAAAGACTCTGGAAATTAAGAATTCAACTTTCATTTTTCAAGTAAATTTAATTTCTTCTTTATGTCCATGAAATATCTTTATAAGTTGTTATGAGTAACTCATGTATTCAGAGCTTGAGAAAGTTGTTTTAGTTTTATTAGTCAATTATTTTACCACCAGGAAGACCAGAACTTAATTCTCTAACTTAAAGAGGTTTCTGAACCAGAACTGAGTGCACGATAATTAAGTTACCTAGTAACTAGCTATGCAAAGATTTGCATCGTTCAGGGCTACAAGGTATTTAGTGTTGTGGCGATGTTAATTGAAAATTCGGATTTTCATCATCAAAATCGATAAATTTATGCAGATTCGACCTGATATTATCTTAAGTTTTATTTAATGTTTTTATATTTTATTTATTGTTTATAATTAGAACCTTTATATCTACAATTTCAAACTTTAAATAATATATAATGCTTTCAAACCCATATTTCCACAAAAGAGCCTAAAGCAAAATGTGCTTCAGGTTGGTTAAGTTCAATTCACTGTATTGCCTTTGAAAGGTGGAATATAACGACACGCGCTGTAACTCTGCCTCTTTTCAGATCCGTTTACTAGACTACGTAATGGATAGTTAACGTGTTGTATTTTGCGTTTTTAATTGAATTAAAAAACTCGTTAAACTGGTTTTTTTGAGGTGATAACAATCCCTATTCGACAATTGTCTCACGCAGAGTGATTTTCAGGAAACGTATTTCTTTCATTTTACTCCCATTAGATGATCGTGACGTATATTAGATTTTTTTCAGACCTTTAAAACTGTTGGCTTGGTTGATAGACTGGTTGATGTTTGTTGTGTGAGATTAATTAATTCCATTTTTGTGTTCGCTACCCTTCTTTCATAATATCTTTAATTTCTTTGTTGTTGTTATACCGAATTTGTTTATATTTTAGTTTTCACAAAGCTCTCATTAATATTCATTTTTAAGTAATTATAATCTAAAAATTTAAACTAGAAATTTTAACAAAATATACTTTAACACAAAGAAAATAAATTCTGAAATTCGGAATTACCAAGCACAAAAAGGCTGGGAATACGTACAGGTGTTCTAGAAAGTTTTTCTCTGTCATGTACACGTCAACTGCAACATTTTCAAATACAGTTATTAGATTTTCCCTACAGCTTTAGTCGATGAAAGCTCTTTTAGATTTACCGCAACCGTCAGAGTTGAAATATTTTACCCTAGAGCGCCAATTGTTCAGGGGATGCGGTTTGGATATAAGTTTTCCCAAGGGATGACAGTCCCTTGTTGATCAAGTCGAGGTCTAAAAATCATGTGCAAACACTCTTATAAACTACTACCAACAGTATATGTTTATTTTAAGTATTTATTTTTCTGCACGTAAGCTTTATTAATTAATTTTATATTGTTTTTAGCATATCGTAACGTCACTTACAACTAAATTAAACATAGTGTCAGTGGACTGGGAAGCTGGAGCGGAACCACCTTTCGAACAAGCAATCGCAAATGCGAGAGTAGTTGCCTTAGAAATCAAGGCCTTTGTGGAAGCAGTACAGGTTTTTAATTTTTAGTTTTTGAACTTTATTTAAATAATTAGTTTCAATTTTATTTTAGTGGGGTGCACTTACCAATAATATACTAAAACTTAAACCTGCATTAAACATGTATAAACCGACTTTTCTAGGCAGAATTTTATTTTTGCGCGTTAATATCGATTTTTACATTCGATTCTATACATTTTTCAGTTTTATTTTATGATAGAATTCAAACTTTAATCACATCAATCTTGAAATTTCTAAAAAGAAGGCTAATCGGATTATCTAAATGGTTTTTACTAATTTAATTTAAAAAACTATTTGTAAACGTAAGTTTTAATTATTTCAAGTTGAGAAATTTATTTTTCTTTTTAAATAGATAAAGGATACACATACAATTAGGAAGGGAAAATTATTTTATAAAGCGTTTCTCCTACAAAATTGCATTGTTAGCTCCAAGCATAGATAACCAAGTGACTATCCTGTCAAGGCTACTAAATGCGTAATTAAAAAAATTTAAAGCTTTGAATTCTACGTTATGATCTGTTACAAAATTATCATTTTGAGTTGTACAGTGTGCTGTTTAAAATAAATCAGCAAAATTTAGTGTTAGATATTTTATTTGTTAAGATTTAGTTTCCAATTTAATGTTGGTCTTATCTTAACGAATTAAAATAATAATTAAAGAAACGAATAATTATAGTAACGCATTTAAAAAAAATTGTAAAATGTAAAATTTAACACAGTATATGAGAAATCTAAACTAAGCGCTATTATAAAAACAGAAAGTGAAACGAGAAAATTTGTTATTCTACATATACGTCAAATCATAGAGACAATAAAATTAAATTCCATTGTAAGACGTCAAAGGAAATCATCTTGCATTCGTAACAATAACTTGCGTCAGTATAAAATGATTTTTAGCATTGAGGAATTTTTTAACGGAAATGCTAAATTGACATGCCTTATTTGTTAAAGAAAGGTCTGTAAAATGAGTTCTAAATAAAATCACAAAACAACTAACATCTTTACTAAAACAAATTAAAAATGAAGAGTACCTAAAGTGAACTGGATACAATCAGGCGTCGGACTACTCGTTATGGAAGGCAACAAGAAGACTAAAAAGACCACAGACTCCAAAACCACCTAATATTCAAGCAGCAGATAAGATTTTACTCATTACAAATGCATTGCCGCTAAAGCCTTTTCTACCAGCTTAACGAGATAGTGAAGCTGCAATCTCAGCAATACATCAACACAAGCTTCCGGATAATACCTGAAGTTTGATTTGATTTTATACGAAAATTGGAATTATGAGAGCTTTCTTTTAAAAAGAAAACTCTGTTTGATTTTGGAAAGAAAATGGTTAATTTCAAAACTAAACATACTGGCGTCTCTAGAAATATTTTGAAAAGAAACTTATATCTCGCACTCTTGAGCGCATTAAAATAAAATATTAAAGTTGGTTTCTTTGTATTTATATTTAATTCTTTATTATTTGGAAGGTTTGAATGATTGTTCTTAAAGATGTTCGACTAAAATATGTTTAATTTGAAAAATTAAACATACTGGCGTCTTCAGAAATGATATTGGAAAGATGTTTTACTTAAAACATAGGAGTTGGATTCTTAGGAATTGGAGACTTAAAAGTGATAAATGATTGGATGAAGTTTTTAATAAATAATTAAATGAAGAAATAATTAAATTTGGTTGATATTTTTAAGTTGGAAAATTAGTGACCCCAAAGTTTGGTGAAGTGATTGACGTTTTCACTTCTTCTTCCGTCATGAAGCCTGAAATTGATTTATAAATTAATTAATGTTTGTTGTAGCTTCGCGTTTTGTGGTTGGACTCTCTATCGACCGATTGATTGGAAATTGTATGACTTCTAGACTCATTGTTTGTTGCTTCTTTCATGTTTCTTATATTGTCTTTCTTTTTTGACTTGAACGTATGTGAGCTCCGAACTCTGCAAAAGGGCGTAAATCCTTTACCTAGCTAGCCGGACTCTGCTGCATTGCGAGCTTTTTAGTGCCTTGTCCTTCAGAGGACTTGTAACTGCGTTGTGCTTCAGCGGACTTCTACTTCTTTTATTGTTCTTCAGTGGACTTCTAATTTCTTCTTACTACCCTAAGAAGGTACTCCTGCAGTGATTCTGGGTAGATATGCCATGATGCGTCATTCAACAAAGTTATTGGCTTCTGGTGCAGCTTCTGATGAGCTGCCTTGTTGCTACAGCTTCTGATGAGTTGTTTTGTTTTGTTAAAGCTTCCTTCAACTAACGTTATTTGTTTTTGGTACAGCTTCTGATGAGCTGCCTTGTAGTGCGATTACCTGTTTCTTTTTCGTTCTCCGAACAGTCCTTGTGTCGGACCTGCCTGTTAATTCTAAAGAGGATTCCGTCTTCGCTAGAGGTCAAGAAATGTGAGCTCTTGCTTCTTTTCTACTGCAACGGTCATTGGTTGTTGTGGGTCTATGTATATTCGATCTTCTTCCATGGCAAAGCAGAGGAGCGTAAATCCTCAGCCTCACTGGTGCTTGGTTTCTGAAACAACTGCAAGAGCGGCCATGTCATCCATTTGGTGGTGTGAAAACGTTCGGTCTGCACTTCCTTGCATCTGTTGTTGATGGTGGAACTTCTTGTCTTTTGCCCTGGTAGTTTGCATTGTGGATGTAGGCTCGGCAGAAAATTGTCCCGTGATAAAGTTACTGGTTACTGATGCAACGAGCTAATGTAAGGAGAAAATGCGCTGGCATCTTTCCCTTTTTTCGGACTTTGAACATTTTTTCCATTCTGTCCCATGTGCAGAGTGCGCGTAGTCGATGTAGTGGCTGTGGGGTCCATAGATGTTGGTTCCTCTTGGAAGACCGTGACGGGCCAGTCCTCAAGAGAATGGATCTAAAGACCATGAACAAACTTCAGGAAGTTTGTGTTGATGTATTGCTGAGATTGCAGCCGCACAATCTCATTAAGCTGGTAGAAAAGGCTCTAGCGGCAAAACATTTTTAGTGAGTAAAACCAAATGAACTGTTTTATAAGGTTTCCAATTTTTTTTTAATACACAATTGACATGCTAACACAATAACAAATTGCAAACTAGATAACACAGAAAGTATGCAAATATAACATTGCAAGTATCACATTTTAACAATATAAGCATTCTGCATTTACTATATTTTACACATCTTGGTTATCTTTTCAATGACCTAAACTTGTTGTACGGTATTTTTATGAAGTAAGTCAATACACCAAAATTTTCAACTTGCTCATTTTTTTCATTATAAAATGCAATATATGTAATATAGGTGTTTTGAAATGACCTACAATCTTCCTTAGTAATTTGTTGTGTTGAAATCGAATTATTTGATTTGATTTTATAGGAAAATTGGAATTATGAGCTTTCTTTTAGAAAGAAAATCCTGTTTGATTTTTAAAGAAAGGTGGGATATTTCAAAATTAAACACTGATCAGCGACTTTTCGCGACTTTAACCAAACGTTCGATAAAGTGTGACAAACAGGACTGTGTTACAAACTTAAGGCAAACCTACCGCACTGCTTTTATCTATAACCTCCTGCAATCCTTCATCAACAAGCGGCACTACTGTGTAAAACATCAAGATGCCTGCACAGATCTCTTTCCAATATTGTCTGGAGTACCGCAAGGCAGCATCCTCGGACCAGTTTTTTACTTAGTTTATACACATCACATGTCAACATCCGCGTTTACTACTACTGTCACATTTGCTGACGACACCGCAGTCCTATCGTCGCACTGTAACCCTGCTACCGAAACGCAAAACCTTTAGCAACATCTAAATGATATACAAATCTTGGCTAAAAAGATGAATAAATAAAAGCAAATGAAGACAAATTTGTTCCTGTTACGTTCACCCTCAGATGAGACACCTGACCTCCAGTGCAGCTCAATGGACAACAATTGGTACAAGCCGATAAGGTTAAATACCTTGACGTACACGTCGACAGAAAACTAACATGGAAGAAGCACATATTCACAAAACGTAAACAATTAGGTGTACCCCGTTCACGATGTTTCTGGGTTGTAACAGGCCATGCTTTCATTTTATTAGGTTGGAAGTGCTTTCTTTTTTTCTTTTTAAAAATTGTCGTACTGGTGGTTGCATTTGGCGCTGTTGCGCGTGCAGAAATTTTGCATAAACGTTTAGTACCGATTAGTTTTGTTTTGTTAAAAAGAAATCAAGTTTTCCTTATAATTACAGAGTTTCAAAAAAAAGACAACAGCGCGAGGTTAAACTGTCATAAAATCATAACCTTAAAGCACATTAAGCGTCAATAAGATTTCACAAGCCGAGTTAATAGATAAACAGCCTGATTTACAATACTCAAACTGTCATTCTTCCATAGTCATATATGACCGAGAGACATCGTGAACGCTCTGTATACACAACTCAGAACTCTATACTGGATGATAGGAAGACACTCACCGATGACCATAGAAAACACTCTTATCATATAAAACAATTTTAAAACCAAAATGCACGTATGGTATACAATTGTGGGGTACAGCTAGTACTTTCAATATGGAAATCCTGCGTTTTCAAAACAAAATATTTCGAGCAATAACCAACGCTCTCTGGTATGTTCCTAACGTTTTATTACATAGTGACTTAAAAGTACCCTTAGTACGGGATGAAATTAAACGCTACAGTGCAAAACTTTAAATACATCCTAACGAACTAGTTGCCACCCTACTAAACAATGAAAATGACCAAAGGCGGCTGAAAAGGTTCAAACAATGCTGGGTGGGTTGGCTTATGGTTTCCTTTTGAATTTCAGCTTTTGGCGCGCTTAGTTTTTACCATCTTTAAGACATATTTATTCAGGGTTTCTGTGAGTGTGAACTTTTATGTTTTTGTTTAAGGTAGGTTTAGCTTGAACCACGCCTATCTTTGGCTTGGAGCTACGGGATTGAACATCTTCCGTTATCCGTAACGGGAATTAGGCCTCTTTTTCAGGTTTTTCCCGTTACAACTTTCAGTAAACAAACATATAAAAACATACTGCAAAAGATGAAACGATGAACTCAGAACGCAGCAAATCATTATTATTACATTATTGTGATTTGTAAAAACGTGAAAAGCATTCGATGCATAATGCGACTTCACAGCAGCTACAGAACACTGTTGATCTTTTCTGATGTTTTGCGCAACGTCTAGAAGTTTTGCCTTTTATTGGCAAATGCATCCAAACATTTGTCAACAGGTACTCTCTGAGCTCTGCTGCTGCTGCTGCTCCACTCATTTGCAATAGTGGAGCGAAACTGTAAATGAGTCATAAGTTTCTTACTCGTATTTCTCAATTTCAGCGTCTTTGTATAAATTATAATGTGACTGTTTACCACGGCTGCATCGCTACAATAATAGAAACTTGTCATCTACCATCGTCTTGACTTCCAAGTCACACTATAACATTCGTGTACCCATGTGCTTGTTATAACTTGCAATTGCTGTTGGGCATCTAACTTGTCGTCTCTTCCCTGTCTTGTAAGTTCGCAACACAAATGTTGTGTCTGCAGCATTATGCATTCTGCTTATAATAACACAAACTCGCCTTGGTATTCCTATCCTTCCATTTTGAGATTCCTACTTCCCCACGCGTAACAGTTTCGTTTTCACCTTTCTTCAGGCTTCTGTCACTTCTAAGTTTATCTTTGGAAGATTTTTTCAATTTTGCCTAATTGTCGCAAAACAGAATAGTTTTGTTTTTGTAACAGTCTGTCCATCATTTCTATGTTAGAAAAAAATTGTCAAAGTAAAGACAGTAGCCGTGGTTCTGGTAGTGTGAAGTTAAATTAAATGCAATATTTTTTCCAAAAAAACTTTCCTTTTGACACCATTTTGTTTCTTAAATACATAGCTGTTATAAGCTGTTATTAAGGCAGCTATTGCAGTACATAATTGTATATCAACGAATTAATTTTGAAGATGAACAGCAATTATTACCGTTAGTCACAGCAGCATTCAACACAATTTTTTGTTAATTTTCCTAGATATTTCTGTAAAAAAGTCCAACCTTATGTTTATGTTAATCTAGCAATAAATTTGAGCTATGAGATAAACTTCTTTTTGTCCCCAATTTACTGTTCTACATGAGTAGTTCTCGTACAAAAAACAGTATGGTCAACTTTTAAGCTATAGCTAGTACTTACTGGATGCTAAAGAAGGTACAGTAGAGGCCCTTTTTTGACAATTCGAGGAGTTAGTTAAACAGTTGTTGCCAGGCCATTGGCTTGGGCGCTAGATTTTAAAAAATTTATTTTCTGATGGTACCGTAGATCCTGTCTCGGGCAACTGCAGTGGAGATACGGTGCTTTAAAGGTCTTTCTTGCTCATTGCAATACTTTTGTGATTATGCTTAGAAATGAAAATAACTTTATGCAAGCACAAAAAATGAAAGTAAAGTAGTAAAGTTCTATTGCAATTTATTAACAACCAATATGATCCCGAGTCCACCAAGTTGTGCAAAACAGGCTTTTATGACAAGCTAGATAGTGATATAAAAGTAGAATGGAAATGGAAATCAAGGACAAAATGTAGAGCATGTTACTACAAGCCCACCGAAACTCACAATGGGACGGTACTTCTACATATCCGACAAGCGTGATAGTGATGGTTGATTGCTTCTTCAAAATTGTCGGCAGATACTTCAGCTGGCGGAATAGTAACAAGGCTTGTATTAGTTTTCTTTGGCCTGCATTTGTTTGTAATAGAAACTTGTTGGTTTCAAATTATAGACAAACAACGTGCAACCTGTTTTAGAGACTCCCCGATTGGTTTGATAGCGATGAGTGTTGATATCGGCATGTTTACCAACGACACGGGCTTAGTGACATGATGATAGATTGCCTGACTACGGGTTTGATAGGGCAGTCTCTTAATGGTGAATGGTCGGTACTGGTTGGCTGTGTAAATGGTTTGGTACTAATAACATTCCAGGAATGAAAATTCCATAAATACCATGTGTTCAAGTACCTTTGGAAAGTTTGATTCCGTATTGTTAAAACTCTAGGTTGTCAAATACTATCTATTTTTTAAGGACTGTTTTTCAAGATTAAATAAATTGTTTTCCAGAATAATTCCTAAACTGTGACTTAACAAATGTTCCACCAAAGAGTTCGGTTGTTTACGAATACATCCTCGGAGGTTGTGCTTATAGAGTATGTGTACACAGTTAGTTTTCTGATCGGCTGATTACAATTTAATCAGTAACCTTCACTGTTTGCTCAACATCACTTAAATAAAAAGCTTCTGCACTTACTTTGTCCCATTCCATGCGTGCCACACTTTAGAACTGTGTGACTACAATAACCATACGTATCGCTTTCCATCCATTTATTACTCAGAAGATTTTGGGTGTAGAGAATTGGGCTGCATTATTCTGCACTTGTAGCACTTTTGGATCCAGAAATTATATAACGGAACCAGTGTCGATTTTTGTTTGATTTACAGATGACAATATTTAATTGTTTGAGCTTCAGGATCATGAACAGAAGAGTATTAGCTTATTTGTGCATTGTAAATCACAGTAATCTGTTGGGGGTGTTGCATAAACCTTGACATAACGACAATTGTCAGGATTGTCACGACAATTGTGACAATTTTTAAAAAATCCGTTGCATAAAAATGACAACAACAATTGACAGGGACAGGAATTGTCACCTTGACCGCGACAGTAAATTGTCACAAAAATTTTTGTTTTTGGATGCCTAAAACTTTTTCTTGACAATTAATTGTAAAATTGTCAAGAACAATTTGACCCAGGGGTTATCCTAGGTCACAAAATTACAAACCGATTTCTGCAGCATGTTTTGGGGGCTTTTCAAGATATTTTGAACAATTAAGTATTATATTTCACGAGGGGATCTTCAGCATAGCACAGAAAGAAATAGGGCACTTACGCCACAGCAGCAATTGTTGACGGCTTTGCATTGGTTGGGGAACGTGCAAAGATGCGTCCAAAACGTCTGTCAGAAAATTTTTACCAAGCTCTTTCCGGAGGAAATCCACTGGCCAACCGGTGAAGCACTTGCCTCTCTTCCTCAGCAATTCCTGGCTGTTGCTGGATTTCCACGAGTCGCTTGATGAATTGACAGCTAACTAATTTTGATTGACAGCCCTAAACTAAACGAAATAGCTTATGTGGACAGGAACGCGGACCACAGCATAAATGTTATGGCGGTTTGTGGACCAAATTGCGATTGTCTAAATTGTCTGATTGTCTCAGTAATCCAGCAGGTTAGACGTCTAACTCAAACATGGGTTCGTGACGTCACTGTATGTTTATATTGTTTATCCTTACAATTCCTTGCAATTCTGATGAAATCAAGTCATACAGTCTTCTGGTAATAAATTCTGATACAGGCATCTTTTGAAATTGAGAGTCTATCATAACAAAAATTTGAAAGACAATCATATTATTGGTTTTGTCTGTGTACCCTGTGGTGGATTTTAGTTTCTACTTACATAAATTGATGTAGTGATCCATAGGAAGATAAAATTCTTATTAGTCTCTTCTCAAGTTCTTTTCAGATTTTGTGTACATAATATTAATTCTTATACAGTGCAGATGAAACCTTACGACCATAGTTACGTTAAATTGCATGATAGCAAGAAAATGACGTTTGAGTCTCTATGTGGTTAATTGCAAAAACTGATTAAGAGCAACAACAGCAATAGAAGTATGTCCTATTATTCGAAATTTCAATATCTCAACGTATACTTAGAGTTTGCTACTGAAACATAAAAAATTAGTTTACAGAAAATAAGACAACATAAAAAATATGTTTCTGCTAGATAAATAATCAAGGAATGGTATATTAATGTTTCGAGAGCACCCTGTTTAACTTATTTACTAACAACTTCCTTCATTCAAATTTTAATTTTCAGGATGGTTGCACTCCACATCCAATCCACATAATCAGTCATGGTGTTGGTGCGCACATTGCTGGTTACGTAGGAAGTTACGTAAATGTCACTAAAATAACTGGTTTTGTGTTTCATTTATCGCAGTTGCAAGCAAATGTATAAACAGTTCGTTTTGCAGGTTTAGACCCTACAGGCCCGCTTTTCGAAAACATGCCGCCCGTAGTAAGACTAGATCCAACAGACGCCACTTATGTGGAGGTTTTACATACAGATGCTTTTAATAGTACATCATTGCTTTATAAAAACTAAAAGTTTGAAAAATTTATCACCTTAAGATTTTAGGTAGAAGTCAGGGAGCGAAAACTCGTTTAGGTCATATTGATTTTTTCTTTAACGGTGCACTCTTACAACCGCAGTGTAATCAGTCTAATGAATATCCTGTATTTACAAAGCTAGATAGAAATACCTTAAAGGAAGGTGTGATTTTACCAGCTTGTAGCCACAAAAGATCTTTTAAGTATTATATAGAAGCTTTACAGTCCAATGAATGTGAATTTACAGGAATCGGATGTACGAGTTACACAGATTTTGCAGAGGTATGGATGGTTTTATAAAAATCAGTTTTTTTATAGTTACACTTTTTTTGTATTTTCAAGGGAAAATGTACATCCTGTGGCAGCGAAAATAATAAATCAAATTGTGCAACTTTTGGTACGAGTGTTACCACTCTAGTTACTCATACACGTAGTCTCTACTTAAATACTCGTGGTGAACCACCCTATTGTTGTAAGTATAAAAATCAACTGTTAAAATAATATTTTAATTTTAAATCTATTTTAAGTGAATTCTTATAGCGTCAAAATTCACTTTGAAAATAATGTGAAAGCCAAAAAGTTTCAAGAAGGAAGTTTCGAGTTAATCATGATTAATGAAAAAGGTGTTATGATAAATGCTACGGCTTCCTACGTGGGGTAATTATAATAAATGTACTAATGATGTTCTTTTTGAAACTTCGACTCAAAACTATTTTAGTATAAAGAAACACACTCATCGGTTCGAGTCGGGAAAGACTAAAACTCTTGTATATTATGCAACAGAGCCAAGAATAGTAGTAGTTCAAGAAGCAAGACTGAAATGGTTACACACGGTGTGTTTATTTTGTAAAACTGCAGTGTATGTAGACAAAATCGTTATCAAAGTAATTTCTATTAAAAAACTGTGGTAAGTGTGTTGTTAGATAATAACTGCATTTACACTTAATTTGTTGCTGATACAGCTAGCTCATATTTATCTCAATATGGGGCATGCCTTTTCTTATTCACCTGGTGGATGAAAACTATGTGTTGATTTTTGGACACTTAGTTTCAGTACCATCTTAGATACCGTTTTTAACATTTTAGCTAGCCACACTAGCTGTTTCAATCTTATTAACCCAACGTAGGGCAATATCGAATGTATTTAAGATAACCAGAACAGAATTATTTAACTTCTTTCAATTTTATCTTACTCTTTCTTAACACGTTCGCTACCAAGCGGCTCATATATGAGCCATGCTAATTTTTAGAATTGACCGCCGGCTCATATATGAGTCCTACTACACTACTAAACTAAATGTAAGTTTAAAAACACACGGTCTATGATAGCGATATCATCTTCGCACACGGTCTATATAAGGCATCGGCTCATATGGTAGCCGGATGGTCTCTGTCTAGCTTATTATTTTATTGGTTTATTTACTGTGAAACACGTGCGTTAGTGTCCCGTCTGAATGGTGTATTTTTGCAATTCTGGTAAGTAATTTTTTATTTTGTTGTTATTATCATTGTATTTCAATAGTTTCTTGCAATAGTAATAGTCAATTGTGCGATAGTTTGATTAATTTGATCAACTTTATTTATTTTTACAAAAAGTAGGGTTAGGATAAAATTTATTACATTGAATAATAACAAGTATTGTTTTATTTCAAGAATTCTAAATGTGTCTCTTGTGTTGTATAAGTGGTACTGCGTGTGAAAAGTGAACTTCAAATGGTAAAAAAATAACCAAATAAAAAATATGTTAAAGGAAATTATTCATAACACGTTTTGGATCTTTGAAAAAATGGCTCGTTGCTTGACACCTAAGGAACTACAAGAGGAGGTTGATCGGATCATGATGGGTGAATCGGAATCGGAATCGGATAGTTCTGAAGAAATTCCAGAGATGTTTTCGGATTCAGGCAGCAGTTACCAACCAACGTCAGCTTCGTCAGAATCAGATTCAAGTGATCAAGAGGTAGTGTCAGACAAAAATGAAACGGGTATTTGTCAAAATCCAGAGATTCTGTCCGGTGGAGAACAGACTGACTCTATCCAAAACGAACGCCAAGAAGAAGATATTAGGCTGGGCGAAGGTGAAGATGAGTGGATTGATATCAATTGTGAGCCAACATTTTTAACGACTTCGTGGAGCAAGAAGGACTGAAAATTAATATTCCAGTTACAACCACGCCCAAGGAATTGTTTGAAATTCTCTTTGATGGCTTACTATTTGCCAAGATTTCTAACTGGGTTAATCTTCGCGCACAATTTCTCAGGGATAAAAATGTATCAAGGCATTCAGCTATGAAAAACTGGAAAGAAACCAATCCTGAAGAAATTCGTCGTTTTCTTGGATTATGTTTTATAATGGGCAATATATCAATGCCATGTCTAAAACAATATTTGAGCAAAAACTCTATCTATCACCACCCAGTTTTTGGCAAAACCATGACAAGAAACCGGTTTGAAACTATTTTGCGATGTTTATGTTTTTACAAAACAGATGATGACATGACTTCCCGTTTACGTAAGATTGATCAAGTTCTCGAGCATATCTTACAAAATATTTGTTCCATTTTTTATCCAGGAAAAAATTTGTCTTTAGATGAGGCTTTGCTACTATGGCGTGGGCGTTTAATATTTCGCAAGTATATACCTAACAAAAGTGCCAAGTATGGGATCAAGCTTTATGAGCTTTGTACCCCCGATGGATTTGTACCAAAGATTTTAATTTACTCAGGAAAAGGAACCGTCACCAATGAAATCGGGCATGCCCACTCAGTTGTAACATTACTAGCAGAACGATATCTTGGCAAAGGTCACACGCTATATTTAGATAACTATTATAATAGTGTAAAGCTAGCCGAATTTCTTCATGAGAATAAAACAAATGGAATAATTGATTATAACAAGTTCATGTCAGGAGTTGATAGATGCGATCAAATGGTTTCTTATTATACAACACCCAGAAAGACTATTCGTTGGTACCTAAAAGTATTTTTTCATTTGGCAGATATTTGTTTATGGAACAGTACTTACATATATAATATAATTCAACCAAAAAAGATCGGTTATTTGAAATTTCGAGATATGGTAATATCGGAATTGTTGAAATCAGGGAATGAAAATATACCCCAGAACAGGGTAGAAGGTAGAAACCATTATCCAAAAAAAATTGTAAAACGGGTAAGATGTAGAATTTGTTCTGTAAAGAAAACGAGAACACAGACATTTTATGTATGTGGCATTTGTAAAGACAAAGAAGGTAATTTCATTGGACTTTGTGTTGACCCATGCTTTAAACACTACCATGAAAATAGCGACTAAAACTTTTTGTGTTACCAAACATGTATATCCTAGTGCATAACTTATATTTTACATGTATTTGTTTTTGTGAAAGAAATGCTCAATAAATATTTAGCAGTTAAAATGCAACGTTTTATTTATGACTCTTATATGAGTCACGTGATCTATTTAAAAAAAATACTACAATAGACCAGTGTTTCATATATGAGCCGGTCAAAAATTGTCACCAAAAATATCATATTCGAACTTTTTAACTATATACATACTTAAAAATATCATTTTCAGGCACTTTGAAAAAAAATATATATCTGGTCTGTGTGGTCGAAATTCAAAATGATCCCTGGTAGCGAACGTGTTAATGTAGTCTAGTCTTTCTGAAAGTTCATTATCAGAGACCATTTGGGGTATTGGAATAACATCAAATACTGAAGAATCACCGCCCTTTAGTCAGTCATAGCATACTTACCAAAAATACGTACGTCTTAAAAGTCACAGAAGTTGCCTTCTTTGGTTTTACAGTTTACAAGAAAGGCAAGCTTGTTTAGGCCTGTCACTTCATTAAAATTTCTAATGTTTATCCTCTCGTTGTAGCTCTACACATGGCCTTGTTCTGCTCCCATTCAATCTCAAGAGATTCATGCAGCCCTTTCCAAAGATTATGGTACATATGGATCAGTCTAAATGTTTGGACCTATATCAGAATTTTCATGTCGAATGAACTGTTAAAGCTTTTGGCTTTATCGAGCTTTTAAGGCTGATAGTTTTCTTTACTTGAATTGATCAGAATTTTGATGCCAATAAAATTCGTTGAGTTATTCAAACTTGTGCAGTTTTCTTTCAAATTTTTCCTTTGAGTTGGCTTTAGTTTTCCGTCTTTGTCTTAGATTTTCCGAATTTAAGACGTCAACGTAAATTTGAAGGTAAACCTCTGCAAATAAAAACCTTTGAAGTTGGCTTAAATACCAGACATCTAAAGGATTTATAATTCCTCAGTGTTATATTGAGTGTTTTGGTTGGATTCACTATTTTAGACCTGTTAGGTTTTTCTAACCATTTAGGTTTTTCAAACTAATTGGACTTATTGGAAGATTGTTTGAAGGTCAGTTCGACTTTTTAAGTTTTGCTCAAGAAATGCTACTAAATTTTTGCAGGTATCCTCAAATTTACATCGATTAGATAGAGCATTATCGATTAAAGAAGTGTTTTCCTGTACGAGAGTCTAGAACCCTAGAATAGCTAAGTTACCAAGCATTTTTGTTACATACTCACATTATTTACAAGCACCCAGATGCATTGGCTTATCAACGATGACAACTTTCCAAGGTCTCTATCACATCATTGTTCTTCAGTTGTAAATTTTTCTGTTTGTATGTCTTATTGATATTTTCCAGTTTAATATATACAATTTATTCAGTAAAACGAAGAAGTAAATAATTCGCGGTACTTGGGGCCGCGTTTAGACAAAGTACACAAAAAACACTTAAAATATAATAACTACAAGGTATTTAAGTTTTTTAACTAATCTTACAAACTTGATTTGACGCAATGGTTTTTGAAAATTTTAAAGCACTTAAACTGCTTGACCATCATCAATCTTTTCAGTCACCTCTAGGCTCTCGTTCGTCCGCTTTACAGTTCCGCTAGAGCCCGACTCCTGAGGAGTCGCTTTGTTGCGCCTGTGGCTGACTGACTCTTCAAGTCTCCCGGCACAGCAAAGGGTGTGAAAGCCGAAAGCCTCTGGCCTTCGTTCTTTACCAGAGGAAAAAATAAACTACGTTCGGTTACGCGTACACCTTATGCAAGCTTTTTCTTCACCTCACCTGCCTATCAAATTCCCTTATCTATAGGATAAGCCGTTTGGGAGATACGGAATGTCTGCCAAAACAAAAGAACAAAATGTGTATGGTTTAGAACGCAACTTATGTAAGCCTTTCCTCCCTACACTTTCACCTACCTTAATCCCATCTGTATTGCATCAGCCGTTTGCAAGATATGGACTGTCTACCAAAACAAAAAGCAAAAAACGGTCAGTTCTGCAGATACGGGATTTTCGGCAAACAAAACAAACCACAGTCGGTCCCTCACATATCTTCTGCAAACCTCTACATCTATAAGATCAGCCAACAAATCCAAATGCGTTCGGTCCCCACACATATGCAAGCTTCTTGCCCACTGCACCAACCTACCGGAGCCCCACCTCTATAGCATCAGCCGTTTCTGGGATGCAAGCTTCCTCTTAGAAAAAAAAAAAACACAATACGGTCCGTCCCGCATGCATCTTATGCAAGCCTTCCCTCCAATACACCTGCTACCAAAGTCCAATCTTTATAACATCAGTCGTTTTCGAGATACCGCATGTAATTGTGGATCGGGCTGCGCCTTCAAATGGGCCACCTTTGGTGGCCCCACCTTTAATGAGCCACATTCGGTAGCCTCACGGACGACCAAGGTCCCGTCTCGATATCCGCTGCTGTTGCCGAAATACGACCGTCTACGTGTGCACCTCGGCAAATGCCACGGACGACGAAAATAACTTCGCCCACGGGCGTGCGGTAAAAAAATCCTCACTCGATCCGTGCCGCTCTAGACTCGGCCGGCGGAGCGCCGTCTCGCTAGCGCATCCCGTTTATGAGGTACGGCCCACCGCCACCGGAAAAACAATTCCCGAGTCCCGTTTACGATACGATACGAGCTGCCGTTGCCGAGTGGCGTCATTCATTCCAATGGCACGGTAACTATATCTATATATACTGCCCGTATACTTGTAATGCGTTAGAGAGAGAATTTTTCGATCCGTCTTCGAAAGCCCGCCGCGCCCTCGAAAATGACCGCGGCGCCACCCCACCCCTATGTTACGATGCCCACCCGTTCCAAAAAGTTTATTTTGCGTTTTCTTCGTAGAATGCATTGTTTTCTAGTAAAATTGAATTTTTCAAAACTTTTCAAATTCGACACGTTATGGCAATCATCATCATCAGCGTCATCCCAAAAATAAGAAGTTATTTGCATCGCATTCTTTGACAAACACTTACCTTTTTTTGTCATAAAACCTTTTTCCTAAATTGCAGCATTTTTTAGATTCAATTTAGTTTAGTTAATTTAATTAAAGACAAGAAATTCTGACACCCTCTATCTGGAAGACTCGAAGTGCACCACTTTGGGAAAAAAAGTAATACAACAAGAAAGACAAACTTTGTCGATAAATGCAATGCAAATAATTATATTCTGTTTTTGAGATGACGTATGACCCTGTCATAAGCTGTTGAGCTTGGAAAGTGTTCAAAAAATTCAACTTTACTCAGAAATGATGCATTCTACGGAAAAGACGCAAGCGTAACTTTTTGTTTTAAATCGATTGCCGATTTTAAAAATAAAAAACTCTTTAAATCTTTCAGTGGCGTAACAATTTTCTAGCGCAGGATATCAAACGCAAAACTATGTAGAATAGTAGACATCTTATAGTAACAAACTTGCAGAAAATTCCAGCCCAATATTTAATTTGTTCTTGAAATTTTGAAGGAACGAGAAACTTTAAATAAATCTTTGACATCCAGTACCTCAGACACAGTACACTTTAGGAAAAAAAACTCACATGGCAAAATAGACTACTTAAGTAAAACGGCAGCCGAAGGCTTACAGATCAAGTAAAACGGTTTGTTGATTTCAGGAACTCTACCTCTTTTCTTTATCATCAGAAACAAGCAGAATTCCATGTACAGCATTCTTTGAAAAGACCTATGCTATACTAAAGATAAATAAAAATGCTTTGGATATAGGCATCAAATTTTGTCAAGAGTTAGTACTCAGATTCATGACAACAAGGAAACATTTAAACTCTTTAGAAACCAAATAGAAGGTTTTAACCGGAATTCTTTCTTGAGATTATAAAAGAAGATGTCACATCAGCTTTAGATTTATAGGACCACAAGGTGCCTCGCTGGAGACAAAAATCTTGCGACGGAACTTAACACGGCTAAATTGTATGGAAATTGATTTGGTTAATGCGCAGAAAGTCGACATACCCTAAACCTTTTACATAGCTGAAATCCTGAGTGACGAGTGCACCTTAACATTATGCTTCATTAATAAGTATGAAAGAAAACCAAGCATAAAAAGTTGAAATTGAAGAACTATTATGTAGCAATCTTAACGAGAAAAAAGATAAGTTTTTTCTCTTGGCCTGATGGTCATTAAACGATCAGGAAGATAATACTGGAGATAATTGAGAGAAAGACAAGAAGTTGCTTGCTAATTCTTGCCGCTTTATAATTACCATTTTTGCCGCTTTCTGCTGTTTTATGTACCTCTCTGTTGCATTGTCTGTGTTGTGATTGGGAGTAAATTAAGTAATTTCTCGAGTTGTTGCTGGATTTACTAAATGAAGAATATGCGGTCTTGGGTTAGATTGTAAAATGAGTAAGTAGATCTATTCCTTTTAAAATTAATCTACAGTTTGGACATATATAGCTATAACTTTGGATTACTGATATCTAACCTCAAAGTGAAACTGCAGTTGCTTGCCAAATATTTTACTAGTACCAAACAAACAGTGAATCTTGACTGTTTTAATCTATAGAAAGGGCTATGAACGTTTACAATTTAAATTGCTAAGTTGCATACTTCCACAAAAAAAACTTTGATACCTTTTTTTGCACTTTAAGGTTCTCAATTCTTTTTATCCTTGATGATGTATCTACAACGCTCCGCTAAATTCAAAGTCGACATCTAGCACGAGGAGTAGCACAGAACCTTAACAGGTATAAGCTTGTAGTATATAAAATACCAGAACAAATTAAAAAGCTTTAGCTTTCAATGCGATGAAGAGTTGTGGTGTAACCAGGTAACATTTTAATAATCTTGAGACACTACCACCCATTGAAGATTACATCTCATCAAAATATTTAAAAACTTCCCTACTAAACATAGGTGATAAACAATATCGTTACGGCACGGGCTTAAAGAGGCATAAGCTTGCAGTCTATAAAACATAATATTAAATGAAAACCTAAAGCTTTTAATGGGAAAAAGATTTTGGCTTGAGGCACCACCATCCACTGAATACTACATTTTTTGCCAAAGAGTTTGAAAATTTTTGTCCCACTAAACATGAATGATGAAAAACATTCTTGAACTATTAGAAAACTGTATTGTCCTGTGTAATTTAGATGTAAATATTTTATGGGCATGGAAATTATTAACACGAAGCAAAACTAATGATACGTTAAGTACCTACAGACGGAAGATAAAGGAATAAGATAACAGTATGGTCTTTGCTTGTAACATCGATGGTCTTACACTTTGTACCTTAGGTGTAACTTGTGAAACCAAATCTTTTTTATATTCTCATAATGCTGCTTTAATTTCAAGGTGCTTAGATTTCTTCACTGTATGATTTTCAAATTAGAATTTGCTACATCTAAAATCAGTTGCTTGATTGTACTGACCAAAAAACATAGCAACATGGAAGTAGTTTTAGACAAACCTAGTAAATATAGTTTGATATTAGACAAAACTGAAGTATATTCGAGTAAATAGTCCACAGTCTTTGGACCGATTTGTAAGTCGTCACTGTGCAGTCAACCCTAAAGCTTAGATTTAGATTAGTCTTATTTTCCTTTTAAATTGGTTTGAATTCTGCAAGCCTAGATTGGAATTTCTAAATTGAATGGACGTTTCTGAGTTAATTGAATTTTTTGACCTGAACGGGCTTTTCAATTATTTTTAGAATTAAGCGCAATTCTTGAACCGATTAGTTTGGTGGAGTTATTTAACTTTATTCAAAATCAAAAAAGCATTTTTGTAGAAACCTAATGTTGTTTTACATTAAACGCAATTTTGCTCTCTGATTTTTAAAATTTTAAGACAGTGATTCAGGTTGTAGCTATCAATAAAATACAAATAGAAACCTTTTATGCGTGTATTTTTATTGGGATTGAAGTTCGAATTTCTACTAGACAGGGCCTTACAGTATGTTTACAAAACTTTATGATTTTATAAACTTGTATTGAGTGTTTTGGATTGATTCACATCTTTGGACACTCTAATTGAATTTTCCTATCTGATATTTCGTACAGAGCCAATAAACTATCGCTAGGCTTGGATTTTTAACTAATTCTACCTTTTAGATCTTAAAAAGATGCTGTTGAACTTTTCAAGGCTGGTTGTCTTTGTTACACCATCATGCTGGTTGTAACTTTTGCTGTACCAGTAACCCACTTTGCTCACGTTCGTATTAGCCAACTTAGATAGCGTTACTGCAGTCTTTGATACGACAAACTTCTACTTTTTGGTCTATGGAAAGCCTTTTGGTACTCTAGAAAGATTCTTAGCTCTATCCTCCAATTATTTAGATCTAGTGCTGTATAAAGAGTATTCTAGTTTCAACATTCTGCTACACTCGAAAACATCTGATTGTTCGCAAAGCTACAAGGTAAAACTTACATTTTACTATAACCGAGATGAAAAAATCTTCTGATTAAGGAAGAGTAGCTGCTTTTTTATCGCTGTGATCCACTACAATCTATTTTGGAGGTCATACACACTACAAATACAAGCGTGTTATCAACATTCAAACGAGACTCTTTGAAAAAATAAGCATTTTGTAAACTAGATAGAGTTAAAGTGTAGAACCCTCCCCCCACTATAACGAAAACGCAGTGTTCTTACGGATCAGCTGGATGAAACCCACACTACGAAAAAAACACGACTATTGTAGGGAACTGCCAGGTATCTACAAACCTGCCACTTTTTTTTATCTGCGGTGTTTGAAAATGGACGGTTACAAACTGCTAGCACACAGGTAACCTGTAGGATTATTGATAGATGGTCTAAAGAGTCAGTCAATCCTTCAAACACTGAGGTGATCGTCTTCATCTAGAGAAACGGAACAGAGGACTTAAGGCAATTTACATTATACGGCAGAGTTTTAATACTTGTAGAAAGTAACTTTAGATGATACATTAAGGAGGTTTTTAAATATCTTACAGGTTCTGCACAACGGTTATTATCTATTACATCTAACATACGGTATTTAACCTAACTATTGCTAGAACAGTAAAAAAGACCCTAACAGTTGTTCTGGAGGCTTTATTGGTCTGGAGACTTGATTAAGAAAAGAGACCATTGCAGCTTGCTTTAGATTCAGACACGCCGAATTTTGGCTTTCAAAGACATAAATATAACACACACAATGCTAAAATAGCTCATGTGATAGAAATGAAACATTTTGTGCTCATCTACAACTAAAATTGAGAACTCCAACTCAAGAAGAGCGAAAAGCAAGAGAGGTGAAGTTACAAATAAACTGACTCGTTTAGGTATGGACAGCAGACAGTTCTCCAACATCGAGATATATTTGAAAACAATTGATTGTCAAATATTTGAGATACCGGAGTGAGATGTTTATATTTGCTCCCAGAATCAAACGGTACTAAAAGCGATCTATTTATCTTTTGCTTAAAGTCTGAAAGCGTCTGAAAGTGAAAGAAGTAGGTTGGATGTGATAGCTAAGATCAATGTTGTCTAATCTTTAAGACAGGGTGGTTCATGCAATGAAAATGAAAACAAACTCAAAAGCACAAAATTGAGAACTGGAACCTTTTCTTGAAACTAAGTAAAAAGATCACATCAGACTTAGACCGACAGAATTTTAAAATCATAGATTTAAGCTAATTAATGCATATGTTTAGCTGAAATTTAGACTAACTAATACGCATAAGTTTAGAAGTTACCTATCATAAGCATAAAAAATTGAAATTTAAAAATTTTCAAGCAGCAATCTTAACGAGGAAAGAGATAAGTTTTTTTCCTTCCCCATATGACATTCATCAAAGAATCAGGAATGTTTGGACAGAAATTCTAGAGATGGCTAAGAGAAAGGGAAGAAGCCTGCTACCATTATTTTCTCTTAGGTTTTATATTCCCTTTCGCTGTGATATGTACAGCTTTGACTGTGACCCAATTAGGTTTTCTCTCGAGTCAAATGAACTACTCGATAAATTTAAATATTTTCAATGACAATTTAAGGCAACTATTTTAATGTGGGTTAGCCCCATACAGCAGAATAACAGGCTTTATCTCTACATCTTGTCCCTCATCAAGTGATCAACTGATTGTATCACAATACTGAGTCTCTTAGATTTGTTGATAATTTTCTTGGTTTTTAAAACTAGTAACTCTAACATGTCTAAAGATTTTGGACATTGTTCAGCAAAAACCTCATTTCGTTCAAGTGATTTTTTCTGTCTTTAGTTTTCCTTCTTTTCATTGACCATTTCCTATTTTAACTTGTGGAATTTCAGAACTATACAAAGCAGGTGAGTAAGAAACTTTTGGTTCTTTAGAATTGTAGAAACTTGTCCTTTTCAATCTTTATGGTACCTATTTTAGAAACATTATCAGGTACTACAGTATAGTAACTATACCTAAGACTTTAATACAAATTCTACTCAAATTAATAACATACGAAATATTTTCATGGCTAGATGTACGAAACTTGGGAATAGCAGACTGGAATTACTGTAGAAACTATGAAATATTAGTACATAGGAAACTTTTTGTTTTTTATTGGTAGAATAAAAACGATAGTAATTAGGAATTTCAGGTTTCAAGTAAGCAGAACTGTTTAATTCAATTTTATTAATTTGATTGTCGAACGAACAAGAGATAATTTAATTCGACGCATTTTGGGTGGCCACGTACAACTGTTGTAAAGTTGTCCTAGATATAAATTACTGACAGCGAAAAATAGAACAAGGATGGGAATTTACATTCAGAGCTGATTTGTACGTTTTGAAGGTCTTAGTTTTATTCAATTCATTTAATTTTGTAGATGTACTTTTTTACATAATCAAACACATTTGAAAGGGTCCTTTCTAAAGATATTGAATTTTGTTTGGTCTATATAAATGTAAATCGACCAATCTTGTGTCTTTACATATGTTTTTCGGTATATCTAGTATTAAATTTTTTTGTAACACAAGAGAAGGTCTTTAGAACTCCATTTTTTGTCCTTGCTTTGATCGTACAAAAAGATCCACTTAAAGGTTTGTTTTTGGCAGGTTCTAGTGGTAATAGTCTTCTTTGTAATATTTCAATGCAGATATTTAAGTATATTGAGTACTATGTTTTGTTTTAGCAATTACACTGAAAACGTTTTATGTCCAGAATATGGAAAAACAGAAATTGAAAATGGTGATTACGTAGTATTCAAGGCATGCAGCAGAGATAGCACACAAACTACTGGAAGCATCACATAAG
>VTPC01090028.1:47271-80599 GCA_011009095.1 Ignelater luminosus
CGAGTGGCGTCATTCATTCCAATGGCACGGTAACTATATCTATATATACTGCCCGTATACTTGTAATGCGTTAGAGAGAGAATTTTTCGATCCGTCTTCGAAAGCCCGCCGCGCCCTCGAAAATGACCGCGGCGCCACCCCACCCCTATGTTACGATGCCCACCCGTTCCAAAAAGTTTATTTTGCGTTTTCTTCGTAGAATGCATTGTTTTCTAGTAAAATTGAATTTTTCAAAACTTTTCAAATTCGACACGTTATGGCAATCATCATCATCAGCGTCATCCCAAAAATAAGAAGTTATTTGCATCGCATTCTTTGACAAACACTTACCTTTTTTTGTCATAAAACCTTTTTCCTAAATTGCAGCATTTTTTTAGATTCAATTTAGTTTAGTTAATTAATTAAAGACAAGAAATTCTGACACCCTCTATCTGGAAGACTCGAAGTGCACCACTTTGGGAAAAAAAGTTATACAACAAGAAAGACAAACTTTGTCGATAAATGCAATGCAAATAATTATATTCTGTTTTTGAGATGACGTATGACCCTGTCATAAGCTGTTGAGCTTGGAAAGTGTTCAAAAACTTCAATTTTACTCAGAAATTATGCATTCTACGGAAAAGACGCAAGAGTAACTTTTTGTTTCAAATCGATTGCTGATTTTAAAAATAGAAAACTCTTTAAATCTTTCAGTGGCGTAACAATTTTCTAGCGCAGGATATCAAACGCAAAACTATGTAGAATAGTAGACATCTTATAGTAACAAACTTGCAGAAAATTCCAGCCCAATATTTAATTTGTTCTTGAAATTTTGAAGGAACGAGAAACTTTAAATAAATCTTTGACATCCAGTACCTCAAACACAGTACACTTTAGGAAAAGAATTAACATGGCAAAATAGACTACTTGAGTAAAACGGCAGCAGAAGGCTTACAGATCAAGTAAAATGGTTTGTTGATTTAAGGAACTCTACCTCTTTTCTTTATCATCAGGAACGAGGCAGAATTCCATGTACACAACAGCATTCTTTGAAAAGACCTATGCTATACTAAAGATAAATAAAAATGCTTTGGATATAATAGGTATCAAATTTTGTCAAGAGTTAGTACTCAGATTCATGACAACAAGGAAACATTTAAACTCTTTAGAAACCAAATAGAAGGCAACTGATTTTAACCGCAATTCTTTCTTGGGATTATAAAAGAAGATGTCATCTCAGCTTTAGATTTATAGGACCACAAGGTGACTCGCTGGAGACAAAAATCTTACGACGGAACTTAACACGGCTAAATTGTATGGAAATTGATTTGGTTAATGCGGAGAAAGTCGGCATACTCTAAACCTTTTTCATAGCTGAAATCCTGAGTGACGAGTGCACCTTAACATTATGCGTCATTAATAAGTATGAAAGAAAACCAAACATAAAGAGTTGAAATTGAAGAACTATTATGTAGCAAAAAGATAAGTTCTTTCTCTTGGCCTGATGGTCATTAAACGATCAGGAAGATAATACTGGAGATAATTGAGAGAAAGACAAGAAGTTGCTTGCTAATTCTTGCCGCTTTATAATTACCATTTTTGCCGCTTTCTGCTGTTTTATGTACCTCTCTGTTGCATTGTCTGTGTTGTGATTGGGAGTAAATTAAGTAATTTCTCGAGTTGTTGCTGGATTTACTAAATGAAGAATATGCGGTCTTGGGTTAGATTGTAAAATGAGATTTCTGTAAGTTATAAACTGCAAATATATGTACATCTAAAGTAGATCTATTCTTTTTAAAAATAATCTACAGTTTGGACACATATAGCTATAACTTTGGATTAGTGATATCTAACCTCCAAGTGAAACTGCAGTTGCTTGCCAAATATTTTACTAGTACCAAACAAACAGTGAGTCTTGACTGTTTTAATCTATAAAAAGGACTATGAACGTTTACAATTCAAATTGCTAAGTTGCATACTTCCACAAAAAAACTTTGATACCTTTTTTTGCACTTTAAGGCTCTCAATTCTTTTTATCCTTGATAATGTATCAACAACGCTCCGCTAAATTCAAAGTCGACATCCAGCACGAGGAATAGCACAGAACCTTAACAGGTATAAGCTTGTAGTATATAAAATACCAGAACAAATTAAAAAGCTTTAGCTTTCAATGCGATGAGGAGTTGTGGTGTAACCAGGTAACATTTTAATAATCTTGAGACACCACCACCCATTGAAGACTACATCTCATCAAAACTTCCCTACTAAACATAGATGATAAACAATATCGATACGGCACGGACTTAAAGAGGCATAAGCTTGCAGTCTATAAAACATAATATTAAATGAAAACCTAAAGCTTTTAATGGGAAAAAGATTTTGGCTTGAGGCACCACCATCCACAGAATACTACATCTTTTGCCAAAGAATTTGAAAATTTTTGTCCCACTAAACATGAATGATGAAAAACATTCTTGAACTATTAGAAAACCGTATTGTCCTCTGTAATTTAGATGTAAATATTTTATGGGCCTGGAAATTATTAACACGGAGCAAAACTAATGATACGTTAAGTACCTACAGACGGAAGATAAAGGAATAAGATAACAGTATGGTCTTTGCTTGTAACATCGATGGTCTTACACTTTGTACCTTGGATATAACTTGTGAAACCAAATCTTTTTTATATGCTCATAATGCTGCTTTAATTTCAAGGTGCTTAGATTTCTTCACTGTATGATTTTCAAATTAGAATTTGCTACATCTAAAATCAGTTGCTTGATTGTACTGACCAAAAAACATAGCAACATGGAAGTAGTTTTAGACAAACCTAGTAAATATAGTTTGATATTAGACAAAAATGAAGTATATTCGAGCAAATAGTCCACACTCTTTGGACCGATTTGTATATCGTCACTGTGCAGTCAACCCTAAAGCTTAGATTTAGATTAGTCCTAGTTTCTTTTTAAATTGGTTTGAATTCTGCGGGCCTAGATTGGGATTTCTAAATTGGATGGACGTTTCTGAGTTAATTGAATTTTTTGACCTGAACGGGCTTTTCAATTATTTTTAGAATTAAGCGCAATTCTTGAACCGATTAGTTTGGTGGAGTTATTTAACTTTATTCAAAATCAAAAAAGCATTTTTGTAGAAACCTAACGTTCTTTTACATTAAACGCAGTGATTCAGGTTTTATGCGTGTATTTTTATTGGGATTGAAGTTCGAATTTCTACTAGACAGGGCCTTACAGTATATTTACAAAACTTTATGATTTTATAAGCTTGTATTGAGTGTTTTGGATTGATTCACATCTTTAGACACTCCAACTGAATTTTCCTATCTGATATTTCGTACAGAGCCAATAAACTATCGCTAGGCTTGGATTTTTAACTAATTCTACCTTTTAGATCTTAAAAAGATGCTGTTGAACTTTTCAAGACTGGTTGTCTTTGTTACACCATCATGCTGGTTGTAACTTTTGCTGTACCAGTAACCCAGTTTGCTCACGTTCGTATTAGCCAACTTAGATAGCGTTACTGCAGTCTTTGATACGACAAACTTCTACTTTTTGGTCTATGGGAAGCCTTTTGGTACTCTAGAAAGATTCTTAGCTCTATCCTCCAATTATTTAGATCTAGTGCTGTATAAAGAGTATTCTAGTTTCAACATTCTGCTACACTCGAAAACATCTGATTTTTCGCAAGGCTACAAGGTAAAACTTACATTTTACTATAACCGAGATGAAAACATCTTCTGATTAAGGAAGAGTAGCTGCTTTTTTATCGCTGTGATCCACTACAATCTATTTTGGGGGTCATACACACTACAAATACAAGCGTGTTATCAACATTCAAATGAGACTCTTTGAAAAAATAAGCATTTTGTAAACTAGATAGGGTTAAAGTGTGGAACCGTTCCCCACTATAACGAAAACGCAGTGTTTTTACTGATCAGCTGGATGAAACCCACACTACGAAAAAAACACGTTAAGTCTATTGTAGGGAACTGCCAGGTATCTATAAACCTGCCACTTTTTTTTTTATCTGCGGTGTTTGAAAATGGACGGTTACAAACTGGTAGCACTTTGTTACCGGTACTTCCTTGAACGTTGTTTATGGTAAAATACAGGTAACCTGTAGGATGGTCTAAAGAGTCAGTCAATCCTTCAAACACTGAGGTGATCCTCTTCATCTAGAGAAACGGAACAAAGGACTTAAGGCAATTTACATTATACGGCAGAGTTTTAATACTTGTAGAAAGTAACTTTAGATGATAAATGAAGTTGGAAATCATGTTCAGGAGGTTTCTAAATATCTTACAGGTTCTGCACAACGGTTATTATCTATTACATCTAACATACGGTATTTAACCTAACTATTACTGGAACAGTAAGAAAGACCCTAACAGTCGTTCTGGAGACTTGATTAAGAAAGGAGACCATTGCAGCTTGCTTTAGATTCAGACACACCGAATTTTGGCTTGCAAAGACATACATATAACACACACAATGCTAAAATAGCTCATGTGATAGAAATGAAACATTTTGTGCTCATCTGCAACTAAAATTGAGAACTCCAACTCAAGAAGAGCGAAAAGCAAGAGAGGTGAAGTTACAAATAAACTGACTCGTTTAGGTATGGACAGCAGACAGTTCTCCAACATCGAGATATATTTGAAAACAATTGATTGTCAAATATTTGAGATACCGGAGTGAGATGTTTATATTTGCTCCCAGAATCAAACGGTACTAAAAGCGATCTATTTATCTTTTGCTTAAAGTCTGAAAGCGTCTGAAAGTGAAAGAATAGGTTGGATGTGATAGCTAAGATCAATGTTGTCTAATCTTTAAGAGACAGGGTGGTTCATGCAATGAAAATGAAAACAAACTCAAAAGCACAAAATTGAGAACTGGAACCTTTTCTTGAAACTAAGTAAAAAGATCACATCAGACTTAGATTGACAGAATTTTAAAATCATAGATTTAAGCTAATTAATGCATATGTTTAGCTGAAATTTAGACTAACTAATACGCATAAGTCTAGAAGTCACTTATCATAAGCATAAAAAATTGAAATTTAAAAATTTCCAAACAGCAATCTTAACGAGGAAAGAGATAAGTTCTTTTCCTTCCCCATATGACATTCATCAAAGAATCAGGAATGTTTGGACAGATATTCTAGAGATAGTTAAGAGAAAGGGAAGAAGCCTGCTACCATTACTTCCTCTTAGGTTTTATATTCCCTTTCGCTGTGATATGTACAGCTTTGACTGTGACCCAATTAGGTTTTCTCTCGAGTCAAATAAACTACTCGATAAATTTAAATATTTTCAATGACAATTTAACGCAACTATTTTAATGTGGGTTACCCCATTTGATACAGCAGAATAACAGGCTTTATCTCTACATCTTGTCCTTCATCAAGTGATCAACTGATTGTATCACAATACTGAGTCTCTTAGATTTGTTGATAATTAGAATGTTTTGTAACTTTTTGATGAATGAATTCACTACGCCTTTAAAAAATAAAATTTTCATGATTGAAATCTCAGTCTGTCTTCATTTTTATTTTCTTGGTTTTTAAAACTAGTAACTCTAACATGTCTAAAGATTTTGGACATTGTTCAGCAAAAACCTCATCTTTAGTTTTCCTTCTTTTCATTGAGCATTTCCTTTTTTAACTTGTGGAATTTCAGATCTACACGAAGCAGGTGAGTAAGAAACTTTTGGTTCTTTAGAATTGTAGAAACTTGTCCTTTTCAATCTTTATAGTATCTCTTTTAGAAACATTATCAGGTACTACAGTATAGTAACTATACCTAAGAGTTTAATACAAATTCTACTCAAATTAATAACATACAAAATATTTTCATGCCTAGATGTACGAAACTTGGGAATAGCAGACTGGGATTACTGTAGAAACTATGAAATATTAGTACATAGGAAACTTTTTGTTTTTTTTGGTAGAATAAAGACGATAGTAAATACGAATTTCAGTTTTCAAGTAAGCAGAACTGTTTAATTCAATTTTATTAATTTGATTGTCGAACGAACAAGAGATAATTTAATTCGACGCATTTTGGGTGGCCACGTACAACTGTTGTAAAGTTGTCCTAGATATAAATTACTGACAGCGAAAAATAGAACAAGGATGGGAATTTACATTCAGAGCTGATTTGTACGTTTTGAAGGTCTTAGTTTTATTCAATTCATTTAATTTTGTAGATGTACTTTTTTACATAATCAAACACATTTGAAAGGGTCCTTTCTAAAGATATTGAATTTTGTTTGGTCTATATAAATGTAAATCGACCAATCTTGTATCTTTACATATGTTTTTCGGTATATCTAGTATTAAATTTTTTTGTAACACAAGAGAAGGTCTTTAGAACTGCATTTTTTGTCCTTGCTTTGATCGTACAAAAAGATCCACTTAAAGGTTTGTTTTTGGCAGGTTCTAGTGGTAATAGTCTTCTTTGTAATATTTCAATGCAGATATTTAAGTATATTGAGTACTATGTTTTGTTTTAGCAATTACACTGAAAACGTTTTATGTCCAGAATATGGAAAAACAGAAATTGAAAATGGTGATTACGTAGTATTCAAGGCATGCAGTAGAGATAGCGCACCAACTACTGGAAGCATCACATAAGAATAACAAAAAGGTTAGTATTTACGCTATTTATTTTTGGTTTTACACTAATTCACAAAATAATATTTAGTATTGTACATTCCATTTATTAACATAACATTTTTAGTACGATTTACCCTCTTGCAAAACGGTGTTTGACCTTGCACTTACTAAAATTTACTTTTATTTGTCATCTCGAATGGAAAGCATTTCAAGGTCAAATCCGAAACTTTACAATGACATGAACATTTAACGTCTATCTTTAAAGAAGGATATAAATGTGCGATCTTTCTTACAGTAGAAACTCTCTCCTCTGGCCTTCTACTCACACCAAGGTCATTCCAAGGTAATTTATGTGAGGCACAGATTTGTATAACAGATTTTTCAGCTGGATATTAAAAAATGCAGAAGGATTTCTTTTTTTTAGTTTTCGTATATATTTTTGAGTAGACCTGATTATATTTTTTGAAATTACACGTCAAGTAAAAACACTAAACGGACATTGAATTGTTTACAGTCTACATCAATACTGAACGTATAATAAAGATAATTGACAATATTCCAGCTGATTTTAAGAACATTTAGACATATTAGTATTAGGCTAGAGCTAGTTATAGTCCAAGAATTGTACAGAACTGTTAATAAATATTGTAATTACTATTTTGTTTTCTTTTTTTATAGTTTTACTAAATGGTTGTACGAAAGATCACTTCATTAAAAAGTTTCTTGACAATCAAGTTATTTTAATGAAGTGAACTGAAGTTATATACACAAAAATGTAATACCTTACAATCCCTGCTGAAAATAACACAATTTGCGCAGTTTTTTAATAATAATATAGTATTAGTTTATAACTAATTTTATTATTCCCAAATACGAATTGTCACGTTGTTTTTTTTTTATGCCAGGCTTATATATCTACCAAAGCGACTATTAACAAAGTTTAACAACGTAATAAAAATAAACTAAATTTTCTAAACTTAACTGCCTATACATACAATTCCTATATTTACAAATTCACATTTATTCTGTTGACTTGTTTGCTGATTTTACGTATCTTTTTTTTTAGTTTTTCTTGATTATAATAATCGCAAGTGTTCACGTGTACTTTTTAAAAGCTTTTATTTTTGCTTATATTTCCATTATTCTACAACACACATTCTAAAATAAAAATACAAACGAAAAACATTATTTCATAATTTCTTTGAATCATGATATTAGCAACATAGGCCAGATATGGTTTTATAATCACACTGAAACAGTTTTAATAGGAATATTGGAATGTTTAGAGTTAGCCGCCATATATTGAGCTAAATGGCTAAAAATTCGACATAATAAGAATTTAATTATAAAATTTTTTAACATTTTTCTTTTAAAATACATCTTGTGCTCTACAGAAACGTTATAAATAATAAATATAATAATAATATAGATTTACAAAGCAACAAATACATGAATTTACAATTACTATTCACATTGATAAAATAATAATAATATTCTGAATTCGATAATTATAAATAAGTTATTTCACGAATATCTCCTATTTTATAATAAAAAATGTCTAATTAAATTTTTACCTGCCTTGTAATATGAATAGTAATTCTTGTATATTTTTAAATTTTACGACAAATTCTTAAAATTTCTTAAACAAACAATTAAAGTGAAATTGTGACAATTAAAAATCGTGCATATATGGTCGTTTAATACATATTTAATTAAGTATTAATTTGACTTCTGTTGTACTCGCCAAGGTCGCCAATCAATAGCGCAATAATTTAGCTAAAAAATTTACATTTTTTCTTTTTTTCCCACTTTTTCGTACTTCCAGGGCAAATTCGGACGCCATTCAATAGCAGCGTCTATTTTAGTTTTAATATTTACGAAGTCAGTCTAGTTGTACATGACATAAACATAAATGAAGCAATAAAAAATTTGCAGATTTCTAGTTAAGTACAATAAATATAAGTATCGATATAAATTAAAAATTTTCCAGTTATTATTATCATTATTATTTTAAGCATGGTCAATATCAACAGGTAGGAAAGTCAGAGCTTTTTTTATCAGAATATTAAATAATGGGATTGTTGTAGGTTCCTGTTTAGGGTTATTAGCAGTTACAGTTGGCAGCTTGTGGACCCTGGGGTGCGTCCGTTAAGCGAGTTCCTTTCGCTCCGCCACTCACTAAAGTTGGGTCTGAATCTAAACTGTCGGACATTTTATCGCATATAATGTCGACGAGCCGTTCGAAGACCGCCTGAAACAAAAAGATTTTTATCAGAATTTACATAAATTTGGAATCTAGTTATCAGTGTGCAACATGAAAAATCAATTTGTGATATAAGAAAAAGAAGCTACATAACAAGTAATGCCCTTTATAAAAGAAAAACAGGGAAAGAATAAAAATAGCAAGTATTGTCTGAACATAAGAGGGGTTGAGTTTCTACGGACAGGAAATGAAATGAGGGAATGCTGGAATTCTCTTGTAATGAATTATATGGAAGCATGAAAATGCGGATATTATTCTGTGAGATACAAATAAACCTAAGAGGAATTTAAAAATAAAAATTCGGTGGGTTGAAACTTGTTTTATATTAAGAAAAGCTTTGGAAAAACAGCATGTTTTTAAATCTATTCAGTTTTTTCATACCTGAACAATCAAATTACCATTTTCAATATTGCTAGGTTTTCTTTAAGAAAGTCTGGTGCGACGGGCGTATGAACGATATTACCTACGTCATTTGTTTCTAAGTAAAACCGATTGTAATCGGATCTAAAAATATCCTGAAATGCTGTACACAAAGTTGTTAACTTTCGTTGCGTAAGTATCAGTTAGTAATTACTATAAAAAAAAATTTTGATTTCAAGGGTCAGATCGTCAGGGTTAACAATAATTGGTTGAAATCTTTCTGATACTTTTTCAAATATCTTCATCCAATCTTTTGATTACTTACATATTTGATTGATTGATAAAACAGCTTTCAGAAGTGAAAGTACGTATACATTTGTTTTTCAAGCTTCATTTTGATAGGTTACTAGGTCAATATGTTCATGAAAATCCGTGCCTGGTAATATTTGCTCAATTAATTCTGCATCGTTTCAACCATTTCAATAAAACGGTTGTTTTTTTTAATTGCGCACTTGAAGAAACGACGAGAATTGTGTTGAGACGTTAAAGCTTCTCTAAACACACAAATCACCAAACTATCAATAAATATTTAACTTACTAAAAAGACAGTCACGAATGAGTTTACTGTTTAATTGTAAGTATTCAGTTATTCTTCTCTTTTTTTGCACAACAAACAAAAAGCAAATAGAAAATTATTATAATGATAATTACGGTAGTGTTATTTCTTTAGCAACGTACAGCTTTAACAATCTACCTAAATCGTTGTTTCCGCAAACGGTATTTGTTAGTCAGCAAAGCATTTAACCTGTGATATGTCTAGTTATCTTCAGCATAGAAATCAGCTACTGTCCTCTCGACCGTTAAACTACAAAAATCTCTCAGACCCCGTTTCCTACAGACAAGATATTCCAGAGAATTGCTGCTGATGGTATGACAGAATTGCTAGAAAATGCCAATTTTCTTCCTTCTCATCAATCTGGATTCCAACCTAGTAAATCCACCACCCACTGTCCCAATTACACTCTGAGGTAGCCAAAGCCTTCAATACCAAATATATCTTCTGATATAGAACGTGTTTTCAACAAGACCTGGAACGCAGGATACTTAGAAGTTCCTAGATAACTAAATCCCGACACTACCATTATCACCCACCATTAGCGTGGTCAACCGCTTTGTGGCTGCCATCCAACCTATAATTATCTAGTATTAAGTCGTTGCTGAGCAAGTTTTCTTCGAAAATAAGAGGAAAACATGTTGACTCCTAAATAGTCAGCCGTCTTTGAATTTTCAACGTTTAGGAACGCATTGAAAATCTCAACGAGCAATCGCAGCGTCTAGAACTGCATTGCTGGGTACATCATAAGCTCCCTTAGTCAGCAGTACCCACCAGAAAATTCCTAAAGATTTCTAAGATTCTCCGGAGGCTCAAACTCTCTTTCAACCCTTTGTTTCATTTCAATTAACAAACCAAAAAAAGTCAATACTGAAAAAGGGTCGAAATAAAAACAAAACAAGATGAAATAAAAAAAAGAGCAAAACAAAAAAATAAAATTGAACAGGAACAAACAAAATCCTAATTATGATTAGGAAAATCAACAAGAGTAGTAGTAGTCGAAGATAATTTCCCGCCGGAGGCGGGAGACCGTTATAAGTCCCCTCGTGGGACTTCTTCAGCCAAGGTGATGTGACATTGGAGTGACGTAAGATGTTGTTCTTTGTTTGCGTTGGAAGTCGGAATAGAGTATGTGGCAGCATTTGAGTTGGCGGCGTCTGGTACTGAAGCTGATGTTGATGCTGAGGACGGAATTGAGCTAGGCGGCGTTTGGCGGTTAGCGGTGCGTAGTGTACCTGAAGTATTGGGCGGGGCTCGGAGACGTGGCTTGCTGTATTAAAGTTGAAATTGTTGCTTAAGGGCTTTTTAGGGCGTAGGTTTTCGCCGGAGGTTTCTGATGGTAATGGTCCGTCGGTGGATGATGTTATTGAGCCCCTTCGTGTTGGTGATAAGGCCCTGAGTAGCATATAAAGCATGTATGTTGTTATATGTGTTATATATGTGACTGAAGTGAATTTAGGTTCCCCTTTGTCGCAGCGATGGTGAAGGTGATGTGCTGAATTGGAGTAAAGAAGACCGGTATCAAGCTCGCGACAGGGGTGATTGATATGATCAGATATCCATCGGCTGTCGCGGGTGATGTTGAAGTTGATTCTAGTGGTCTGATCGTTAAAGAAGAAGTGCACCACGTATGCAGGAGAACGAGAACTGGCACTCACGATAGACTTGGTGGTATTAATGGCATACAAACTGCTTTCAGAGCCACACCCCTACTCGCGCGGTGTAGGAGGTGAGCTCGGTAGCGGCTGCTAGGAGTAGACGGAGACAGTGGTAAGGGGACTTCGGGGCCGTAAACGTACTAACGCCGCGGCCCGAAACGCGTTCAGAGTACGGACACCCAGGAGAGCACGGGAAATCAAACACCCGTCCCAAGAGTTGTGCCTCTCATCCTAGGTAGTCGGGGTGCTACCGTCATCCCTCCCTTCAGTGTCTGTGTATTGGGGGGCTCAGGCCTGGCCCAATTTCTACCTCCAACGGAGCGACTTGAGGTCGCACTGCTGCATCATCCCGACCGCCGGTCTTCAAGAACTGGGAAGCTTGAGGGCCGCGACCGCCACATTTCCAACCTAACCCAAGATGCAGTAGATGGATCAACGGCCGCTCCACCACCAACCAGAGCCTGCGTAGGGGTGCGTAGGCCCGGCCACCATCATCCATTCATCTCAGCCTCTTTCGACCGGCTCGGGTAGCTACCGGGCCGCGACTAACCCAATTCCTTTTCCCACCCAAGCCCTTGAGCCCGAGGCTCCTCAAGGCACCAATTCCATCGTGCCCGGAAATTCGTCGCCAATCCGCTATACTGCTACTACCGCCAAACCACACCCATCCTAACTCCTCCCCGCCGCAATCCTTTAACCACAGTTACCACACTGTTCTCACTAGGGTTTTCCGTGGTTTCCCTAGTGGTGAAGGCAAATGCCGGAACAGTTTCTGCACTAGTCCACGGCACATTATACACACCTAGACACCCACGCATCACCACTCTAATATACTCTCACACTCCTCACTACACAATACCAACACCGTTCTGAAAAGAACCGCCGCATCGTGATTCACTCACATTCCACTCAAAAATGGGTTATCGGTATCGGCGGGGATGCTGGAGGACTCTGCTTCGGCCTGCTCCACCGTCGCCACCAGAACATCATCGCCGTTGACTGGCGTGCGGACTGCTTGGTGCCTGACATGACGTTGACGACTATCCATTTTTCCAAATTCACCAGCCATAGAGGAATTAAATTTCCCAAATGGCAGCCACCTACGGTGGCAATTGCGTTGATCTCTCTCTCTCTCTCTCTCTCTCTCTCTCTCTCTCTCTCGCAAAAACAGTCGAGTCGAGTCCAGTTCAGAGTTCAGTCCAGCCAGCGACCAAAAAAAAAGAAGAAGAAGAAGAAACAGCAGCGGCAAGAAGCGAAACCTCAAAAGGTTCTCCAGGGTCAATGGGTCAACGAGCTCTCGCTCAACCTAGTCACTGACGTTGGGGTTTATTTAAAATGGACTTCGTGTTTTATTTAAAGAACTCCTCGAATGCTATGCTACGAACTCCTGCACTTCGAAGTCGACCACGCTCTTATTAGAGCGCAACGACACCTCCACCGACGCAGCAACGAGGCTTCAACAGGTCCGCACCGCTGAGCTAGTACGGTGTTACCATTGTGGGAGGCGACCATCACCGAAGAGGTTCGACCAGCACCTTCCCCCTTGGTGACATTATGAAACCAACGTTCCCTGATAGCCACATAGTGTTACGCCGTGCTGCCGATGGTGCTAAGAAAAAGACATTTTTAACTCTTTTTGGTGGTGTTCTTTTAGGGGTTTTCCATCTAGTTTTATGTATTCATTGAAAGTCCGATTTTGATACAAACGTCGTTCTATTGGAAATAAAATTTACACTTATTGCCCTATTTGGTTGTTTTCCTGTATATTCGATTTCAGTACAAAATTTCCCAGGATGCTCGATGGTATTCAGCAATGCCTAAATTACTTACAAAATACGTCCAACATATATGTTGTCTAGCAGACGTCCAAAATTTGCGATAAATGTTAATTCAAACTATGTTCATTGCGAGATTTGGACGGTTATTAGATGTACATTAGGGTAAAAGACAAGCTAAAGAAATGTTTTTTGCAAAAACCAGTTTTTTCACTTCTAATCATAAATCCTTCTATTCATTTCAGAGATAATCCATATTAGCATTGTTAAAAGTGGATAAATCAGTAGTTGATAAAATTAGTTACAGAAATGAAATTGCAATATTCTTTATGCGAGCATAATAAAAAAACGGAACCAGTCCAAGACATGACATTTGTCCAGTATTGCCTTGAAGAAACCAGTACGAAAAATAAAAATAATATTTCCTAATGCCCATTTCAGATATGTACACTAATATTCAAATGTGAATTTAAAAATATCCAATCAGATCGGCTAAGTATGTGATTGATCTGACCATTTAATTTTATTTGAGTCATGTAAACTCTGCTACGACGCACATGTACCAAATATATGCATCAAGAAACTTTAACACAATCATGTTATAAGCGCCGCCATTTAGAAACGAAAATCAACCCACTGACTAACTATCAAAAACGTCAATCATCCTCACAACACCATCAATCCCCATTTCTTTATTTCTTAACGTAGCCCAGATATTACTATGCTATCCGAAAAGCCCATAGTGGTATTCCACGTCTAATAGACCAACCTATAAAACTTTTTTTAAAGTTTGCATTGTCACGATGCAAAAAGAAAAACAAACAAGTTTTTGATGAAACAGCTTTTTGGCATGAAGTTGCAAATTGAAAATTGCGTAAAACAAATCGTGTCGCCAAGCACCAGGGGCAAAAACATGGCACCACTGAAAGGCCTGTTAAGCAACTTTTTGTTTGGCTTCATTTTGACTTTTCAATTTTCAAGGTGAAACATTCTAGTTTGCGCTTAGTCTTTTTCTTCCAAATACAATTCCTTAAATATTTCATGACGGATTCTTGTCTAGTTTGAGAAAAAACATCAGTTAAGGGCAGTAACTTTCTTGGCTGCTTTATAAACGGCCGTTTCCGGGATGTAGGTAGATCTTCAAGAAGTCAAGTTAGCAGTTTCTAAAAAATACTAAGACGAAATTGAAACTTGTTTCAAGACTTTTTCAATGATCCCAATCGTTCAGAGATAACCATCTCTCTACAATTTTGTCAAGTTTTAGATTTTAGAAAATTCATAACTTCGGAATGAACTATCAAAAAATTCTTTTGCAAAATAATTTTTTGTTTCTCTTTCTATAGCAATAAATTCTATAAAGTCTTAAGAAAAAGAAGGTGGAATAATCCTATACCTCGTTCTACCCTGGTAGATAACTAGATGGTTTTGGTTCTCGTTTTTAAAATATTAACAACTATTACAAGTGTCAGCCAGCCCGAGAGCTTAAGATTCTACTTGAGATCGAAAGATAGTAGCTAGAGATACAATTGTTATAACAGCATTTACCATGGCATTTATCCAGCAGATAAATTTATTAAGAAAGACCAACCCCTAGTAGTTTTATTTCCTTCTTGTAATTTTAAATGATGCCTGCGGCTGTTAGAAACATCCTAGAATTTTATTTCAAGTTAGAAATTCATTTGCCTCCAGAACAAATAGGTAATTTGCTTAGAGTTGATTAACTTTGATGCTCTTACCATGTCGGTGTCTGTTGACCAAAGACATTTAAAGGTAGAAACAAGACGCATACAAAGACGTTTGAAAAAGTTAGTTTTAATGATTCGGGTGTACTGTGTCAATGTACAAATACTATTGGTTAAGTTTGATTGTAGTCAAAGATATTCTAAATTGAGAATCTGCTAATTATTTTGATAAAAATTTGTAGTAAACCAAATTACTAAATTATTATTATTTGAAATTACAAAATTTCCATTTAACTGTGAAATAAGCCTATTGTAATATCTCTGTTTTCTAAAACGCCATTAACAGTTGTATAACTTTGTCATTTTCTTCACTTGCTTTAAAGCATTACCCTATTATTCTTTAACTGACATATAGTCGTGCCTTTTTGGAATACAATTAAAATAAGTTTTCAGATACTTTCTACTATTTTCTACCTAGCCTTTTTCCTGATTTCTTGTATCATTATTGTCGGATCTTTAAAAAAATCATTTGAAGTAGGCCGTTCGACTCAATCTCCACAATGGCAATTTGGTATTACCAACTGAAAACTGGAAAAGTAAAGTTTGATACTGGGAATAAGACAGTTATAGCGTGAAAATTTACGAACTCAATTCTGTAGTAGACCATGTTTTTTGCATCGGTGGGTCGCCGCGACCTTGCGGGACGACCCGTTTTTTTCTTTTTCCTTTCTCGTGCTTAATCCATAATGCACCATCAAAAGCCATTCAAGACCACCACTGCACTCGTCCAACAGCATCAGTCCGACAGGGGAGCCTCATCTCCTTCCTCGGGCCTTTGCCCGCCCAGCCGCACCAACGCCAATTTAGACGGGCGTTGCGATTGGCCATATCCAACAATCTATTCCAAATTCTAATTCTTCTTCCAAATGCGTTGTTTGAAATAAAAGATACTCTTCCTTAAATTTGGCCCAAAATGTGTTCTGTTGGTCGCTTCAATAATGCTCATGTTGATAGTTGAAGATAATTTTGGCGATTTCTTATGACGAATATCTCTAAACCGATTGGTTTGATAAGAAAAATTGCAAAGAAGGAAATTGTAGAACTGAATTTCTTTTAAAAGAGTTTTTGGCAAACTACTTTCATTTATTTATTTTCAAACGTGCATTTTGTAATTTAAACTCGTTTCGCAGCATCTATGAAGTGACGCGCTTTTTGGGCTTATTCTACTGAAATCCTCTATGTTGTTGGAGTCATCTTCTATTAATTCTTCTTCTGCTGCTGAATTTGGGCACCATTGTCCGTGACAGTTGGACATAGTTAAACAACGCAATTCAATTTTGGCACGGACGCAGAGCCTTCCCCATTTTGCAATTACGGGATGCAAGTTCAAGAATAGAAATTGAAGGTGATGCCTTGATCGCGGCAACAATAATTCACGGAGATATTCGGACAACCCTCTACGTGATAACGTGATTCACATTAAATATGATAATAATGTAATAAGATTCCTTTCATTTACGTTCCCATATTGCTCGTTTAGTGCTGACTTTATTATTTTGGCCTTTTAGGATATTGACTGCTCATTTTAAAACCTGAATGACATTTTTTAAAAAATACAAATAAATAGTCTTATCGATGCATTGCATCATCAATTTCAGTTCGATAAAACTTGCTAGCTGTGTTCAAAAACATTGGCAGTCCTAATTTTTATAAAACACCCAGAAACCTGCCATCAACGGTTTTATGTTAAGTCTTCTATAATCTCCATGTTGTTTTACAAGAAGCACTTTTCTTTTTTTTTTTGGGACCATCTATATAGATTATGACCATGATGAGTTGAATAGTGTAATGATATTATCAGTTTCTAAAATACAGTTAATGCCCTGAAATTGTTTCAATGAAATATTTGTGTATATAAATATATAGAAACGATATAATTTGCGATAACTTGTTTGACCAAGACTTTTGAGCTACAAATCCATATAAATAAAGTTTTAAAAAGAGCAGCTTCCTAAATCGACCTCTTGGGCATCACTGTTACGATAAAAAGTAGAAAGAATTCATGTCCAGGAATGACCTAAAGTAACAATGTGGGTAACCTTTGGTTGTAATAAATGGAAGGACCGATTGGATCAAGAAGTTTAAACGCTCAAGTACATTTGTAAAAAATCAATTCAAGTTGAATTAACTCATTTTCTGAGTATCAAATGTCTTAATGACTTACGTTAGTACTTATTGCTGTATTTGCTTGCTTTTGCTCAACGTAGTTGCATCATATGATAAACATGCTCTCAAGATTTGCTTACTTCTTAATAATCTACATTTCTGTTACATTGAAAAACTCTCCAAGCAATATTCACAGATGGCAATCTTTTTAATTCTGTGGTACTATTCAGCTTACTTAAGAATTTACCGGAAAATAACGTCCCAAGCCCCTTTTTTTCTAATTGGGTACTTCACTTGCCTTAAATCTTAATGAAAGGACAACATCTCGATTTAATTAATCTCTACTGAATTACACTCCGGAAATCTCTCAAGTTTTTACTTTAATTGCAATTAAACAGAAAGCTTTAAAAGAAGCACAATCCCTGCTATTATGACCAAAAATACGGAATCAACATTTTTCTCAACAATTATGTTAAATTACGTGCTAGAAAATAAGAGCTAATATTTCAGAATCCCGCAGTTTGTAATAGGAATTAACGATGGGGTTTTTAATGAAAGTGGAAAACTTTTGCCGAGTGAAGTAGAAAAGTAAGAACAACCGTTACATCGAGCGGTAAATGGGGATTTTCTTATAAGCCGTTGAGCTTGGTTGTAAATACATTTCTACTACGGGTAGAAACAAAAGCGATATTTAGTTTATTATAGTTAGGTTTTATGGCATACATTCAGAACGTTCCTGACATAACAATGATAATAATCGCAGATAATTTGTTTCATTTTATACAAACATTGTATTTTTAAGAGCTTTATGTTTGTTTTCAAAATTCCTATTGGAACTTTTTATCGTTATTGTTTGGAAACAAACAACAAAGTATAAAAGGATAGATAATAATAAATTTCAGGAAAGTAAAAGTCAGAATTGTGGATATGAAAAGAGGATTTCTGCATTCCCTTTCTCTTTATTATGATTATAGCGTGTTAAATTATTATTTCATCCTTTTAAAATTCCACGTTTATGCTGTTACGTACATTATATAGAGTATGTATGTGGATGTTCTAGAAAATATTGAGAATATCAAGCGAAATTCCTTGAAATAATGTTGCACGTACGCAGTGGATTTTACTAAACCCGAAAGCGGTAGTTTTTAAATATTCTAAGAACGTCAGACGCAGCCCTTCTGCGGTTAATGTGGGTACTCAACTTTCTCACTTTATTTGTCTACTTGTTATTTATTTATTTTTAGGGAAAACTCGTAAATTTGATATAATGTGAACTATAGTAGCATAAGGAAATAAGTTGTCCTCTGTTTACAATGCATCTGGAATTATTAGATCATCTTTATTTATATTTGTTGAAATATTACTGATAAAAAGACAATTTCTACTAAATCGACTTTAATGAACTGTAAATGAATAAGTCATTGTCAATAAGTAACCCATATCTTCAAGAATAATGCATGAATGTGCAAGTTAACGTTTAAAATCAAATTTATACACAGATTAGCTTTGCGGCGGCAAGGTTTCTTAAAATGGCTATACCTTAAGCATTTACAACACTGAGTTGATTCAACTCAATTAACATATTCTGTTTGGGTACAATATTCAACTATTGCTTTCTTCGGGCCCCGAGGCTATTATACAACAAGGGCTTTCCATTTTTAAACTTCATTATACAAAAAAAAGATAAACTAGAGGGTGAAGTCGTTAAAACCTCCGGAGATACATGGCACTCTCCGGAGTATAAGAGCCTTCCCCCCTGGAATGAGGAGCGTTATCCAGGGGGCGACATGTAAATCGTCTCTACACGTGGGACAAACATGGAAAAAGCTAAAAATCAAAACAGAAAAGAAAAAGAAGACGAAGTATTCAACAAGAAAGGAAAATAAATCGCAGGCACAAAAAAGAAAACTCAATATGAAGATATGAAATGTACTGAAGAAAGAGGAGGCACGCACAAGGGAGATTGGGCAGCAGGCTATAGCGCAATGTCAAAACTAGACCAAAAACTAGATGAGGAAAGCATCTTTGGTAGAAAAAGCAAATTATCCACATCCCCAACAAGAGAGAGGGCATTCACATACGCGGAAAGCGAAGACGAAGAGACAGATAAAGAAACGGAGAGGAAAGCACTGGCGAGGAGGAAGAAATGGTTCATGGATAACCTAAGCAGAGAGTTGCTAATCAACAAGCGACGGCGGGTATCGCCACCCAGACCCAGACCAAGCTCCGTGACGAAAATCGATGTTATCAAGATAAAAGAACCAGACACAAGCAGCCAAAAGGAAGATAAAACCGCCGTAACAAACGTAAAAACCCCCTGACATAAACCAAGACAGAGAAAGGAAAAGAGGGAGACAAGAAACCCCAAAAGATGAAAAGAAAGAAAACGCGTGCGCGGGAGCAAAGAGACTAAAAACAATCATCAAAAAAATAAAGCAGAACATATAAAACTTACAAAAGATTGTTGACGAACAATATAATATAAAAAAAGCGATAAAAACTTTAACAGATATATACGGCAGACAAACAAAGATGGATTGAAAAAAGTTCGAGTAAAAAAATCAGCAAGCAGAGACCAACTAAACGTATAGCAAACAGAGGAAGTCTCATAGAAACCAAAGAGATCGGCACCCAAACTATAGGGAAAGAAGATAAGAAAAAAAAAGGTTGACACTTCTGCATGCCTGCAGAAAACGTAGACTACCAGAGTTTAAAAACCTAATAAACTGTAAATGGACAGAAACAAATTTCACACGTACAAGCATAGGGGTAGGGAACCCAATTAAATACGAAAAGATACGCGACATAGTCCTTATTATGGACGAGAAGGAAGCGGCGGTAGACGAGCTGATAAGACAACTAGAGTTATCAGAACTAAGCAGAAAAAAGTTGGAATATGGGAAGATTATACATGTAGAAACCAAAAGCTCCATCAAAACCATGGAGGAGGTAACATTAGACATGGAAGAAAGTAATTGGTACATATTAGGAGCCAAAGCATCCAAAGAAGATTGAAGTAACCAAAAATTAGAAGAAAACGTGGAGCAAATTTATGTAACATTACAAACACTGAGAGAGGGTATGGTGAAGAAAAGAAGACCAAGCTTTGCGATAGCCACCAAATTAAATGTTGACACGAAGATACTGATGAAAATGTTGGAATGCATATTCCACAAGGCAGAAACCAGTATAACTATCCTAGTAACGAGGAAAAAACAAGCGGAACTCGAGAAAGAAAGCACGACAGATACTGCTTTTGAAATTCTCATTTTTGTCTAATGAAAAACTTTCAAATTTCTAGTCTTTCTCGACTTGGCGGTTAAATTCAATCAGGTAATCAGGCATAAAGCAATCCGCTTTACTGACAAAATTATTACCTACTTATCCTGTCTTCTTACTTACTCTATATACATCCATACTAAGGCTTGAAACGGCCCAAGATTTTAAGAAATATGCAGAGGAATATTCCTGCAATAAATTAGAAATTTATTAGAATAATTGATGTGACCCTTGCAGTCTTGAGAGTGGTACAGGAAACATAGGAGACAGCAAAAGGGCCACTTTCTGAATTCTATGCCTTAAGAAGCTTCAGCAAGCATTAAGTAGTCAAAGATGCCTTGATTTATGAATGCTGATAGATGATGGGTAAGGCAGTGTAGCAAATGTTGGAAAAATCGCAGAACCTAAAAAACTGTTTGTGTTTATGGACACAATAAACCACCATCAATAACGAAGAGGTAAATTTTTGAATTTTCCTCAACGTTAGAAATGCCTTGGTTCGTGAGTAATCTAAGACTATAGTGTAGATAATGGAGGCCAACATGACATTTTTGTATGGTGTGTAGTGAATGTTAGGTAAATCACTATCGACCACTAGGGATAGATACTCAAAGCCACTTTCACTTCAAGGATGCTTTGATTAATTAATGCCCAAAGGTCATAGTACCAACGGCGTAGCAAATGGTGGGAAAACCAAAAAACTTGACGAAGTCTAGTTGTGAAAGCAGATGAAATCAAAAGAAGGTAGATATTCAAATTTTCTTCTACGTCAAGAATGTAAGAGTTCATACGTTGATACACATAATATTACAGGGACATTGAAGAATAATCTTTACCAAATATAAAACTTTTCACAGTCAGGTACGCATTTTACTATTTATCTTCTATGTTTCATGTACTTTATAGCTGTGACCAAGACCATGTGTTATCTTTTAATGACAAATTCAAAACCATTGCTTACGATGTCTAGAAGAACTATTCGCCAACGGCAGGCGTTTCACAGATGGACATTGTTCCATAATACTATCATAGGAATTGTTACTGCAAGACAAATATTAGACCTGAAGAGCTCAGCTCACGCCGATTTCTCGTTTTACGGTTTACGAGATTCGTCTAGCGTGTCGGTTAAAAACCAGCCTGTCGTAGCTGAGGCAAAAGATTTCAAAAACTTTCACAGTCTAAGGTTATCTCTATGTAAGACTATCACAAATGTTTAGTTTTTGTATTTCTTATTAGTGATGGCAAAATCAGTTGTATTACTGCCCTACTATCTGAAGTATTAATCAGGGTATGATCTCAAATATCAGCCGTATTATCGGACCTAATACTAAACCTTAAGATAGCCTTGTTGATAAAAACGTCATTTTCCTCATCTCTGTTCAAAGAATTGTAATTTTTTATTAATTTCTTTTCCCGATACGAAATAAATGGCAGTGGCCGTTTGAAAAGAAGTTTAATTTGGGTCAACAGAATGTTTTATACGAAAATAAGATAAAACAGATTTTTTTCAAAGAAACACCTATTTGCTTTTGATGTTAAATAATTCGTTTTAATTGCTTTCTAGTAAAGTAACTTGTGCGCAGACATTTCTTTATTTGTCTTGTATCTTTTGTCATTATGTCTATAGTTTTAAAGTAGAGCATACTACCTGTCTCTCCCCAAATGTTGTAAAGAGGAATGAGTCACTCTCTACAATTTCCACAACGAGGTATATTGTACTTTTTAAAGTTTGCGCGGCTTTGATCTGTTTTCTTTAAAACCTTTCCTTGACACACTCCAATAACTTTTTGAATTACATTATATCTAGGAAAAGTGTTCTATAGCTTTATAATTTTTTTCAACTTTCCTTTTTATATACCCAACGAATACAATACCTCGTCTTTCCACCCTATTCCCAATTTATATACTTTGTTGAGTTTGCTATTACGCCATTTTTGACTGATCTCTTTTAAACCTTTTCTTCTTCTGGTGAAGGTTTTCTATTTTACAAGTATTTATAAGAATTCTAGGGAATATGAAATTCTCTCTAAAGCGTAAATAAAACAAAAACAGATTATACAACCAATTTTTTATGCTTATCTCTCAGTATATTATGTCAGTTCACACCCAGTCTCGTTTTATTAATTCCATTTTGCACGAAAAATAAACAAAAACATTTTTCCAAGCCAGAAGCTAAAACTGTTGAAGGTTATCTCTTTAAACCAACCACTTTCTTTAGAAGTAATTGTCCCACATATTTTACTTTCATATTTTTTGGGTTAAGTTTTAAGTTTGAAAGTTTCGAAAGTTTTTGATGTTGACATTATTTAACAAAGCAGCAAAGTCAACATTAATATTAAAAGCTCGAAAAGTTTTCCACACAGCCCAATGTTTTCGTGACAGGTGTTCGCGCCAAATATCGCTGTGCTATCATAACTTTTACTTAACTATGGACTTATAAATTGCGAATTAAAAGTTCCGAACACACAGTATGCTATTGTTAGACCTAAATGGAGTGGGAGTAAAATATACTTTAAGTAGAATTAATGTTTCCCATTTTAAAACAAGCTCATGGCGAAAACCTTATGTAAATATTTAAAATGAGAATGCTTTAGACTTTTCTGCCTATTCAAATTATTATTACAAAGCATAACGTTATGCGGGTTTCCAGAATGAATTTGTATGACACGTTTTCGTTTCCCGTGGGTGATTTAAATCTTACCCTACAAATACTAAATTTGATTGTGTTATAAGCCATTGTAATATTAAATTATTAAAACGTAATTTACAAGTAAAGGAATCTCAGAGAAACAAAATTCCTTGTTTTACTGAAATTCTATTCTAAGTCAGAGGATTTAACGTATGTGTGTTATCGCGTTCTATAAACTCTCATCAAATTTTCGTCATTAATATGTAATTTATAAAGGAAGAGACGATGAGGAAATTGGATCACTCCATTCGTCTTTATAAGATTTAATCGGAAGTATTTGAATTTGGTGCTTTTCGGAAGAACAAAAACTAAGAAGCGATAGCATCAGCAATCTCAGCTGAACGATATTAAACAAATTATCTGCTACATCTAACACAGACGATTATCGAGGGAAAAAAGGAGTTCACAGTCAGTATTTTAATAGACAATTTTTAAACTCCCTTAACCTTCTTTTTTTTTCTTATTCAAATAACGCCAGGGAATGAGCTTCTTTTCCTTTCAGTCTTATTAAAATTTTAATCAATAGTTGAAAAAGAATATTCATAACCCCGGATAATAAATTATGCCTTTTAAGCTTGTAATATCTTGTCTTCTGTTAAGAGGTTGTTTTAAAATGGAGGATTTCAGGAGATTACTGTATAATCTAATTAATAAAGATGTTGTTAATAAACTTTTAAATTAAAAAAATTGTTTCGGATAATATCTGACTATTTCAAAAACCTTTTATCTCTGTTTTTAATTTTAGAAATAATTAAGTTAGGAACAAGCTTTTTATTAGGCTTGCGTAATAAGCTAAATCTGAAGAATATTCTTATAAGTTTAGTCATCAAATTGAGAACAAAAGTGCGTAAGTACTAATAAAATAGAATGTTTACCCATGCACACATCAGAAATGTTTGTGTGGTAAAATATAATAAAATCCCGAGAAAGTTTCAAAAGCCAGTGTTTAACCAAGATATCGACATAATAAAGGCTAAAAGTCAAGTCAAGTAAACGCAGAAGTCTGGTAGGTGCAAATTTTAAATGAAATATTTGCAGATAAATGTATGAATAATAAAGTTCTTCTTTATTCTTTATAAAAAAGTTTAAAGTATAAAAAGATTGCCTTGCATAAAGCTGCAAATTAAAAATTTTATGATCTATAAAAATACCGCCTTCTTAGCTTACCCTCTTTACATACTTGGGTGCAATACAGAAACTAAACAGATTCAGTAAACTTTAGGTGTGCATTGTATTTTTGGTATAAAAAGCATTTTTTAATGGAAAAATCAGTTCAGCGTTCAAAAGAAGTAATATCTTGACCAAAGCTGCGTTTGTTTAAATATAATTTTAGTGTCTTCCTCACATATCATTTGTAGATTTTTGTTATGTACACGGATGAACTCATTGCAATTATTCTTGAAACTCTTGGAGTAACTTATTCAATCTTTCTGGTTGTCTCGTAGTCACAATCAGTTAGATTTTAAATAGAATTATAATTTAAAATCATTTCCTCATTTTTGAACTCTTTTTTCTTCCTATTTTTTCTTAGCTGAGAGAAACTTTCAGTAGGCTGCTGCCGTATGTATGCCGTCGACGGGGGTGCCATTGAAGAGCAGATGCCCGCCAGTTTTCTACTTGGTCTTTTATTTAGATGATTCAAAGTACCAATATACTGCTGATTAATCTACTGCGGACTGATGGTGGGCCTGTATTGGAAACCCCCCCTGTAATAAAGTGCGAAGACTTGCTAAAAATAGACGGCATGACGCTATACTGGCTCCTGACCAACGCGACGATATAAACTATGAAGTCTGCGTTGTGATCTGTTATTTAGTAAAACAAAACAAATATCAAATTGGGCTAATCACACAGACGGACTTTTAATTTTAAAGATACAGCAAAAAAGTAAGCAAAACGTTTGAGGTAGCCAGACTCTATAACTTTCTTCAAAAAGAGGCTTCTGCAATTTTCTTACACTAATTACCTTCTGGTTTTCAAATTAAACATCCTCTACGCTTTTGGATGTTCCGAAAGATAATGAAAATCCCATCCAAGGACTACTTTAAACATTTTCCGATCATAAACAAAAATGAGTAGTTTTCTAATATTTCCAGTTCTTAGAGACAAGATGCATAGTGGAATTCCATCTTGATTTGATGTCAATATATTCAGTAAGACCATCTTGAATTAACTACTACTACTACTAATTGTTAAACAGAATCTGTAATACATTCATATAATTTTAAACTAACAACATAAAGTTTAAAAAACAAACAAATCAACATTAACATTGAGAAAATTAACCGTTTACTGCTAGCAATGCGATAACTTGTTGTACTACCGTTTTTTACTGTTAATCTTGCCAATTTACCTAAGTCTAGGCCTCAGTCTACACCTTTATTCTTATTAAAACCCAATACTCAATTGCCAACCTAGCCCTCTACATTACTTCTTGTTTTATCCCTAATTAGAGTCAGCTTCAGATGTTAGCAAGCAAGTCAATGTAGCATTGAAGAACTGAACGTCGCTACAATAACAAAGGAATTCTATAAGAAAATGTTTTCTTCCCTTATTAAATGCAATGCCTAAAAGCATTGCATATAATAAAACTACCTCTAATTTTGAATTTTATAAATTCAAATAAAACATTCCAAGATAATTTCTCCTTTAAAAGTTTATTCTTTTATGTTCGTTCGGATCATAAGACTGGCACCTTGCCTAGTACATGGCAAGATTTATTATCGCATTTGGTCAGATATCCAGCAGGGTAATGCCCGAGGCTTCTAACCGATTTCACCCCATCCTCCCGCTGTCTTCATTAGTGCTTCTTGTAGCATGAAACCCTGAAGACCAATGAGACGCTTGACCAACCCCCTGTGTGAACCAGTAGGAAGTGAAGTGGTTGCGAATTGTGCCACAAACTCGGATACCTTTTGAATTAGTTCCTGTATCACGATAAATAATTTTACCATTAAATCTGTATCTTTGAAGAAGCTAACGTCTTGCAACCGTGAGCTTGGTTGTTTGCCAATGTGAATTACCTCCGATTCGTCACCACTTTGCTTTGGTTAAAAATAGATTAAAAAATTACGTTGCTGTAACGTCATTTCACATTAGTGAAAAACTTTGTAATAGTATATTACCTAGTTGAAATCTGCTGTTTGTTAGATTATTAACGTAAACGTTAAATAGTTGCAATCTATCATTTTTGCCAGGTTGATAACGTACAGATTAAACAATCGAAATTTATCAATTTAATAGTTTTATTAGTTTATACTTGAGAATTCTTTAGATGTAACTTTTGGTATTAACAACTTTGCGAACTTTGCCTTTCCTAAAAGTTTTTAATTTAATTGGATCCAAAGCTGGTCAAGAAAACATCTGGCGATGACGACCTCGTTATTTTATGGGCGCTTCTTCCACAAGCGATCTCTATTTAATATCCACGAATGTTCTGTGTTATCAATGTTTTGTTTATGCATTCGTAATGTCAGGAGCTCTGTGTAAGACGCTTGCCCGTTACTTCGTGTATGTTAAATAATTATTCTGGCCAATGTTTATTGTTTATCTGTTTGTTTTGTATATTTACACATTTTCTTTTCCTTGTATGTATTTATGTTAAATAATTTTTGTATACAGTGTAACTCCAGATCGTTGTACTGTGTTGCTTGTTCCAATTTATCAGTATGCTAATAGATTTTGTTATTTTATCTTCTGACTTTTCTTTTCCAAGTAGCGTAGGAATAGATTGTTTCAGAGATTAGTTGTTTTGGAGCCGGTGGACGACGACCTTCACATACATACACAACGTTAGTTTAATATCTTACTGAAAACGTAAGTATCTGCATAGTAAGCAGTAAAATCTCGTTTCTCTCTATTTGTGTAATGTTCAAAACTGTCGTTCGAACCTGAAAAGCTTCTCGCCTACTGACCTAGATACGGAGACCAGCTGCAGGATCTCCCCGTCGAAATTAGGTCAACGACATTCTTCTGCGGCTGGCGCTCTTTTAACCCCGAATTTCTTCGAAATTCTTGGACGTGCACTACCATCTACTGCCGGCACTAGGCCCCCATCGCTTACGACTCGTCTCTGGCCATTAAGAGCTGGTATATTTGTTAATATTATGTTGCGTATACCGAAAGGGTTTCTAAACTCATAATTGCACGTAAAGATTGTCCAGTAAAATGGATCTTTGCAGTGCTACTACCTATTCGACAAGAGTGGTGTTCGTTTTGTTTTGTCAAAACCTAAAGCAGTAGCAACTCAAATGTCTGATATGATATCGAATCACGATAAACTCTTAGTAAAAACGGTTCATTTCAGCATTAATTCCTGAACTTCCGCAATGTGGGTAAGTAAAACACTTTTTGGTAGGTTATCTGTATATGAGAAGACTGTCAAGTAGATGTTCACTACTCGAAGATCAGACTATCGCTACGCCTTATAAGGACGATTGAGTGCCTGTGGTTTTTTTTTGTTTCATTTTCGGAGGAGAAAGTGGGATTTTGATGATCTGGAGAACGTGCTGTTTATTTCGTTCTACTGTCTTGCTGATGTATTCAATGAATCTATCTATAGGAGGATTTCCCGCCCGATCATACACATTTTCGGAAGGGTGAAAATGTCCCAAACGAAGGATCCTCTTGCGGATGGCTCTTTCCTACTGTCGAAATCTAACGCACGGTGGTGAAAACGATGAATCAATGATAGTGCACGGATCATTTGAAGGTTTTATAGGTGAGTCACAGCGTTCATGGAATGCCGCCGAGGAGTTTGCAAACGATGTTGAGGCAGTGCACCTTAGCATGGGGATAAAGGTGATACCAAGGTGTCCACATATAAACAGTGTCCGCCAAAAAGTCTGCCGCGAACTGCGAAAAACCGTTTTACCTCCATTTCAACCTCCACCTATTCCTACATCAAATCAAACCACCAATTCAAACTTTCAAACCACAAATCCCAACAACAATAATCCACCAAACTCCAAATCCCAACAACAATTCTCTAAACCCTCGTGTTCCACCAGCACCCGTCTAAATTCAACCACCAATTTGTCAACTACCGTCGTCGTCCACACCTTCAAGACATCAAAAACTTAAGATCATCGCAACGCCAACAAAACCATCTTTAAGAAATCCACGCACCTCCCACGCTTACTTCACTGCCTTGCCAACGCCGTCCTGAAGAACAACATCCAACAAATAAAACTTTGATTACTGCACATGTTCATCGAACGTCTTCACACCTGCTTCAACACCGCCAGACGAGCTCCGGGATCAGCTCCCCATTCCACTAACTTCCTTTTTGACTCCAGGCTTGAGAGAAGCTAAAGCTTCTAAAGCCGAGCACCCTTAGTGATATAAAAAGTCTTCACCATATGAGAAGAATTTTATTGAAAGATTTATGAAAATTTTATTTCCAGCATTAGGTTTTGCTTACTCCAGAACCACAAATGACCTAATCAAAGGTAATCATATAGTCTCAATCAAAAATATGTCGGAAAAATAAACTTATGAAAGTATGAAGACGTTCACGTTTTTGTCTAATGTAGTAACCTGTTTTGGTGTTCAAAGGTATGAATCCTAGAGAGATATAAAGCTCAACGGCCTTAATTAATTGATTAATTAATTTAATAATTAATTAATTTTTCTTTTAGGGGCTTTTAGTGAATGTTTAACAGGAAATTGAATTACACTGTTTATACACTTTAATTGAAAAACCTAAAAGTCTGAAAACGAAAGAACGAAGGAAAAATTTAAAAATGCTGATAAAAACCTTACCATAGTTATTAATCGGCTCGTTAGAAATTTAGACCAACCCACTCTTAAAATTATTGGATAAGTTTATCGAAGGGATTATTGCCATGCATGCAATATTGTGAAAGTAAAAGATAACATTTGTAGTCACGGTAATAATCCCCTAGATGAACTGGAGAAAACATATAAAAAACAAAAACAATAAAAAATTTTATTTTAATTTGTTTCTTAAGATAACATCTAAGTATTTTAAGTTCATCAACTTAAATACATAAAACATTTAATGGAAGAAGCAACTGAAACATTTAATAGCCCAGTTGACATTGAATACAGAGGAAAGCATATTCAAAATGTGAAAGACTGCCTTAAATTATTTTTATTGATTTGAATCTTGGAAGATGTTTTCCAGATCTTGTCTTCAAATATAAAAGGCATCGATATTAACAGGAATATCTAATGAATCGAAAACGTCAAACAACATTATTCCTATTGTTAGTAACAAAGAGTAACCAAGCACAATATTGAAATAATCTAACATGGCTTTAAAATGTAGACAGACATTAGAGTTTTGAAAATAGAGAAGATTACCTTGGTCGCCAAATAAAGATCACAAAACAACCATTTTGTGGAAAAACTTGAAAGAGAGGTTTGGTCTGAGCGGAGTTTGGTAAATAAACCCATCTAAATTTAGAAACGTCAATTAATTTGAAAGTCATATATAGGGTATTAACTGAAAGTGAAGAAATAACAACAATTGAAATAAAGCACAAACCGTGAAGCGGACAGGCTGTATTGTCCGACAAGATTAAAATAGGTAGACAGTCGTTTAATAAAGATTTTTCCCATATGGTGCAGACTTTTTGGCAGACACTGTATAACGATAGCAAGAGTTAGAGGCGTAAGCCCTATAGTACCACGTTACAGAATCTGACTGTTTTTGCAAGTTTAGTCTGATTCTTGGCTCTGGGAACCAAATCTCTAGTCGTTCAAGTTTAAATGCCAGGATCCTCGACCCTCAGTAAGATTTGGAGATGCTACCTACAGAGCAATGTCTTTGGTGAATTACAACAGGCAAACGTCAGAGTTTTAAAGGAAAGGGATGTCGTTACAGTAGAAGATTAATAAGGTGGGAAAAAGAGTGAACCCTTAAAAAACTGGCTCGCGAATAAAGCCTGACAGGCGGTCAGATAGTCGTTAATTGGCCATACGAATAAATCAGGTATATCGGCAGCTCAGACTTTAGGGTGGTGGGGTGATGCGATGGTGTCAGAACATATTGTCATATGCCAAAAAGACCAAAGGTCTAAATCTTCCTCTAATGACAGTCCTGTTACTTGTAGAAAATGGAGATTATTAAAAGTTTCCAGAGGTACAAACCATACATTTAATTTTATTAAGTGCTTAAGCTTCTTAACTTGTATCATTGCCTGTTTTTACCTACATCAATATCAAGATTGGATAAAAATTCAAACTGATCATAAATGAAACTCTAGTATTTTGGAATTAATTTGATCCACAGCCAGAAACTGATTTTTCGAATCTGAGCTTGAACCCACATTGATCCGATGTAGCTTCGCTCTGTAAAGTGTTTTAATAGCCAGTATCGTTATTGTTTTGATGGAGTTTAGCACTGTCTTGCTGTATCATAAACTTAATGTTTTAATGTTTCTGGTGTTGTTGCCCATACATGCAATCAACCAGCCATAAGTTGACGTTCTAAATATGCTGCATTAGCTTAGCAAGTTTGCTTAATAGTGCACAGAATCCCTTTTATGCAATTTGTTCACGAGATTTTATTTCATATTTCCTTGAATTGCAATGGGTAAAGTCAAAACCCTCATACAACGTAAATATTGATTATATTCCAGTACCATTCTCGAAAGAAGAGAATCAGTGCAAAACGCCAAAAAGCCTTTTCTGTTTTTTACTGAAAGCTTCAGCCAATTTATCGTCGAAAAACCAACAAATATACGCAGCAGAAAAATAATCCAATAAATTTAACTCTCAACAATTATGTGTATTCTTTGGAGGACAAGAAGGATGTGAAGAAAGTAATGAAAAAATGTTGACAGGATTATTGAGCTGCAAAAGCAGTGCAGATGGAGACATAACATTGATAAAACGGAAGGATAATAAATTAGTGACCGCCGTAATAAATATATGACACACCATAAGAAAGAACATGCAATAAAAGTAAGGAAGATGTAGTCGAGATATATGAAGGGAATTAAAGACGTAAATAAACCGATCAACTTGTCGACGTTTGTCGAACAAGAATCAAACATTTTTAAAACTCGTATTGGGAAATTTTCGCTTACTTTGACGTGTCATAGTTGCTCATGTAGAAATAAATATGTTAACTAAAATTTCCGGGCATCCTCTCGATGAGGAAAAATAATTTTGTTAGATGGTTCCAAAGCAAACGTTATTTGACATGTTTGCTGAAGTCTATATTTATAAATAAGAATGTGCTACCATTTTACAGCATTTAGTCAAATTCATCTAAGTCCCTTTTGGCATATTATCGATCAATGCAATAAACATTTTTTTAACTGTTAGTACTATTTAACGTAAACCGAGACAAACATTTTGCAAATAACAGAGATATCATTGATCTCAACTGTATCTCATTTGCATATGACCAATTGAATTTGTAATACTATTAAGTGTGTGAAAATCACAAGAACTGAAACCACACGTAATAATATATTCTGTCAGATCTTCAAAGTTATAGAAATTCCCTACAAGGAGACATTTCTCCCTCGCGATAAATAATTCAAGATGATCGAAGGGACAAATTGATCTTCTTGTACATATAGATTGAAAGTGTTGACAACATACATACATTGTTAGACTAGTATATGGTCTACTAGTACATAAAAACTGAAAATTGATTTTAATTCATTTTTAAAATATAAATCTTATTAGTAGGTTATTCATAATTTACAGTGGCAAATAACTTTTGAAATGATAAAACGAAATATAAATATAAAGAGATTTACAAAGTTTGAAAGTCATTATTAATGTTTACTTGTCATGATGAAAAAATAAAAACTTACCCTATTAAATTTAGAATGGTTTCAAGCAATATTTTATGAGTTAACTTTACTATTGACGGTTGTAACGAAATATGTCCGTCCTTGAGATCAACAAAATATGTAGTTAGATTATCTAAAATTATAACAACACAGAACTTATAATTTAAAAGTATTACTGCGTGTTTATCTAAAGAATTCCTTAGAAAAAAATAAAGTAATAAATTAAATATGAATTGCTGTATTATCGAACTCAAATGAAATCCAATCAACTAAATTGAACAAATAAAAAGAACCTTGATAATTTAATTTAACAAAAATACATGGGCGAATATCTCTTCTCTAGAAGATGGAGCAGACTATAATAATTAAATGAAATGTAAGAAATTTTTACCTTGACATTTATATTTTCTTTTGCGCTAGTTTCGAAGAATTCAACCCCCAATTGTTCGGCGAGTTGTTTTCCTCTCTCAAAGCTAATAACTCGTTCGTCTTCCATGTCGCATTTATTTCCAACTAAGATTACCTGAGCATTATCCCAGGAGTAAGTTTTAATTTGGGTAACCCTATATTGGAATAAAATCTTAATTAGAATTTTAACGATGCCAATAAGTATTAATTAAACGTACTTACCAGTCTTGAACGCTGTTGAAAGATTCTTCGTTGGTTATATCATACATTAAAATAAAACCCATCGCTCCTCTGTAATACGCCGTCGTGATAGTTCTGTATCGTTCTTGACCTGCAGTGTCCTAAAAATTGGAATTATTTATTTTTCAATTATTCAAAAAAAGTATAATAGCAGGCAGCAATCGATTATTTACCCATATTTGTAGTTTAACTCTCTTGTCATGTCTGAAAACAGTTTTGACCTTAAAATCTATTCCAACTGTACTAACAAAAGCCGAAGTGAAGCTATCGTCGGCGTATCGAAATAAAAATGACGTTTTCCCAACGGAACTATTTCCGATTATAAGTAATTTGAACATATAATCGAAATTTTGATCTGCTGCGTCTTTTTGCCATTTTGGATCCGCTCCAGCCATCTTAAAATAATAAATCATAATTAGTTTTCTCGGTAGAAAAAATAAAACTTTTTTGCAGAATGGAAATTATTCCAGAACTTGGCATATATATTTTAGTTATCTGTTTTGCCGACGCTTATTATGCAAATTTCATTAATACAGAGTTTACCAACTCAACTGCAGATACCACAAATTTTCGTTTGCTATTACTAGTTTAATTGGTTAGAAACATGACAATTTATAAATGACGTTGGTTATTTCCAGTCTAGAATTAAGCTATTAGTAGAACTCAAATTAGAGCACTTTATATTAATTCTCCAAGTTAAAAAACTCAATTTGTACCTTTTGAAAAATGTACAACTTTATTAACATGAAAATCGATTTTCCTCGAGACACAACAATATATTTTTATTATCTTTATTACAACAAAAA
>VTPC01090028.1:95455-325427 GCA_011009095.1 Ignelater luminosus
TTGGGAAGTGATAGACAGTCCTAGACAGAAATGAATATCATAGTTTGATTCTTTACCACAAGCCTTTTTTGTCACTCTTGGTGGGAAAAGAAACAGACGAGATTTGAATGATCAACGCTAAAAACAATCTACTGCTCTTCACAGAGCATACTGTTAATATTAGAAACTAGGAAATGTAAACAAGAAATAGGAATAACTTATATTATATATTATATATTATAAAAACAAGAAGCAGTTTTGGTAGACAGATCTAATCGATTACAGTAGCTCAAAAAAATTTGATTGCCATTTACGTAAGCGAAAGTGATGTTTTGTTTACAAATTTTATTTTTATAACTTTAGGCTAGTTCCGGATTCTGTTTGGCTTATTATTATTAAAATCGTCCGTCACTTTAAGATTTTTAAGCAGATTCTCAAAGTTAATGCACGCACAAGCCCGTTAGGGCCAACTCTGACGGTTAAAAATGAAGAAAAGAAGCAAAGGAACCAAAAGAAATCAGGAATTTCTTCGTTTATTAAACTGTCAATTTAATATTCAAATAGGAAAATTCTATTAAAATCTATTATGTACTTTTCCAATTTCTAATCTACACAATCACATCGTGTTTGAATGTTTCTTGTTGCCGTTACATTTTAATTGTTTAATTCCGCTGTAGTATCCACTGGAACGTGTTCAATGGGCATTTATTTCATTTTCCTAACGATTAACTGGTCATGGATACGGCAGCTCTTTTAATGCGAAACACAGTAACTGACACGTTTTCGTAAATTGATTGCGAGTTAACCGTGAAATTGCATTTACGGGAGTTTGTTTTCTATCTGAAATTCAAGCTGAAGGTAATTCTTTTATAACTGTTTAGTAAATATCAGAAAATCGTTCTGTGTATTTTCCAATGATGCGATTGAACATTTTCAAATTTTCTTCTTCTTCACACAACTTGTACTTTATTGTAATGTACCTTAATCGATTTTAATTTAAGGACAGATTTCGTTTAGCAAAATAAAAAGAAGTACAGAAAATGCTTTGTTTTCATAAAATCTTCCTGCTTCCTTAATACATCTTCATCAGCTATAAAAGTTTGTAAATTAGTAAGTAACAAACATATTGAAAACCAGAACACTTCGGAATTGAATTTTAATTTTGATTTTACTCGAAAATGACGCATCGTGTGGAAGATTTAAGAGTAGTAAATTCAATTTCTATGTTTTACGTAGAGTAATCAAAAATGATCGAATGAAACCAAGCGTGTCAGACAAAATTAACTAAGAGGTTTCCTAAAAATGTTACAGCTAGTCAATCTTGAGTGATTAGATAGTTTTATCTTGATATATCTGTGTTTGTTTGAAATCTGTTTTTCCCTTTACCTGTATCTAATAGCTTTATAATCTTTTATAGCTACTCCATATAAAAAAATGACACATTCTGTAGGAGACAACCATCATAATGGCGTTTTGATCCGAACATGAAATCAAAACAATTTTGTTGTGACATGACAAATACGTAATGTCATCTAAAGATGATTTTCTGCCGCGAGAAACGAATTAGGAAATGAAATTGGAAAAATTCGTTTTAAGTCTTCGTTCTTCTAAATCAAAAAATACGTTCAAAATGTTTTTTTGTTTAGCAAAGGGAAAATGCTGCTGTCTGTTGTATATAGGACAATTCTCTATTTGTTTTTAACTACAGGAATTTATGATTGGTAAAACATTCAGATTATATCACTCCTGTGAGAATACGAAAGAACAACTTTTGTAACTTTATTTAGAACGGTAAAACGAATTTACCCCAAAAAAGAAAACTTCTAAAAGAAACGCTACGATAACATCTATGCAGTTTTCAGAAAGTAATCTCACTGGGTTTAACTATCAAATTAGGAATTTTGTGGGTTCTTTGAACCGAGTACATTCATTTCCTGTGCACTCTGCGGTGTTGATAAAATAACAACATATTCAGTGTCGCGTAAAATTTTAAAGCTAGAAAGACATTTTGTCAGTTTTATGTTTTAGAGCAATTCGAACTAAAAGGATATTACATTTTGTCGATAAAGCAGAGTTTCCATTAATACACCTCTTATTAGCTTGCAAATTCCTGCACATAAAATTTATTACTTTTTGTTATCATTGAAACTATAAAAAGGGTTTCATTAAATGCTTGCTATGACCGAAATTTCTAACTACTAGCTATAAATCTTGATAGAATGCTATAATGAGGAGGTGTAGTTCGAATTTATGAATGAATTCCTTATCTACTCAACAGTATATACGGGTTAATGCAGATCATTGTTAATTAATTGTTTCCTCAACTTCACCTCTGTATTCAGGATGGTTCAGCGGTTAATGCGCTGTTTGCTTTAGAACTGACTGCGACTGTAGTTACTATAAGGAATACCAAGACATTAACTTCCATAAATCTTGTTATTCTGATTCTCCTGAATTCTCGTAGCCTAATTAGTAAATTATGCTCAAAGTGACAATTCCTAATGCTATCTTGATCTTGATTCCAAAACAATTATTATTTGTTTTTTTTCAATCAATTTGTCTAGGTATTTGTATAATCAGAGAGCTTTTTACTACGTCCCTGGATTGGATTGATTTTAAATAACTCCTCTACTTCCTTGCAAGATATACGTGACATACATCTACATCTCGAAAGAGTCACTTTGTCTTAAAAGGGTTAGAGTTTCCTTTCTGCGAAACAAATTTAGTTTGAAATTGTGCACGAAACTCTTCTGAACTTGAGAAATTGAGTGTAAACTATTAGTTTAAACTAATTTTCCTCGATACACCGTCGTTTCTGTTTTGTTTCTGAAACAAAGCAGTGTTAGCTTTTTAAATGTATAATAAACGAATACCTAAGATTTGGCATTTGCTGCTCTAATTTATTCTATAGCAAATCGGTTCCATTTTCAACTTTTATTGCTTTACTTAATTCTTGAGTAAATCACAAAAAAAGAATTGAGGAGAAGTAAGCAAGAACGTAACTTTATATCTAACGAGCGAGGTAGTGCGCAATTCGTGTGTTCTAAATTTTTATTTTTTTCTGTCTGGTTTGGTATAAATTGTGTATATCTTGTATACATTTCTCACAAAGCATCACAATAACCAAATGCAAATTCAGATTTTATTAGGCCTGAAACTAATACTTATTTTGGCGCCCTCTTTAATAGTGAAAAACTCAATTTATATTTAGTAAACAGAACACAATAGAGAAGCTTTTAATAGCTGTTATCTACAGTATGTAGCGGCATATCAAACTATTTATACCTTTGTTTTTGCATTCTTAAACAAATTGCTGAAGAAAAATAACTTTTTGTGGCCTAACATGGGATTTCTACGAGCAAAATGTAAAAAGTATCTGATATCTGTGGATGCTCGAGATTCTAGAAAGAAAGAAAAGCTGATAATGTCATCATGTATAGTTAAAGTGCGTTGCACAATTTATTTTTGCTTATATCTGATAAAATCTGCTGATTTTCTATGTTCATTTCTTCTTTGCAACGTAGGAAAATGTAATCGCGTTAGCTAAATTGCAAAAAGTAGTCTAGATTCATAAGAAGGTAACATTTAGCCAGCAGTAGTATTACAATTTGATTTTGCAAAAAATACCAAACCAAAATTGAAAAGAAATTTCCAAGAACAAATATTTTTCCCTAATTGAAAAAAGTGAATGGAAAACAGAGTGAGCTTTTTACCTGAAAAATCAGTTTAAAGTCATTTTTCCTATAGCCCACTTACTGGTGACCCTTTAGCAATTTTTTGTACAAAATGAGCCTGGGGAGTCAAAGTGCAAAGGGAGAGAAAAGAGAGGTTGTTTCATAAAATATAGGATCACTGTAGGTGTATGACATTGGTATATTAAAAAACCAACAAAAATTTTATTGTTCGCTACCAAGCGTATTATTATTACTGTTTATTTTTGTCTGAGAAGAGTTGAGAAAAGCACATAATTTGTACATTAAAGATAAAAAAAAGATCTCAAAACATATGGGAAATGCGAAAAATCTAAGGAATACAGAGAAAGAATTTCTAACAGGTGATGGTTAAATAGTCCGAAGCAAAATGAATCACAATCATCCCAAAGCATAGGAAAAAGCTAAGATTAGAAGGTTATATTACTGGATATTAGGGTGGAGTGAAAAAATTGATTTTTGATTTTTCATTTCTAATAGCGACAAAAATTTGTGTACTTGTGTACTAGTTAATTCAAAAAAAATTTTTGGTTTTGGATGATGTTAAGAGGAATTTATTTAGCAGATTTGCTATTTACATTATTACTGTTATACAGATTCGTCAATTAGTCATACTGTGTGCAACAGTGCATTGTGCAGAAATCACGTGATGTTCTGTCATAGTGAAGTCGGATGTGACGTGTTCTGTGGACGGTATACCGTTATAGGATGAATCATAAACTACCAACCCCTGTGTGATGAATTCTGTTTTTAGTTGAGAGCAAGATTTTGTTTAATATTGTTGTATTTTACACCGCGCTTTATTCTGTAGAAAGAACGTGTGGTTTTGGAAGTGAGTTACCAAGTATGTAGTATATTATAGTGTATTATAAAATTTTATAATTTCGAAGTAATATTAACCTTCTTAAAATCATCTAGAATGTTACGAATTGATCCTGATCCACCTACAACTAGGCAAAAGGTGAAGTGTCCTATATTTGGAGCACCACAAACGTTATCTGCCCTTGTTTTACCGACATACGAAGATGTCGCAAAATTTTATTTGTTTACAAGAACTGTTTTAAAGCCAACCAAGGCAAGTAAGGACCCAAATATGTCTCATATAAGTGAAATGGTTGCAGTGAAAGTAGAAGAAATTTGGAAAAATGCGTCAGTACCAACGGTGTCTCATAACGGGTTTTGCAGCTGATAAGAGCACATAATGATAAATACCTTAAACTTTTAAAGCGATTTAAGGGACGTCAAAATGAGAAAAAGTATCAGGAGAAATTGATGTATTTTCGTATTGAATGCAGAAACTTTTTGATATAGCTGCCTGTAAGTGACAACTGTAAGTGCGAGAAATCACGAAAGATTCCTGCTAAAGAGCGCGAGTTTCTTGATGATCAACGCTGTTTCAGGAAAATGTGCATTGGAAATGTAGATCAAAAGAAAACAACAGCTTTGCAAAAAAGACTTAAAAGAAAACACCTGGAAGAGGAAAGGCAAGCTGCTGCTTCAGAATTATCTGTCACTGCTACTAAATCACCAGAAGAGCTTGTACGAACTGATACTGTAGAAAGTGACTCATCAAGTGCAAATGAAAACTGGGGTTCTGTTGCTTTAACTTCGAAGCAACCTCAGGTTTGTATCACTCCAAAGCAAATGCGTCTTCGCCTTCCTAATGTGGCAAAAATAAGCGATCGCTATGGTTTGTCTGACAGAGCAGCTGCAGCTGTAGCAACTGCTGTTCTTCAAAATGTTTGTCTTGTGTCGAAAGCAGATTCTGATAGCGTTATTGATAGAAGCAAGTTGAGAAGAGAAAGAGGAAAGCAAAGGCAATCGTGAAAAAAACCTGGTTGGACTATTCTTTTAAGGAAGAAAGGACAAAACAATTGTAAATGAGAAGAAAGAGCGCAAGCACTATAAGAAAATTGTAATGGAAGAACATATTTCTCTAGAAAGTGAGCCAGGTTCTACTTTTATTGGACACGCTTCCCCATTAAGTGGCTCATCTCAAAATATTCAAAGAGGTATTGTGAACTTTTTAAGAAATAAAGATATTTCCACAAAAGATCTGATTGCAATAGGATGTGATGGAACAGTGGTAAATACAGGAAGAAAAGGAGGAGTTATACGTCTGTTTGAACTGTACCTTGGAAGATCATTTCAGTGGCTTATATGTCTGTTGCACATTAATGAGTTACCATTAAGGCATTTGCTGCAGAGCATGGATGGGGTGACAAGTGGACCTAATTGTTTTTCTGGGCCAATTGGAAAGTTGCTCAACAGTTGTGAACAAAAAGATATCGTTCAGTTTGGAGCAATCTCAGCTGACATACCATCCGATATTTCGTCTAATCTTCGCTCTGACCAAAAATACTTGCTCGAAATATGGAGGGCAGTATCAAATGGGACCTGTCCAGAGGATCTTGCAAAGAGGAATCCAGGAAAGTTATCACACGCCAGGTGGTTACCTACAGCTAACAGAATTCTACGCCTATATATAGCGACTGAAAATCTAATGTCACAACTGAAAACTATTGCAACATATGTAGTAAAAGTATATGCACCTATATGGTTCACTATAAAACAACATCCATCATGTAAGGACGGTTCTCGACACATATGGAAGTTAATCCAACATTCAGCAAAAAAATCATAAGATGTTGTTATAGTTTCAGTAGAGCGTCGACTATGGTTATGCATTTTCAGTATAAAGTGAATGATAAGAAGAAAAGTTCCCATTGCAGCCTTGCAACAGTATAAACCTTACCATACCGAATTTAAGAAAACTAAGGAAGACAAGGAAGAAGGTTTTCTGGCATTCGCTTCTGATACTGAAGACGAACACCGGCTTCCAGTTTCTGCTACATAAAGTTGTAACGTTTGTCACCTTGCTGGTTTGCTGATGGAACATTCGAGACCGTTTTCAAAAATTTTTTAATCAGTAATCCATGAAAACGTATGCGATTCTGTATCGTTACAGTACCAAACAGATTAATTGAAACACACACTTGATGTTTCTCATTTTCACTTTGGCATCACTGTTTTGCTTAAAATTTTCAGCACCGTTTCCGATTTGACATTTAAATCAGTCACACCTTTTCATGCAAAATAAGCCATAAATAAGTTTTTTTATGCGATCTTGTTTCAAGAGTTATTTAATTAATTTCTGTACGTCGTTCACGCGTAGTTTTAAAGAATGAGCACATCAATGAGAGATTGCTGCTGAAGTTAAAGTGAGTGTAAACGCTGTTAAGAAAATTATCAAGCGGTACCAAGATTCCGAACATTTCTGTTAAGAGTAAAAAAAATATCTAGCTAAACAAAGACAAGTAAGAGATAATCAGCGTCTATTAGATTCTAAAAGAGTGGCCAAAACTGAAGTGTACGTTAGTACAATAAATGAGCGTCGTAGGCTCACAGAAGCAGAGAGAGTATACTTGTTGGACTGTGAAAGAGTGAAAATTAAAATTGTTCTTTGATGAGAACCATTTTATATCGCAGGGACAGCAGTTTAGGTTTGTGCATCAAAGCAAACAAGGAAAAATTAATTCTACTCACATTATTTAGACCACGAAGCATGCTATTTTGGGAATGTTTTTCTTTCCACGAGCTTGATCAACTTGTAAGTATATCTAGGATGATCAACAGCGAGAAATACTAACTACTGTTTCAAAACTACGAAAGCACTGGCCCGCGGGCAATCATGTATTTCAGCAAGATATCTCGCCCTGCCATTCATACTTCTTTGAAGACCTTAAACTGTCTTGAACTGGCTGGGAAGTTCCCCTCATGTAAATCCCATAGACAGTATGTGGGGTATATGCAAAATACGTCTGAGAAAAATAAATTGTACCACGAAAAAAAAAATTTATTTCGGCAATTTCTAAAGTATGATTCAGAGACAAAACGTCACTCTCTACATGCCAAAACCTAATAGAATCGATGCCAAGTCGTGCCAATCATTTGATAAAAACTAAAGAAGGCCACATAAAGTATGTACTAACGTACAATATTTTCTACTCAGATAAGAAACTTTTGCAAATATTCCGAGTTGTTTCGATAAATCTGTTTGGTATTGTATATTATTGTAATCAGTAGAGAAGATTCCAGCGTCGTTAATTTATGTTGCAAGTCCCGACACCACTCGTTGCGTTCATACATTTATCTTTGTCTAACATGTATTAATGCGCCAAATAAATAATTAATAAAAAGCACCCATTACAAACAATATGGTTGACGGTTGGCATGACGAGTTTCTATCTCAGATCAAAGCAGAGATCATCACTTTAGAGTTTCTTGAGCACAAAGGATCAAAAAGAACAAAACAGTCTAAAAGAATTTAAACGTTAAACTCGGAATTTAGAAAAAATGTTAAAAAAGATCGTAAAAGTCTTATTAGAATAATCTACCTTTATGCAATTTTCAGACTCTAGTTCAGTACGATCAACCTACCCAGAAACCAGCGCGCGAAGCTGCTTTACATTGCATATTGAGAAACTAAGAAAAATTTGTCAATCTAGTATCTTTGTTTTGAACACTGAAATTTTCTGTTTATTAGTCAGTTTGGCTCTTACTATACCGCTTTTTGCTATGGTACCATGAAGCAGGGTTTCAGTATTATCTGTGGTGCATCGCTCAATAGTAACATCTGATGAGGAAGGAAGGAAAGACAGTGGATACTTTTTTAACACAGAAAACTTATTAGCTGCGATATTGATGGAACAAAAAACCTTACATTTGATAGCTTGCAGCAAGTCGTATCTTTGCGCCACTAAGCAAAATCAAATGGTGCTACTGAAGTCCTTTCCGTTTTAAAATAGTGCAATCGCTCAGGACTTTTCAATAACATGTGTGGTGGCCAATTACTTCCAGAAGTCATGTGGTTGACTAAACTAATATTCGGCTCGACTAAATTGCACTGATTACTTTTGAAGTAACTGATTGAGATATTTGGTATAATTTGATGATCAGGATGCACTGTTACGGAAGCATCAATCACTTAGGAGGCGCCCTCCTCAAAACAACTGTAAACATTCAACATTTCGATTTGTTGTTTCTGGCTTTAGACACTCAGAATTGTTGAGTGATTCATCAAAAAAGTTAATACAGTTTCATTTCAAGTTTAAGATGCTAAAGCAAAGATGCGGTTTAATGAAAGTCAAACTGTCGATAAACTGATAAACAAACAAACAACTTTTTGTCAATACCTATAAGTTTCATGGTACTTCAAAATTGGGTTTTTTTGCACCTACGGAGTTAGGGCAAAATAAGTCGTCGTTTGCCGTGTCATGTTGCAAATAAATATTTGGAAAAACAAAAATAGAAGAACCAACTAATATAACAAAATTTATAGAGAATGCTCTGCCATGGATATAGAAATTTTTAATTACTTTGTTTAATGCGTATACGTACATAATGTAACACAAGCAATTTCAATAACTTCTTCTAAGAATCTTCTTTTTTCATTTTACAAATCTCAAAATCTTTCACTGATCTCAATGATTTTTTAAATACTTAACAATCTCTTTGAATGATTTAACTTAAAAATAGCTAAGAGGGTGTGGAGGCACAGAAACACATCAGCAGTATTCTGGAAGGTAACCAATTTAATTACTGTTCAAAGGAGAGAGCTAAAATTTACTGTAGGTAATTGTAGTGGCGTAGGAGTCGTTTCTAGATTTTTTCGTTTTTACTTATTAATAATATCAAACGTCAAAGTCAAGTTAAATAACATTTTAGCGTTACTTTCATTACTTCAAAATCTAATTTTTTAAAAAATTCCATAATTAAATCCTTTTAATTACTATTTACAAGATGGTTCTGACAGATTTCGCTTGTTTTCATTCTGATTTTAAAAACACCTTTTCACTGGAAGTTTATTATTATGTGGTTTCAGCAACCTTTTTAATCGGTGCTAATTTAATATCAAAAACAAAATTAAAAACTTTTCAACCGAGCAAAATCTGTTTAAGCAAATCACATTTTCGCATGTTTTTGTTTTAGATTTAGAATCCGTAATAAGTGAAGATTAGTTTTATCGAGGTATTGATTACGTCGAGATGATCGTGAATGAACGAACTGAATTACATTAAGTACTTCCGTCTTCTGTTATTTGCAGATAGCATTATGCCTATAAGTAGAACAAGGATTTTATTAAAAGATTAATGATTTGTCACTTACTAACGCATATAAATACGACAAAATTCATTGTTTAAACAAAACAATGGAACGTATACAGTGCAGTTTAATAATTAATTTAATTTAAAAAGGAATTTATTGAAAGTCTTTATTGTAGGGAAATATATAGTATACGATATGATGTCCATAGAATAATATAATAAAACTGATATAATCTATATAATACAAAAAAGATTATCAAAGCATGTTTAGGGTATTATTGCAGACTAACATATTATTCTTCTGATTTATTAGAACAAAATTCTCTTATACTTTAATTCAAACTTCCAAAAAGTAGGGAGTTTTTCGTTCTTATAAAGAAGAAACGGTGAAGTCTACTGTTTTAAAAAAATTCAAAGAGGTTTAAATTATTAATAATAGAAAATGAGGAGACCAAGAAAATCAAGGAGTAGAAAATCCAAAATGCATAAAAGAGTTTCAATTTTTTTAAGTATAGTCCAAATATTTCAACGAGGGATGTGGTCAAAAAGTGAAAACATCAAGCTCTTATATCCAGAAGATCTTCAGAATAACAAGATCGAAAAAGTTTTAAGCTCAAGCATAATTAGATAGTGATGGATAATTTGCATCTGAGAGCGTAAAGGTTTTTATTAGTCTAGATATGAAATAATCAATGTTTAATATTAACATGCATCTCATACTCAAATATACGAAGTGAATTCATTAAAATTGTAAATCTGCAATCAAAATAGTTTCTTCGAAATTCAATCTTTTATTATTGATTTATTCTCATCTAGCTGCTCTTTCAAAATAATTTCAAAAGAGAGCAAATATTACGAAAACTTGCACATTAATCGGGTTCTACGTTTAATCATGTATTGATGTTCAATACCATCAATAGACTTTCCTACATGAATACAATTTTAACTCCATTAACAACCCTTCATGTTCTAAAAAGCCTTCTACGTACATAAATAATCAGATTAATTTTATTTGAAATTTACTCTGCCTTTAGATCTTGACGGGATTTATGTTTTGATTGTTTGAGCAGTGAAGTATGACAAAAAGATTTTAAAAAAAGAAATTTAACAATCAAATCTTTAGTGGTGTTTTTCTTTGAAAGAGTCAATCACATTCAAACATGCGTTTACTAAATTCCAAGAAAAACACCCTTTATAGAAGAGTGAGTCAATCAGATACTAAGCTAAACAGTAGTGCAACATCATCTGATGCAAAGCCTATTAATGAAGTCGTTATTCAGAAGTAAATTTAGATTTGGTAACCTTTCTGATGGTAGTCCTGTACGTGGATGGACTACACTAGGAATACCAGAAAACAAAGACAAACACAAGAAATTCTCCCTTAGCTAGAAGAGCAACAGTCATGGTGTGAGGTCATACGATTATAAAGCAATATCGTGAGAGGAGAAGTAGCAGACTAAAATGTTGTGCTCGCAGCAGCTCAAACGTCGCAGAAAAAAGGGTTCACAAACTAACCCAACACAGATTGGATTAAGATTCAATAATAAAATAAAAAAGAACCGCACTTATAGTTTTAAGATTTAAAAAATCGATATGGGCGCCAGGAACAAGTCAAGGTCATCACATTCGCTGGTGTGGCTCCGCACCAGAAAACACTCTGTATACTGTATTAATAAAAAATCCTGGTAGCAATGAACACTCTTTGATTTACCAATAAAACCTACAATATCTTAAGATCTTATTGCGTTTGCATGAAACAACTCGCTGCGATTCACTAAACCAGTGTATACTGCAAATTTACACAAATACTCCACTGATCCCTGGTCACTCCAAACAGCAGTGTTGAATCTAGAATTTTAGTAATGAAACTAAAAAAGAACTGCTTGTTCAGCACATCAACTCAAATGCAAAGGTCTGGTTCACAATATCTGTACATTGGTTTAAAAAACACAGAACTATTTTTATTGCTCCGCAGAAAACTGTCTCAATGCAAAACGCCGGTATGCATTCTTATGCTCAGTTTTACCAAACTAATAACAAGTGCTTTCAGCTGCCAGTCAAAATTTTTAAACGAAGTGTTCATTGAACGTCAATCTCTCAATAATAAAAGATTTGAGACCCTTGAGAATCATTAATAATAACGAATGGATCTTTTAAAGCAGAAGTATTTACAATCCCGACCTTGAGTTAGACGAAATTATAGTTAAAATAATTTAACTCACGGACTGGAAACTCGTGGATTTTTATTCCCAACTACTTGCAAAATTTTAGAAGCACATCCGACTAGGTAGTTGTAAAAAATAGTTGAAAAAACCACTTTTTGGAAGAACTCCAATAACTGCAGAAACGGTATGAGTTTGCGGTAGATTATTTTAACGATGACCCCAAAAGAAACGCTCAAGGGCGAGACTTAATTCTGTCTCATACTGACGGTGACTTGTAACTCACTGACTACGCGCCTTTATTTTGCGTCAAGCCGGCTAAACTTGAAGTCACGCCTTGCTAAACGTAAGTAGAACAAAGACAGCGAAATAAACATTCCTGTCTACACAATGAAATGTTCTTGCTTGTTGCGGCCTGCAACGCCGAAATGACAAAATTAAAAGACGGGATCACACAGGAACCATTTATGAACATAACGCACCCCCATGTAACGATGAAAAGTAAGTGTGAATTGGCCCACATTAAAACAAGCTCAACTCAAGACAGCGCTTTTAGCTTTAGCTTTAGTTAACATATCTCCAAGAAATAAAGGGCTGAAATGCGATAAACAATTCTTTTCAAAGAACCACGCGTGTGTTAAAATAAATGTTGTATTAAATGAATTTAAAAAATACTTCCAACAAAAGACCTAACAACCAAAAATAATTCAATGTACTTAAGAATAACATTACATATGGCAACAGATTTCTAGAGAGCTGTTGGCACCGGATTTTGCTTTTCAGATGACAATGTTAAAACAGTAAAATATCGTTTAATTAGTCTTTTGATACTATTTTCCAATAGTTGTCCTAAGGTATGTCCAGTCAGTCATAGACAGTATTCTGAAAAAAAGGTGAAGCTTTGGAGAAGGTACAACAGTCATGTTTGACATGCAAAAAAAAACAAACCTGAGAAGATGCCAAGGTAGCACAAAACTGAAGCTTCAATCGCAATATCATTTGCAATTCCAAACAAAAGTAGTTAGGATATATCTAAGACATCAAGAACTATACTAACTGATAGATAAAAAAAACTTTTATGACGAGTTGAAAGAAAGAAATAATTCTGGTTAGAAATTTGCATAATTCAACTTATCTACAAATCTCTTGGCTCGGGGGTGAAGAAATAATAAGATAGATCTAACTGAAATTTGTGTATTGTCATTAAATAGTACTGAGTATAGATTTAAATAAAATTAGTGACATGATAGGATTTTGAATTAAGATCTTCTTTCTTTCGTAGGTTGAACGCTCCAAAATGCGACATTATAAAAATATTCTAAGAAAAGTGCTATTAAGGTGCTGGTAAACGAAGATGGGTTTTATCCACTTCTTGAGTAATAGATAGAGCAAACAACATTGAAGGAACCAGCAGAACCAGTAGCGTAAGTGAGTGCAGCACAGCAAAACGGCTCTGTGGAGAAGTGGAACAGAATGACGCGGAAGAGATGTTTGCTCTAATCTAGTGATCTTTTAAAAATAACACATATCTCTTTGTATGGTGTAACTACGACGTGAGTAAATCAGGAAAAAGTTTTTTGATCTTGAATTCACAGAATTCGTAAAATCATTATATCTAAGTAGTTGGTGCCCAAACTGATAAACAAAAAAAAACAGAACAAGAGAGTAACTAACACTAACAAAAACGATAAAGACTTAAATGAAGTAGAAAGAAAAACAAGGACAATTAAGTGACGAAGTCGGAAGGCTAGAATCGGTGCCTAAAAGAAGCAAAAGGATAGCTGGTAGCTCAAGTGAGTGAAGATAAAAAAGCATACGACCCAAAAGGAAGCAGGAAGGTGGTGGATAGCTAAAGAAATCGTCGAATATGTTGAGATAAACTAAAGATAATTTGATAGAAACAGAAAGAGTGACGAAATGGTCAAATCGCAAAATCAAACGGGGAATGGATTTTGCAATAAAAGTTCTGACTTCTAAGAGGGATAGATAACTAGTAGAAATTCTGAATTAATACTGATCGGTGTGGAGATGCACCAAACAAGAAACTAACATTAACGATGATCGAAAGTTTATTGCTGAGAAAATGCAAGTATCCTAGTAAGGAAAATCAGGTTTTTGAAAGTAACGTTCTCAAAATTAAATTATAGGAGATAGAAATTTGAAAAACTCAAAAAGGTATTGGTCACACTATAGTAGTGATAGACTTTACTCTAGGGTTGACTGAAGTTTGTTTTTGGGAACTATGGAATAGTAGGTAAGAGTTCTGTTATTGATTGAATATGTCCAAAGGCCAATTCTACTAATGGTGTTTTTTAGATAACACTGATTACTAGGTAGAAGGAGAAAGCTTACCCTTTCATTGATGCTAGGCAAGTGGAGTTGGGAAAGTGTCATCTTGGCAATTGTTTCGTTGGAGCGTGTTAGCCCTGTTAAGGAGAACTTATATTTTCATGGTCTGTGAGTACAAGAGCTCAACATGACAAAACGATCTCTAACATCGTATAATAACCTGAATCGTGATAGATTGCTAATGTCCAAAAAATAAATCTGTTTGTTATATTGTGTGTCTAAACTAATTATTTCTGTTTTGAGTATGTAAGCCAAAATCAAAACAAATTACATTTTTTATGTTCAAATCTAGTGCAATACAAAACCACTGCACTACATGCATTATGTCACTGTGATTTTGTCAAAATACGCACTTATATTGTACCCATTTTAAGGATATGGTACAAGCTGTATTGGAAAAAAGTTTCGGGTAAATGTAATGTTTCGTTTCGAAGTTACACAACTCAAAGTTATTTTTAGTTTTGACAGTTAACTTGAACTATGGTCTCACATAGGTGTCATTCTGCAATATCTTTAGTAATTTGGACAATTTTTAAGATTCTTGAGCATTTGGCAGAGTATAGTGCCTTGTTAACCTATATTTGGTAATCTTCACTTCGTAAATCAAAATTTCACCCCTCCCTTAACCTTTGTAATACCAAGGGGGTCCAAGCGAACCCCATACTGACAGTAATCAATTATATGTTATAGTACAATTGTTTATAAATTCCTGCACGGCATTTTGAGTATTACAAAAAATTTTTATTTGGTGTCCGGGTGGACCCCCGTTGGTATTCAATAGTAGCTTGAAATTCCGTTGACGGAAGTTGAATTTTTTACAGTTCACGCGCATGAGTACTTGAAATACAAGCAGTGGTGGCGCATTTGTGCTTGTGATTGATGTAAATACGTAAATAAAGTTCGTAGAAGTGTTGCTTTGTATTTACTAGCGTGTTTATTTATAATTCCAGATTATATATTTTCCTATGTAGGTAAATAAATGTAAATATTTGTGTTTACAATAATATCCGCGTTTTATGCCATAACCTAACCCATAAATATTTTACAGTGTATTGGAAACTTCAAACCCAAGCACTTCAGTTTATGATTCAACGTCAAGGAAACATCCTTTAGCAGATGACGAGCTTCGTTAGCTCCTAGAGAAAAGTGGCGACGATGATTTTATCGGATTGTTACAATCTGATACTGAAGGTTTAGTTGAGACAGATGACGAGGTAGAGAATGAAATAATAGGAACGAACAGTGACAGCGACTCTGATGATAATGAAGATCAACAGAAAGATTTCTTCTCAGCTAAATCCGGAATGAAATGGGCAACCACCCCTTATAAAAGTTCGGGTAGAAAACGTCAAGGAGATTAACTTAGAAGTGGTCAGATTTTGACATCAACTAGCTCGAGTATAACACCATCCATAGAAGGAGCTTTTAGAGTATTTGTTATTAACGACATTATAGACATAATTGTAAGTCAAACAAATAGTAAAGTCAATCTGATATATAACCAATGGAACGCTGAGCATCCTAATGCAAGGAAAACACGGATACCAACAGAGTGTATAGAAATACATGCTTATATTGGAGTATTACTTATTCAGAGACTTCTGAACTATAGTCTAAAGATGAAGCATACTGTCGACCAATTTTTCCAGCCACCATGTCGATGAATAGATTTTCTTTACTAACAGCGTTTTTGCGTTTTGATTATGTGCAGACTAGAGAGAAAGCTAAAAAGATAGATAAACTAGCTGCATTTAGAGATATTTTCAACATCTTTGCTGATCAATGCAAAACTTCTATGCCTCCGGGATCACATTTTTGCGCTGGCGAACAATTAGTCGGATTTAGGGGAAAAGCCCTTTTCAGAGTTTTCATAAAAAGAAAACCTGCCAAGTATGGTTTGAAGTTGTGGGCTCTTGCTGATATCAAAACACCATACATTCACAATCTACAGGTCTATTTAGGAAAAGAAGAACAGTAGCCAGAAAAAGAACAGGGAAAGAGGGTTGTTCTTTGACAAATCACATTCAGAGAGGTCACGGTATAATAACCGACAATTGTTTTACAAGCATCGCACTATCTAAGGCTTTGATGCAAAGAGGACTAACACTTTGTGGTACCATGAGGAAAAATAAGATTAATATTCTTAAGGAATTGCTGCCACAAAGAAACACACGTTAGTGTCTTAAGTTCCTGCAAAAAATAAGGCTGTCATATTGCATTCTACAGAGCACCATGACAATAAGGTTTCATCGGAATCAACAAAATTACAAACCTGACATAATACTTCACCACAAGGGTAGAGTAGATACTATTGATAAAGAAGCGAAAGAATATTCAACGAAGAGAAAGACTTACCGCTGGCCCATGATTGTTTTTTATAATATGCTTGAGTTAGCTGGAGTCAATATATTTCGTATATGGATGAAGAAGGTTCCTGATTGGTAGAAGGCGAAGCCAGATAAACATAGACGCATCTTGGAAAATCGCATTGACGAAGCCAAAAATTATCAGGATTGCATACCAGAACTGTAAGCTACACAAAAATATTCGTATCAAGCGTTCAGCTCAGAAAGCTAGGCCAGTGACTGTGAATGAAGAAGGTCAAAGTTCTAAAAAACGAAGCTGTTTTTCCTGTCCTCGTCAAAAGGGTAGGAAAGTTAGACAACTGTGTCAAAAGTGTCAACGATGCGTTTGTCCTCATCACTGTAAAACGATTTCGAATAAATTTCGTTATCCGTGCTCAAATGAATAGTTAAATTTTAAATTGTTTTGTCACTACAAATTAAATATCTTATAATAAAAAAGCGTGTTCATGAATTTTTTATAGCAAGACTGCATTTGGCATTCGTACTTCCAGCACATATTTTTCACAGGGGTCCAGACGGGCCCCCCGATGGTGTCATTCGTACACCATTATGCCTTGGTATTATAAACGTTAATGTTGGTTCTCTTCCTATTGTGAGATTTTAAAGTTTTGAACGTCTTCTAACTGCAAGACTGTAAACAAATATTTATTTTCGTCACTGCAGCATACAAGAAGGCCATGACACCATGCACCCGAACCTACACTACTTGTAGAAACCATCTCGATTCTGTTTATGTTAAAACAATAGATATCCTATGTACTGATTCCAAAGAAAGCTTTTTCAAAATGAGTAGTAAAACTGATTTTTGCTTTTCAGTAAGGAAACTGCAAGAGTTTGAATTTTCTTTCATGGCGTACTGTACTACTATAGATAATTTAGCTAATATGAACCCAAAGTATGCGTGGTTACGAATTTAGAGCAAAAATCTTACTTTTTCTAGTCGAGCTAAAGGTTTTAAACAGCATGTAACGAGAGAAACAGAAAAAAGAAAAAAGCATGTATGAAAATTGTTAATCATTCTGTACTTTGATAATAATCTTATGCAAGCTGTACTATTAATCGTGTATTCGGGCATTAATACGCAGCAAAACGCTCCACAAATATTACCGTCCACCGCTATTTGATTTTGTATTATATCAGTTGTATGTAGGTGTATATACTAATATTATAAAATGAATTGCAAGAACAGCAATGTACACCAAAGATATGGCATGTTTAAGCAACCAATAATTTCCATGATGGTTGTTGATACATGTTATACTATCACACATTCCATTCAAGGCTGTTGAAGTGCTGCCATTGAGTGAAAATGGAAATTCTTTTGAAGCAATTTCTGAAAGTAAACCTTCCAAATATAGCAGAGCAAATATTTGATTAAAAAGTTCCCTGTTGAAATACAACACACGCTTAATTTGCTTTTGCTGCATTTTTTAAGGTTTTAGAGCTCCGGTAACTTTTGCTTTTAGGTTTATCAAAAAATTCTTGTTACACTTCTTCAGCATAAAAATATAATATAGTGGGTAACTCGTTTTCTATTTCTAAGTAAACATAACATTGTCTTAAACTTTAAAGCCGTTGATGGCCCGATTTATACGGATCTTAACTTCTATGCCTTTATAACGTTTTAATGTCTTGTCTCTATAAACTCAGATGGGATAATAAAATTTAATGATGCTCTTGTAACTAGTTTGTTGCTAGATATTGCTAAACGAAAGAGATCACCTGTGACTTTCTTACATCAAAACACAAATTAAGAAGAATTTATATTTTCTAAAATATGATAATATTAAATTTGCATTCCCCCAATAACTTTCTAATCAAAATATCAATTTATTCAATCAAGCATTTCCAACGTCTCTTCAAAATATGATTAAAGGTAATATCCTGTAATTTAACTTTATTTTATCCTCATGAGTAAATTCACATCCCAACGGTATTTATGTTTGAAAGCGGACTTTCTTTTTTATTAAAATTTCAGATATGTCAAAGGAAAATTGAAAATCTGAAGGTTTAATGAAAAAACAGAGATATCTTCCGTTTGAGAAATTGCCAGAAATTGCCCTTACTGTATGGAATATTAAAACCTGTGAGTATTATTATAAAAGTTAAAATACAATCTTCTATACAAAGCTGTCTTCTTTTTTCTTGAAAACTATTTCAAGAACTGAAATGAGAAAGATCTAGAAATAAGTGCCTTTTATTTTGTTTGGCATTTTAGGTCTTATTACTTTTTGAAATCGTGACAACCAATTTTCTGCTTGTTTACTGTGTTGTTTCACATTTTGTCTTTTTTAACATTCTTCCTTTCAACTAGGTATTCTGATACTAAACCTAATTGAGTTTAGTATTTGCAGTATATTTCTCTTTTCTGAAGACTTTTTAGTCTATTTTATTGTTTTTGTAAATAGACAATGCAATAACTAGTCGGTTTTGAAATTTTTTTAAATTTAAATTAGTTTCTATTTATGTTTGTACTACCTGTCAAAAAGTAGGTCAAAATCGTAAAACCATTTAAATAATTTGTATAACATTATTATACAAACAGGGTGAGAGAATTTTGAGTATATTTACTATTAATGTACGCCATGTAAACATGCTTTATTGATTGGACATAACATACCCTTCCGAGCAATACAAATTTGGATAGTGTGAGACAGAGTTTTGCTGTTTACTGTACGTGGGTTATTTGTGAGCTATCTCAGTCAAACACCATTACATGTTCTTGTTCAAAAAAGTTAATCTTTTTGGAGAAAATACGTCAATTATTACAGCTATCAGCGTTTCCAATTTTGCAATCTGTTTCTATTGATAACATAATTGTATGCCACGTAATTCTCCCTTTGTAATATTTATTGTATGAATTGAATGGTATCGATTGTTCTACAGGCATTTGTGATTTCCCTGTAAAAAGCAAATAATCTAATAATTCTTAGAAATCTACCTGTTTGTTTGGAACATCATCAGAAATGAAAACAAAAAAGAAGCAGGCAAACATTTTCTAAAAAAATTGTATAACCATGCAAAATAAGTATTTTTGTCGTTTCTTAAGTTTGTCGTGAGATGTATTGCTTTCAGGTCTTTTAAATTCTTATTCTTAATAATGTGAGACAATTTTATTTATCAATCTAATCTATCTTGTTAGCTAGACATGTAGTAGTCTTGGTAAGAAGCCACCATGAGCCTGTAATATGCATGGTGTCCCAAAAACATGCAACTAAATGTTAAGTGCATAGTTTGAAGTAAAAGACAGATAAGCAAAACTCGAGAAAATTACATATAAAAGATTTAGGTTTGCTTGCATTAGAATTCGTTTGACTCAAGTAAGTAGTAGAACGGTAGTCGGATGTATCAGAAATGTGGTTTTGAATGAAGTGAAATCTAAATTTTTTATTTTTATAACTTAAAAAGCTTGTTCATCACACTAATAGATGTGAGTCTGAAAATGAACCTTCATCGATTTATACCAAAATTTGAATTTTAAAATCAATTTCCAAAACTTAGTGGGCTGCCCAAATCTTGATTAATAACTTAACGCAACTGTTCTATTCGCCCCTTGCTTAGTAGTCATTGTTATACGCCAATGTTTACATAAAAGAAATGTTAACGTACATTTCTGTAATGGATTTGTAAATGGGAATACACAACAAGCTAAATCTCTTTGCCTCAAAAGATTTCTCTGACGACGCTGTTCATTTAGAGAAATGTTTTACAGCTCTTCAAGCTTGCTTAACAGATTGTGGTTTGTTTTCGCATACTAATCATGATGGTGATAAATGGTTGCAAATGAACATCGGGGTCTTCAATTCTGTAACACAAATACTATATACTGAAAGAATGCAAATCCTTAAAAAACTCAATTTACTGACAGAAAAATACTTGAGTCTAAAAAGACAGCAACTAATAATAAAGCAATTGCACTCATAAAAAACGAATTACTGCAATAAGAAGAAATTAAAATCAATTAGAAGAAGAAATCTTCATTTATGAAAAGGAATTTACCAATGTAATCAATGCCAAAACATGCACATACATAAAAAACCAAGTTGAGTAACCTAACATCAACTAACCGCCGACTACAACTACGAAACCTTCTAAAAGCTGCTGGCATCTAGATACAACAAAAGAATGATCTTTGTCAAATTGGTAGACAAGATCTTGGACTTCCTTCCATTCAACAATGGAGTGCTTTTGAAGTGATCAAGAATCTGTACATCGCATCGATGCAACATCATGAGGTTCATTTATAGCAAGCATTAGGAAATGGGCTATATAAGCAGTCACTAGGAAACTCACATAAATTCCAAAATTATAAAAAGTTGATTTCAGTCGATAGAAACTATGAAAAAATCAAAACAGAAGATATTGAAATCAAAACCTACTAAACAAAAATAAAAACCTGTTGCACCATCAGCAATACACAATTTACCATTGTGCCGTTCAGGAAAAAATACTTGTACTAAATGCTTGTCACGTAACAATAACCGGAGATGTCATACCAGCAAGCATTGCTGCATCCTCTATGAAGTTTCAGCTAGGCCGCAAGCAATTCGACCAAGAGAGAAATCATCCCAACAGGTAAGCAACAACGTTGCAAGACAGGAAGAAAGTGTACGACGAGCTAGAGCATTAATTTAACCTAAGAAGGTGAATGACACATACGAATTTCTGAAGGCACTCATAGATACAGGCTCTCAAGCATCGTTTGTTACCCTACCAAGTCTCTTTGACGACGCACGTTGTTCACTTCACATTCGCGGCAACCACCGCCGCCACTTCGCTCACCTTCCGAAAGGACGCCGCCGCGCCGCGTATCGCCATCTGCTACTGCTGTCCGCACCATCAGCTCACCGTCTTCCATCGACCAGCCGGGGCCAACAACGCGTATATTAAACGGAATCTACGTCGCTTCCACCATCAACAAAAACCAAGGCGGCTGAAGAAACTCCACGGAGAGCTTAAAACGGCCTCTTGCTTTCGGCGGGGAAATAACGTGTTTGACTTGACTTGACCCTACCAAGAAGCAGAATTTCTAAAAGTTTCTTGCCTGAAGTGATGAATTATTATTGTTAGATTAGATCCTTGAACTGATTGTAGTTTAATCTATTTTTGTTCTATGGAATCATTTCTAAATTATACTTCTAAGTGTATTCAAAATATTATTTTTTTATTACCAATTTATATTTGTATCAAACTACAATAAAGACATTTACCAGTCACCAACTTGATTAACTCAATAGTAAAAATTGAACTACCACCCCCAAAACGTAAAATACCTTAGTCCCAAAAATGTCAAAACTTTGGACATGCCGAAAAATACTGCAACAGAAACCCACATTGTGTCAAGTGTACAGGCGACCATTTCACAAGTCAGTGCCAAAGAAAAACTCAAAACAATGAAGTAAAATATGTAAACTGTTCGGAAAATCATCCTGCCAGCTACAAAGATTGTCAAGTACACAAAGAACTACAAAAAGAATGTACCCAACTCTCAGAGAAGAACCCAAAGTTTCACCATTACCGAAAATGTAAAATCCACCAAATACTCAGCCAGGTTCAAGCTACTCCTACATTGCTGAGAAAACAAGTAATCAACAAATGTGGAGCAAGCCAAAGGATTACAACCTCAGTACCAATCAGTACTACAACAACCGTCATCAAATAATAATAATTTGAACAAATAATTCAATAAATGATGAAGCGTACGAACAAAATTTTTGACTTTCTGATGACTCTTATTTCCAAACTAAATGTCTAAAATCCTAGAAATTGGAGTCTGGAACGCCAACGACCTGGCAAACCATAGTCAGGAAGTAAAAGTATTCACATCCCAACACAATATTGACGTCATACTGATTTCTAAGGCGCATGTGATAAATGAAAGTTATTTTAAAGTTGAAACCGATTCTACCGAACATTCACACGGCAAAGCACTGCTGTAATAGTAAGAAATAGTATTAGATACCATGTAGCAAACAAAACCAGTGAAGTAAACATACAAGATTGGCACGGACAATTGGTATTATCTGCTATTTACTGCCAACTAAACAACAAAATTAATAGAGATGAGTATACTACATACTTCAAAACACTCAGTCAAAGATTTATCGCAGCTGGTGATTACAACTCAAAGCATCATCGATGAGGATCAAGGACCATAACTATACGTGGCCGAAATTTACTCAAAAGTATAGAAACCAATAAGCTCAGTACTTTGTCTACAGTCCAACCTACCTACTGGCCTACTGATAAGCAAAAGGTACCGGATCTCATCGACTTTTGTATCATAAAAGGCATCCCTTCAAACTATATAAACATAGAACCATCATTCGATTTGTCTTCTGATCACTTTCTCTTCCTCATTAGTATGAACTCAAAGGTATGCCGCATCAACAGACCGCCAACATTAACCAACACAATGACAAACTGGAACATATTTAAGTAAATCGTCTCTGAATCAATCAACTTAAACCTGCCACTCAAATCTATAAAAATATTAAAGAAACAGTAAAACATTTAACAACATTAACCCAAAAAGCTGCTTGGGCTGCTACTCCAGAAAGCTCCTATAAAAAAATCAAGAACATACCTTGACTATTATAAACAATATGATCCGTGAAAAGAGGAAGCTAAGGGAAAAATGGCAAAATATTCACGCCCCAATAGATAAGACAAACGTAAACAGAACAACGCGACAACTCAAGGTAACACTAAATGAATACAAAGATGCTGGCATTAAACATTTTTTGGAAAACCTTTCTGTCAGTAAAAACAAAGAATATGCGATGTGGAAACTGTCAAGGAAACTGAAATCTAAATAACAAAATAAGACTCCTTAAGAAAAAGCGACGGCAACTAGGCTTAAAGTGACGAAAACAGGGCAAACACTTTAGCAAAATATCTTAGCTCCGTATTCCATCCTCATTCAAAAGAAGTCCCAGCTGAAGACGAAAAACTCATTTTTGACATTCTAGGCGCTCCTTATCAGATAAATCCACCAATCAAGAAAGTAAAAATTGGTGATATTATAGAAGCCATTACAAAATTAAACAGAAAGAATCACCCAGTTATGATCTCATCCCAGGCCAAATACTAAGAAATTCACCAGAAGAGGTGATTACGCTGATATTGTACATTTTCAATGCCAATCTAAAAAGTGGTCACTTTCCTATCATGTGGAAAGTGGCTAAAATGAAGCTTTATCATACCGCCCAATTAGTCTTCTACCAATCATTTCAAAACGTTTTCAAAATATCCATATGTATAGAATCGAACTCATCATCTCAAAAAATAACCAAGTTATCAATTTGGTTTTGGACAAGAACACGGTACCAATGAGCAAGTAGATAGGATTTTAAGAACAGCAAGAGATGAACTTGAAAGCAAACGTCTTTTTGAACGTCTCGCAGGCGTTTGATAAGGTCTGGCACGATGAATTAAGTTCCAAAATCAAATCACAGCTACCTCATCCCATATCCAAAACTTTACAGTCATATATAACAAACAGATTCTTACAAATTGATTATGGCGAAGCCTGCACTTCCCTATTCCCGATCTTGTCTGGTGTCTCTAAAGGTACTGTCCTTGGTCTAACCCTATACTTAGTTTAAACAGCAGATATCTCTATCATAAGAAATACTACGATTGCCACGTATGCAGACGATATCGTCATAATGACCTCTTACATAGATCCTAGATTAGCTTCAAGACCTAAACCACCTAAACAAATTGGAAAATTGGTTAAGTCTATGGTGTGTCAAGATGAATAGTACAAAATTGACTCGCATTACATTCCCGTTAAAAAACAATGCCCTTAAGTGTCTAGAAGCAGGAATGATGTCAAATATCTGGGAATTCACATAGACAGTCACCTAAACTGGGGAAAACACGTATGGTCCAAACGATTACAACTAGGCATGTTGTACAAGAAAATGTACTGGTTTATGAATTGAAAATCAAACTCAACTATGCAAAATAAACTTCTCCTTTACAATGCCATACTACGACCGGTATGGATGTACGAGATTTAAATTTGAGGCACTGTCAATAATACAAATATATTTTAAGATTGCGAAGATTCCAATCCAAGGTTCTGCGTTACATGGCATGTGCCAAATTATGTTATTCATCATGACCTAAACTCTGTGCCCTGACTATCTGGAGAGACTATTATTATCTCATCGAAATCCATTGGCCAACGACTTTCTAATACCCCTATACACTAGAAAATTAAAAAGGCTGGATTCCCTGAATTTCTCTACCACTAGGATTTAACTCATAGTTACATATTTACTCACTATGTGAATTATTAAAGGGTTAAAGTTAAAAAGAAATGTAGCCCAATACAGATTCGTCAATTTCTCCTGGTGCAAGTGCAACATTTTTAATGTGCAATTTTGCTATTCAGTATTTTATTGTTCGTAAGTTCAGTAGTGTTATATTAAGAAAAAAGTTTGATAAAGACAATTTTACTTTAAAATAAGCTTGTTGTTTAGAAATGACAAAATTTAGTTCCTTTCTTATAAAAATCTAAGTGAGAAAAATTTGAAAGACAGTAAATCGAAACCGGATCAATACAGGTTTGTTTGACCATGCAATGCTTTATAATGATGATATCACTGTCAACATTCAGTCAAAATTTCCAAAGCTTTGTAATTGGCTAGTTATAAAATGCGCTTCCTGCTTTATTGATTCCAAGTTAAAACACAGTCAACTGGAATAATAATCATTATCAAAGTAAATGATCAATTATAGATATAGAAAAATCAGAATTCGCGTGGGAATCTAACCCACACATTCTCGGCTGTCCGGGCCAAATGCTCTTTTAATTAAGCTAGCAAAAGTTTCCCCGAGCAAAAAAAAAAACCTTAAATAGAATTCTTAGCCTTTCTTTGGTATCGATAGGTCTTGACACCTAAATCTATTGAATTGATTTTCTTAAATGACATATTATAATTAAAATGTAATGAAGTATAACTTTCAGTCACCTAAGATATCATTTACTCAATCTAATTTAATTTGTTCTGGTAACTTCAATAAGTCCTGACTATGCTGAACAGTAGGGCTTTAGTACGTTTACGTATTAAATAAGAGCATCTTTAAACTGTAACTATAGATAATATTAAAAAAAAATCACAAAATTAAAATCGAAATTTTCCTTGACCCGTAGACTTCAATCTGTCTCTTTTAAAAATATAAGTTATCGGCTTTCTCAAACGAGTGCAACATATACTAGTTCTATAAATATCGAACCAAAGTTTTTGAGAAGATATTTATGTCAATTATATACGTTTGTAATTTATTTTGTGATAATACTAGTAACTAAAATTTTCGAAGTTACTAAAGATAGAACCAACAAAGAACTAAATACTATTGTCAGATCAATAGCGTGACTACGAAGTGCTAGAATTATGTATATCTGTGCATGTTAAGACACAACACATATATTTTCAGAGAAAAAGACGGAGAAAAGAAAAAGAGAGAGAAAATCAATTTCGTAATTAACTGTTTCAAGACTACAAACATTCTACGTTTTGTGAGATATTCTCTATTTACTTGCTTCTGTGTTACAGTTCCCAGCCGACGACAGTTAAAATATTTTTCATTGTAATGTCAGAAAACACAAACACAGATGTAACAGAGAGGTGCCTCATTCAACAAAGATGAAAATAAGGTTGGCTGAAAAACATGAAGGATAATATACTGTTTAATAGTTTTATTACTGTTTATCAAAAGAGTCAGGGAGGACGAAATATTCTTCAAGAGATATTAAATGAATGATTTATGCTTAACTGTTCCCTGTCTCTAGTCCTTCTTGCTCTTAAATCTTGTGTGACAACTAAAAAAATAGGTGTTACCTAAGTTTTAATCCGTATGTTATATGATATGAGATTTTCTTCAACAAGTGCGGGGTTACCTATCGTGGTTAATATGATTTTATATATACATATTGCTAAGGATACTGTACAATAAATCAGGATGTGAAAAAACTTAAACTTTTTCTTTTGAAAATGTCTTTGAAGTTATTGAAGTTGCATGAAACTCGAATAATGCTCTGGAAAGAACAAACAATAAATTAAACTTTTAAAAATGAAACAATTGCTTCAACTGATATAATGAATTTATTATAAAATAAAAGAAAAATAAATTAAGAGGATTTCATTGTGTAAACAGTAAAGTTTAGAATAATTTTACTTGTGTAATTGGATAAAGTTTTTTAACAATGGAAAATTATAATCAAATATATTACGTAAAGGAAATTGTTTTGGAAGCCTTTGTTTATATGAAATATGAGAAAATAAACAAATTTGAGAACGTAAGACTTAAATCTTAATGGTTAAATACTCAAGTTTAGAGAGTCAATAATTGTTTTGTAGTTTTGGAAGATCAATTTGTAAAATGAGCTCAATGTTTTATTAAAAAAGTAAATTAACTGGAAGTATGCAAATGAAGAGTAAAACAAAATTTAATCTTCATGAATTAATATTAATCCATAAATGTGGCGTAAACGATTCAAAAAAAGACATTCACGCAATAAATTAACTCGGACTGTAAATAATAATAATAATGATGGTTACTTACCTTTGAAGAAGGACTCGTAAGGTTGAAGAAATGGGACCAAGATACAGACAGAAACGAACACACAGTGTAAAACAAACAATTATCGAAATTAATACGATAACCCGGGGTGCGCGTTACTTGGACTTGCACAACACTTGTGTGTTCTTGGGCAGCACAAAGACAACTCTAGGGGATGTGGAATTTAAAAAATGGGAATAGACCGTAGGAGGTGGGGTTGAAAAGCTATTATATTTACAGTCCATTTCATGAACAAAAAAAAGAATTTTTCTTCCTTAGCAAATAGTAACGAACAATCAAGTAAAATTAATTAATTAAAATAAACAAAATTATACGTATATGTATCTTAAATATTTATTTACAACTAAACTTAACAATAAATTTAAAAAACAGGAAATTAAAGTCTATTAAAAGATATAAGCTATAAATATACGTATTTTAGCATTTTAATTTATACACACGGTCCACAACAAGTAATGTCGATTAAATATACTTAAGTGACAACCAAACGTTCATTTAAAATATCAGTAATCAAAATTGATATTTTGAATTGCAAATCTGCAACTTTTCGTTTTATACGCATTCTCGACAGATACCACAACAATGTATATACGAGGGTGGTCTGAAAAGTTTCCGACCTCAACGTGAAGATGGCAGCACTCCTAAATAAAAGCTACTGAATTTCGTTGTTCATCTGTTGACAGTTACTTACCAAAGTTTCAGCCATTTTGGACGGGCAGTTTTTATGTAACAGTCGTTTGAGTGAGTTGATGTGAGTTTCTTTGTGAAAATGGACAAAATCAAGTATCGAGCTGTCATTAAATATTTGTTTTTGAAAGGCAATACGCTTTCGCAAATAAAAGATGAGTTGGATTCTGTGTATGGGGACTCTGCACCATCATTTACCACAGTGAAATTTTGGGCTGCTGAATTTAAACATGGCCGTAAGAGCTTGGGAGACGATGAACGTTCGGGACGTCCAAAAATTGCAACTACCGACGAAAACATCGCCAAAGTTCACCAAATGGTGCTAGACAACCGCCGAATTAAAGTGAGAGAGATAGCAGAGGTTATGAACATGTCAAAAGAACGTGTTTGTCAGATATTAAATCAACATTTAGGCATGAGAAAGCTGTCCGCGCGTTGGATACCGCGTTTGCTCACGTTAGACCAAAAACGCGTTCGAATGAATATTTCCAACGCTCTTTTGGCGCAGTTTAGGCGAAATAAATCCGAATTTTGGCGCCGATTAATTACTGTGGATGAAACTTGGATACACCATTATACGCCCGAAACCAAAATACAGTCCAAACAGTGGACTGCAAAGGGGGAACCGGCTCCAAAAAAAGCAAAAGCTGTTTTTTCGGCTGGGACAGTGATGGCGACTGTTTTTTGGGATAGTCGTAGAGTTATTTTAATCGATTATCTTCAAAAAGGAAAAACCATTACAGGAGCATACTATGCATCATTACTTGACAAGCTGAAGGCAGAACTTGCGAAAAAACGGCCACATTTGCAGAAAAAGAAAATCCTGTTTCACCAAGACAACGCACCGTCTCACACCTCAGCGGTTGCCATGGCGAAAATCCACGAATTACTGTTTGAACTGCTTGACCATCCGCCTTACTGACCAGATCTAGCCCCAAGCGACTTCTTTTTGTTCCCTCATCTAAAAATCGCGCTCGGAGGACAAAGATTTTCGTCAAATGAAGAGGCAATCACCTTCGTGGACAATTATTTTGCAGAGAAAAATGCCGAGTACTATTTGGACGGGTTACACAGATGGGAGCATCGCTGGGAGAAGTGTGTAGAGTTACAAGGAGACTATGTTGAAAAATAAAAAAAAATTTTCAGAAAAAATGTCTTGTATCTTTGTTAGGTCGGAAACTTTTCAGACCACCCTCGTACATAATATATAGATTAACACACTTCTTCCATTTAGTTTTAATTTAACAATGAATGCTGGACATTTGCAAATCCTTGCTTTATTAAAAGACAGGATTAGCTGGCAGACCATAAGTACAAAATAGTTTCAGAAAACGTAGGCGGCCAGCGAGAGTGACGCGGGGAGGAGAATGGGAGTTTGTGTTTGCGACGCGAGCCAATTGTGGACTTGGGTGCCGGAAGGAGAGTTTGCAGTAGCTCGTGTTCGGTGTGCTGGTACCTCGATGACTTTTGTGGATAAAGAGGGGTGCGGGGTTTTACGGTTGGGAATATTTAAAACATATACAAAAAAAGGCAGGAAGCAAGTGGAAGGGCGGGAAGGACGTATGGGAGGTACAAGCTAGTGATGCTGTTGCATTGGGTTTTGTCGCGTGGGTAGTTTTGAGACATTTGTAATCTTGTGACGGCCACCTTCGGCGGCCGCTGTGCTCTAGTTCGGGTCGCCTTCGGCGCCCCGGCGAAAAATGCAGAGGTAAACCTTAAAATTAATAACATTTTCATTTATTAGACGATAGACGTAAAATTTGCACAATATATAGGGAAAGCCCCTCTCTAAGAGGATATTTTAAAACCGAGCGAATAACTTACTCGTACGCTCACCAATGGCGTGCAGCTTTATTCAAATTTAGCAACTATCTCGAAACATCCTGTGTATGCGAATGAAGATATCGGCATACAAAAAATTGTTTCCTACCCTACTGACAATCGTCTTTTCGACACCGCAATAAGATTTCGTGTAGTACGTCTCCCTGAATTTTTCCCATTTAACGCCATGTAAAATAATAGATAAGCAGAGGTCTCTTGCAAGAGCTTTCCTGCCGTTTCATATTACTCCATCCGGATTGCTACAGCACTGACGTAACGACAAAGGTTGCAGCTATCTTTCTACCCGAGAAAGACGTTAATCGCTCTATTAGAAAAGGAGTTTTGAGACATTCGTGGTCTTGTGACAGCTGCCTTCGGCGGCCGCTGCTCGGGTTTGGACCTCGTTCGGCCCGCCTCCGGCAGTAGCTACTTAGCTTCACCGTTCGAGAAATTTTGGGTTAGAATGTTTTAGTTGCAACTTATTTGGCCATAAGGCCGCTGATAATCCAAAGAGTAAAAAGAAGCAGACTGCAGTTCAAAGAAGTAGAAACGTGAAGAGGATCAAGAATAACACTATAAATGCGGAATATTACTAGAAGGAAGAGAACAAAAGCTTTTGCAGACTTGGATTGTAATGTGATGGGAAATGTAAACTGCTTAAAAATGAAATACCTTACTAACTTACTTTCCGTGCCCGGATTACAGGTTAAATCAAATGGTGTTTCCCCAGTATTGTACCACAAAAATGATCCAGTCATTCGCTTTGATGAGGTCTCGATGGACGTAGTCCAAACAAGAGATACTATAGGTCAGTTGCTTGCTTCTTCCTCTTAACTTTTAAAGTACCCTCCCTTCTAAGGGATGAAGGTACAATACTTATGACAGGCTAAATTTTGTCTGTTGGAGTCGGTTTAAAACATTCAGATATTATTCGGCCAGTGTCATGTATTGCACAATCGACTATATGGGTGTGTACAGAGCGACCCCATACTGGAGCATAAGGCCAAAGCAGAGGTTTGGAGCACACTTGGTTGAGCTCCTCAAGTGATATCAGTTAGTTTGCTAATTATGTTATTCCTAAATGATATTTTTGCCTTGATGTCCTCACAGTGGGCCTTATAAAGTCAGTGTACGGTCCAACTTGGCTAAGTATTTTGGTTCAGTGAGTTTTCTAAATGTTGCCACCTCCAGGTTATGTTTAGTCTTCTTCTTGCCTGGAGGTTATTAAGTGATAGATGCATCATTACCTGGGTTTGAGTTTGATTTTAACGAGTTCTTATCATAATAGTCTGCTAGCTGTTTCAAAGCGGCCAATAATCTATATTTTACCTCTTCAAACTTCTCCCTTGAACAGTTATGGCCGTGTCATCAGCATATATTTTATGAAACACCTCGTTTTACATTTATTTGTAGAAGACCGTTCTGGTTCTTCTAGCGGCTGTTCTTCGATTGAAGGGTGATGTAGAAACGACAGTTTTGGAGTAAGCATTTCAGTAGGTTCGTTAGACTCAAATCTTTGGTTAGGTTTTGAACTTTCACTATTAGTTTTCGATTATTTACAGTGTCGCATACTGCACAGGTCTATGTAATTCACACCTGCTATTTGCTTTTTCTCAAACTCATTTTGGCTACATTATTTGACCACAACAAAATTTTCCTGCCCCAAAACCTGCTTGCTCTAAATTAGCTTTTTTTTTCACTTTTAAAGATGCGGTTTAAAATCGTTCCTCCAAACGCCTTAAAGAGGTGACACAGCAAGGAAACAGGTCGGAAACGTTCTAGTTCTGTTGGTTCTTTTCCAGGCTTTAGAAGTGTTATTACTCCTGATTTCCAGTTACACACGAATTGATCATAGCATTGTTTTTGAGCCAAAGTTCTGTATCTGTCTGTTTGTATGTCGTCTACACGGAAAAAATGTTTTGTTGGTGCTACAAAAAATTTAGTGAAATTTTAGACAGCTAATATTTTTCTCACACAGTATAATTTTCTGCTCTTGCCACTACAGCACTTTGGTAGATACAACAAATTTATAATATATTTTAGAATTAGGAACAGATTAATTTGTTGCTCCAGTAAAAGATATTTGCTGTCCAAAATCCCACTAAGTATCTTGTTCCACCAACAAAATATTTTTTGCGTGTAGTCTGGCTGTTTTGCCATTTTCATTACTGAAATTGCAGGTGTGAACTCTTCGATGGTGAACGGAGTCGCAAGTGCATTCTTCTCTTGTTCAAAAAGGCGTACTCTCTTACATTTTTTCGTCTTTCCTGAGACATTTCCATTATGTAGGAAGGAAGGTGAAGTGCTGTTTGATCTGTTAGATTCCGTGGTGCACTTGTGGAGTCGTTAGTAAAGTTTTTCAAAACTTTTCAAGCGCGGCGATTGTCTCTTGTCATATCTAGCTCTCCCAGAAGATTGCTTAATGTTTTGCTTTTAGACTTGGATATTTCATTAGTTAATGTTCATGTTCTCAAGCAGAGTCTTCAATTATTCTTTGAGTCCTGGGACTCAAATATCTACTAAGCTAACAATATCTTTCAAGGATTTGGCCATCGCAATAGTTAATGAAATTGGCATGGAAGATGAAGTCCTCAAAGACAACTCTATAATAAGTGAACACAGTATTATGGAAGAAAATCGATTTATTACAAAACGAATTAAAAAGGTTGACATTAATGAACAAGCGACAAAGACGGCAGATATTGAAACTGAAGGGAAAATGAGCACAAGCAATAGAAGAAGCCTTCAATATTGTGTCAACCAACTTACTTGAGATGCATATGCAGATTGCGATGAAGTCAAAAAGCCAAATAAGGAATTATTAGAAGGGAAACGACATCAGAATACACGAGTCCAGTTGAAGCCGTTCCCAACAAAGATGGTGGAAAACGACTTTGTATTGATTACAGATGTCTAAAACTCAGTTAGACGAAAACAGAGTGTTGTTAGACCATTGATGTTTAGATTAACAAAGAATATAGACATTTAACTTTGTTTGTTACCGTAGACGGCTAGTACGAGTTTAATAAGGTTCCGTTAGAGTTAGTGAACGTCCCGAGTATCTTCAATAAATTGATGAAATTAATTGTACCGCTGAGCACCGATTTCACATATGTTAAACAGTGTGTTAATGCCAAGTAAGTGATAGACGAAGAGCTTAACAAAATTGAAGGAGTTTCTCAATTTATTAGTGAATTCAATTTAAAATTAGAATTTTCAAAGCTTAAGTTTCTAAATTGAGTTGAACCCTTTGAGTTATAATACAATCAACGCAGAAGAAACAAAAGGAAATAAACGCAATCAAAAATTGAAGTTCCTCAATTTCGGAAGATTTGTGCTACGATTTTCCTAGATCACAGCACCCCTGAGTCAGTTAACAAAGAAACTAAGACGCTGAGATTCATATCCATACCAATGCTTGTAAAATGGTTATAGTTGGAAGACGGAAATAAGATAAAGCATATAGATACTCGTAGTCGAAATCCACCGGAACCCAGTAACGATACGAAAGAAGCAGATTTGAATAAGACAAAGTGATTGATGTTAACGATGCAATTTTAGTTTACAATAATACGAAAACAAGTAAAGGACTATTACCTCGTGTGTCAGATATATATTTTGGGGTTTCACATCAGCCGCTGCCGCATCCCCACCTCTAACCGCCATCGAGTCCTATTCTGGGCTTCGTCTTCCTCTAAGTTTCGTTGGTCCATAGCTTTTTTATATTTTCTTTCCAGGATAGTTTCGGCCTGCCCCTTTTCCGTTTACCTGGTGGTTTCCATTTAAAGAGTTTCTTTGACCATCGCTGATCATCCATCCAAAGTACGTGACCGAACTATTTCAAGCTTTTTCTTTCCAATCTATCCACTGCCGTATTTTGGGTTTGCATCCTTCTTCTTATGTCCTCATTGGGTACCCTATCCAGTCTCGAGACTCCAGCACTTCGCTTCCATACATCAAAACCGACTCTACAAAAGATCCTCCTATTCGCATCTTTGTGGTTCTTGAAATGTTCTTGTCCCACCACACGCAGTTCAAGCAGCCTATTACCTTTCTATTTTGTTCTACCCGTCCTCAAATTTCTATTTTCCCGAGGCCTTCTCTAGTTATTACGGCCTACAGGTATTTGAATTCATCAACTTGTTTTATTGTTGTGTCGTCTTCAATTTGAATTTCAAAATTGACCTCCGAATTTATTACAAGATATTCTGTTTTAGCGATAATAACAGTTAATCTTCATTTTTCGAATGCTGCATGTAGGCGAGTTAATACAAACTCCATGCCGCATGAGTCCTGTGCGAGTATGGCTTGATCATCCGCGAAATGAATATTAAACAAGTATTTGTTTTCAATATTGATACTCATGCGTCCAGAATGTCTTTTTCATTCCTTTAGTGCTACTTTTAGATAAATATTGAACAGTAGCGGCGACAGACTGTAGCCTTGCTTTAGGCCCTTACTAATGTAGATTGCGTCCGATAGTTGGTAGTTTACCTTTATGGATCTTTCATTGCCCTCCTACAATATTTTAATGATATTTACAATTGATGAATTTATGTCTATTTCGGATAGGGTATGCCATATTTTACTTCTGGAGACGATGTTGTATGCTTTCTTTAAGTCAACAAACGTTATATGTGTCTCTCGATTCTGACTATAGGGTAGCTAGTATACTTTTCCACGCAGTTAATTTCAAACACATTAGTCCTTTTTTAAAAGTGGATCTAGGCAACAATATGTATAGTCGTGTACCAAGACAATCTCATTAAGTATAGTAAGTAGTACCGTCGACAAAAACCAAATCAATTATAAAAGTGATGCAAAATGATTTTAGTTATTTTTGTGCACGCGTGCTATTGATATCCAATTCTGTAAAAATAATCAAATTAAACATAGTGAAAAAGCAATCACGACGCCTGCCTAGAGCAATTAATAGTCATAAAAATGATGTATAAAAAAGAGTTTGGTAAAGACTGGAATCAGCACTTGAAAAACATTATCTTGAATTACTGTTTGGCCTTCATCCTAGAAATGCCCTACAGAGTTAATTGGTTTTGGTTTAAGTTCTAGAGTAAAGGCTTAATGAAAAAAAAGCACAGCATTAAATAGCTCCGAAATTTAAGAAAAAAAGTAGTACAAAGAAGTTCTAGTCTGAATGAAAAGAAAAGCAGTAGCTTCAGGTCAGCTGAGAAGGTAGACATTCCGATTTAAGGTTAGATATCAGGATTAGTACTGATGGACATTTTGGACGTTGAAGGAATCTAGAGAGTGATTCCATTAAGCTTTGGTGAATACATTTCATCAGACAAGTTCAACGATCCTAAAAAGAACGAGACGGCGAGGATGTCAGCAATGGTTGCAAGGTCGAATGTCAATAGACCAAATAAAAGTCTAAATTACATGTAGATTTTTTAAATAGTAAGCTACAATTTTAAAACTCCAGACACTGTTGATTAGTAGCGGCGTATTGTCTCTAATAAAAATCAGCGACTCAGCATTGTAGCGCAGCACCGCTTGCTAATTATACTGAGCGAAATTCCGTCCCGATTGCTATAGGCCTCAATCAAAATCGTTACGAGACGATAACATCATTGCCAACAATTTCAACACTGTAGTATAAGAAGAGCAAAAACAAAAGCCGTTCTACGCATCGCATACAGTCCTGCCAATACGACGATTAATAACGAATCGATTTTATAGCTGTGTTAATTATTTTTGTATTTTACGTGACTTCTTAACCTTTTTATATGCTGTTTGATAACGTTAATAAAGCCCTTAGGCTTTAGAGTATTATTTCTTTACTATACAAGCCATTTTTGAACGAGATATCCTGACATACATAAATGTATCAAGAAATTGTTTCGGTTGTTTTATTTAATTAAAGAAATTTTCTTTTGAAATCTTGTGATGCTTAACACATTAGAGCATTAAGGTACAATGTTAGAAAAAGGGAAAACAATAGGAAATGAAACTTGTAATTACAAGAGAACTGATAATTGTTCATTGCATATGATAAAGTTAAGGAATGATCTTAACCGTCTTTTGGCTTGTTTGTCCAAACTTTTAGTGAATTCGTTCTCTATTAACCAGTCATGATTTTAAACAATTTTTGTTCATTCAGGGAATATCCAAATTCATGTGATAAACAAACAAACTCGCATACTCTTAGTAGACGTACTTGCAAATTAAATGTCTCGCCTTTTATTCAAATAGTCTTATTGATCAGGAAGGAAACATTATACGATTTCTGTTCCTGAGCAGAAATACAGTTACAACTTGCGTGATTTAATAAAACAATTCAAGTCGAATTTATTTTATTGCCCAGTGTCAGCAAAAAAACAAAAACAAAAGAGAACAAAGCGTTAGAAATATCATTAAAACCAGAATAGAAAAAGAATAAGAGAAAAAAGAAAAAAAAGAAGATTAAAAAGCTAATAAAAAGGTTTGGAAAATGGAAGCTACATAAACGCCTTTGACAATTGAAAAAATTCCATTGAAATAAACCTTGTAACGGAGCAACATCAGGTGTTCTAAACAATTGATAATCACAAACAAAAGGGCTGATAGAAAATGGGTCTAATCTCTAACAAAAGCAAGATTGTGTGTGCGCAAAAGCAACAATGAACTAACCGAGTATTGCATGACTCTTTAAAAACTGTGCACAAATAAAAAGTAATTTAAACTTTCTTAGCATATTCTCTTTTCAAAAGAACTTCCTAGACTTCAAAGAACGCGATACCGACTTCAAAGCTACTATTACACTAATTAGCAATTCAATTACTGTAAGAGAATGACAAGTAACAAGAAAAGCTACATTTTGGAATATTCCTCATGTTGGACAATTTTCCATGTGGTTTCAAAACAGATTGCAGTGTTAACAGAGACTTGACAGGTTTTCCCAATGAAGCATTCACATGAAAAGTATTCGATTATATTAAGAGATAAGAACAGGTAAGAAAACTCTTTTAATAGTTATATTGTAAAAATAAAAATTATTGTATCTATTAAAAGAAACTCAATATTGAACAGAAGAGTTATTTTCCTATAATATATTGATATTGACTCTCAAATTCTTTTCTTTGCATAAAAATTCAAACCAGCTGCAAACTTTTAATTTATTGAACAAACATTCCCACAAGATTTTAAAATGACTTGCCTGAAACTTAACCTCCTCGGTGGAATAAAAAATAAAATTCAACAAAAAGAGATATTGAAACAAAAACTCTTGGTTGGTAAGAAAAATTATGAATAAAAAATTGTATTATCTGCAGTTTAATATGGCAAATTCCTATAATTTCTGTAGTTAAAGTCTTAATTTTTTTTTTGTAAGAAAATGAATAATTTATAATACTTACATTGTCGTAGGCAAAATACCCTAATGGAATTTCAGCCCAGGAGAGTAACCTGGATGCTCGGTTTCGTAATTGAAATGCGTGATCACCTGCCAGAATAATTTAATGATCAATTTATATCAAAAACAACCTTCAACTATTTTGCTAATTAATTAAACTGAATTTAACATAAACGTTATTCATTAGTAAAATTAAAAGAGTAAAAAATCGTCTCGCACTTAATTTACGTTGATACCAAATGTAGTAAGACTAGATTTGTCCTATTTTAACTTGTGTTTTGTGCTTCGTCTTCGTGTGTGACCCAGTTTTATAAAATTTAGGTCACCCGGGCCACATTTCATTACCATTTAAGGAAACGCAAATAGATTTCAGCAAAATTAAAAAAGAGAGTGATAACTGTTGAATATTTGAACATCTTTAAAATATGACTTTCCCATTTATTTTCAAACCGGAACACAAAAGCCGCGTTATATTCCCAGCCCTATATTAAACGGATATCGGATTTTCATTTATTTTTTCAGTACGTTTCTGTTACCACTTTGCAAAAATTGGAATTGATTCTAAACGCCACTGACTGTAATTAATACAAATAAAAATGGCAATTTTCTCACTTAACGGAAACACCATTTCCTCCTCCCAACTTTGTCGAACTATTTGCATATATTAGCATCTTGAACTTTGAGTCGTTGCAAAATGCAGATTAAGGGGGGTACAGTCGATTTTATAATAAGCAAAAATTGTTTATGAATAATAATAATACTTTACCCGATTTCGACATAACACATTATATTTACACACTGTTGAAATAATTAAGCTTTCACTTAAACCATCTAATATGGGCACTTCCTTGTGGAATAATAAATAATGATAAAGTGGGGGACTTACAGTTTGCTTATCAAGAAACCTGTTAATATTATACTGTGCGGTTTTGGTTATAAAATTCATAAACTTTATCGCTTAATTATTAAGATCAAGGAAAATCACACTTGAAATTATAATTAAAAAAATTTCATCCTTTTAGAATTGAAAACTTAAAAGGAAAGATAAAGAAACTTAAATGAAAGCAGTGAGTAAAACAATTAAACACCACATAAACAGCAGGTGCTTTCTTTTTATTCATATCATTCTCAATGCTTGCTTGCATTTAAAAAGCGGAAACAGATAACAACACTGACTGTTGATAAAATTTAGCTTAACGAACTTCCATTTATTTATAAAATGAATATCACCCACTTGTATCAATTCCTATTATTACTATCAGAACACTCACAGACCATTATTATCTATTGTAAAAAAAACTTTTAATGGAAAAACGTCAGGTGATAGATCTAGACGAGCTTTTAAATGACAACTTGACAGATATAAATAAGTAAACGAAGATAACCGAATTGTATCGAGTTTGTATTGAAAATTTTTTTCTTCGTTTTTAAATCTAGCACAATCCTGTTCTGATGTGTTACCTTCTAGGTTTACATTCCAAATTGATATTTATGTGACAAAGGGTTAAGTTCAAACCAGTAGGATTGAAACGTAAAAAAAAGAAACTATCTAATGCAATACAAACCCTGGAAATCGATGGAATGTGAAAGAATAGATTCCTCGGAGCACTAAACTTGTTGTTAATTTACTATTACTCACACACACTGTAATAAATTTAAATAATTATACAAAAACAGTGTACCTCCTAATGTGACAGCAACCGCTGCCTGCGCTCAAGTTTTCCAGTTTTCCACTGCTACAACGGGAATCGATCAGCTGAAGTACACTCGGTGATGATATTGTAGGGCCCTTTCAAAATCGATATATAAACTTATAATAACCTTAGCTTATCGAAGCTGTATAGAATAGCATATTTAATAAAGCAACATAATAAATGTTTGCGTTTCAAAAAAATACAAAAATATTGACCTAATAATCAAATTAATCATTTGTAGATTTTTCTAAAAATGTTTTTCATGTTGTGAAAGTCTATTAAAAAAAATAAATTTAAATTTTATCACTTAGTTCGAAGCTGTTTATATACTTTCAAAATGCTAAATTTGAGGTTAAAACTCGAAAATGAAGTAATAAAATTATAATCGAACGAATGTTGTGTGAGGTTATCTGAAAAGTTAATGAATTTAATGTAGGGAAAGAATTGGTGATCAAAATTAATATTGTGTAACGGTCGCTAGTCTATGCAATTTGACTTGGACTGTATCAGACGCTGCGCATGACGTCAACAATAAGCGTCGATAATGGGCGTCGAAAACGTGCTTGATAAACACAACGACATCTTTGAGTGCATGCGTGAACATTATAATAGGAAGCTTCTTGTTATAAAATGGAAACTGAAAGTAAAAACTGCGATGCTGCTTTCTACTTATTTATGAATTGTAAAAGTTAGAACGGAAGTGATCTATACAGGAGATAAAACCTACAACTATTTATCTAAACTAAATAAAAAGAAGTTAATGTAAACTGTAACGGTTTAAGTGCAAGTTCTATAATTTAGAATAACAATTAAAATTGACTAGTAACAATGTTGATGATTTTCTTAAATTCTTTTTATTGTTACTTTATGGAATACCATGTGTGCACTTTATATACATAACTAGGTCTTACTGTTCGTATTCTTGACATCAAGATTGCCCTGCCCACATCTTATCTAACAATTAGAGAATAAACTAGACGTTTTCAACAATTTACATTAGAGTCAGAATATTTCTTAAAAAATTAACATTTGATATTACCAATATGTTACTTTGATAGATAATTGTTTAATAACAATTGTGAAGTTAGGAAGTTAGAATTAATTCAAATATTTCGATTTACTATATAAGATGTCTCTAAAATGCTGTTTATTCTTATCCGTCTGCAGTTCACAGTAAAAAACTCTTCTTTATGATATCAAAATTGAATTTACTGAATACTATTTATATTTAATGAAAAGAGTTTACTTTGGTATGACACATAAATATTTTGTTTCTTGAACTTGCCGTCCTTGAATAAGGGACGCTAGTACTTGCCATGTATAAATTATAAATAAGCCGAGTCCACTATTTTTTTGTGGTATATTTCACAGTCAATACAAATAAGCTTGAAAATTAATAAAATTTTCAAAACATTAGAAGAAGTACATGCCTGATTTTTCTCTGAAGAAATTGAAGCAGACATACTTGCTCGTTCTCCTGAAGTAGACGAAGAACAGACCGGCGAAAACGACAGATTTGACGATGATGTTACCGAAATGCCAATTGTACGTGATATTCCTGGCTTGGTAGAGGTTCAGTCACATGAAAGTCCAGCGGATACATTATTATGGGATGATGAAGAAAACAGTGATATACAGCGTCCACCTAACAAGTTCAAGAAAAATTTTCTCAAGGTCAAATGAACACCCGAAGTACAATTTTGACGTAAATCAAAATATGTCCATTCAACATTTTGATGAAATCCAAAATGAATTAGCTCAATATTCTGTACTGGAATTGTTTAAATTTTTCTTTACCAAAGGAGTATACGAACTAATTGTCGAGGAAGCAATTCGCTACGAAAATAAAACAAAGAACAAACATTCGTACAGTGTTACGATCAATGATATCAAAGTTTCCATTGAACTTTTGATTTTGTCTGGATATCATACGTTACCTAACCAAAGAGGTTATTAGTCAGAACACGAAGATTGAGAAATTTCGTTGGTGAAACAAGCATAAGCAGAAACAGCTATTTCAAGTTGAAATTTCCAATTTCCAAGACAACAAAACAGTCAATGGAAATAAGCATGATAAGAGTTTTAAAATAAAGTTGATTTGGTTAAAATGAACTTTTAGCGCGATTCACGGGAATTTGTCAGTTGACGAGATGATAGGGTAAACGGTACAATGATTGGTCTTTTGAGCATTTGAGTTCTTTATTGTTTATAATATCGCCTTGATATTAAACACTTGATTAATATGCAAATAACATAAATCTTAACACAATAAATACGATTTAATTTCATCGCTTAACAATGTTAACAACCATTTTATAATTACGTTGACACATCCACTCGTAATACCAACCATGCTCTTATATTACGCTTAGGTCTACTTAATATATTAGGATTAAATGGTTCAGAAGTTTGTTCAATACTATGGTCACTGTTACATACACCAGTTGTACTAACACTGTCTTCTGTAGCCATGTCCTTAGCTTCAAACTCTATTACTACTTTATTATATAATTTAATATTGTTTTCTTCTTTATCCGTCTTACCATTTACATCAATACTATCTTCCGCATGTTCATCATTACCTATTCTCTCACTACTTACATTAACACTCTCAAATGTCTTCTCTACATCATTTCTCTCTTTTACTTCCTCTCTATCAATTAATTTACCAACTTTAACAATCTGATCTAAGTGCTTTTTACAGGTGAAATTTTTATTTAATAATCTACAAAGATAGTGTCTTCTACCTAAAACTTTTATAATAACTGCTCTACTCCAACCTAACTTATCGTTGTCCGAATTAACAAACCACGTAACTCCAAAAAATACGATTTTGAAATTTTCATGCTATTGCATTCGTTTATGGTTCCTGCACAACTTCACCAAACCTCATAACTCCAAAAAATTTAAATCATCAAACAAAAGGGAAAAACAAATCACGCATATTTTTAGAAGGGAATTTCGTTATTGTAAACCAATTATAATGAATATAAAATTTTAAGTTGAAAACTAACCTGTTTGAAAAGGATATGTGATTTACGTGTTTTGTTAACAAAACAAAGTTTTAGGTTAGTTTGCAATTTTTGAGGAGTTAAACGTTTTCATTCTATCAACGTTTACTTTTAAAATAATTTAATTAAAACTGTACTTTACTAAGTTTAGTTTAAATTCAGGTAATTTATAAGTTTTATAAGGATTTACTAGCAGAAAAACATTATTTTTTGTGTACTTCTACTAAACTCAGATGGAGTTACGTTATGTGCTGATCTGTTCTTTATGAAGTTACGAGGTTTTATTTCAATATGGAACGGTAGATACGGGGTTTATCTACAATTAAAGGTTTTGAATGAATGACATTCCAGGAGTTAAGTGGTCTGTATTCGTTTTATTAAACTGACCACTAATTACGTTTTTGTTACTTTTCAATTCAAAAATGTCTTCGAGAACAAAAAAAATACTACAACTAGCAATAATTGCACAATCTGACAAGGGAAATAGTGGATGTTTGCTTTCGCCGCCGGTCAAGAACCAAGATTGTACTGACTGTAATAATTCACCTTCAAAGATTGACAAGGAAGATGTCATTGTTGATGATATTATTTCTACAGCAGACACGTTCATGATTGATGAAAATGGCATCTTAATTCAAATATTTCTTGAATCTGAAGCTCAAAATCAAACAGCTGATGTAAATGACTTAAATAATTTAATAATATTAGAGACTGAAAATAATAACAAAAATGTTAATAACACACAATTAGTGGAGGAAAAGGAAGAAGTTGGAAATTTAGATATAAGTCAAAATATAAGAGTGGGAAGTCTCCCTATAAACCTAAACTTTTCAGATACTGAAGCACTTAGTGCTGTTAAAGAATTACATTATGATTGTAACATACTGACGCATATCGACCTTGATTATAGTTTAATAAGTGAAAGTGTTTACTGTCAAGCAGAAAAATCTAATGAGTTTATCTCAGAACCATGTGACAAGGGAACAAAGGATGCAACGGAGTTAAGTCAAGAGGTAAACAGTAGACAAGAAATAATTGTGGTAGCTAAAGTTTACAATCAGAAAAGTCAATTAACAGAACCTAGAGTTCTATGGGATAATAAAATGGCAGAACCTAATCATCAAATCAGTACGACTATTGACGTAGAAACAGCTGATATAAATGACTTGAATACAATTACAATAGACACAGAAGAAAATAACAGTGTTAATAAGACAGAACCAGTTGAGGCAATTGAAGAAACTGAAAATCTTGATAAAGATATAAGTCAAGATATTCTGAAACCCAGAAGAAGGAAACGACATCAAGTAACAGAAGATGATTGGGAAGTTAAAAAAGCAAAGATCTTACGTGAACAAGGTAAAGAATACAAAGGGAGAAAGGTTATAGATCGAAAAGGCACGGGATTTGTCAGTAGGCCTAAGAGAACGATGAAAGAAGTTACTTGCAAATGTAATGGTAAAACCTTTCATTGCAAGACATTGACAGAAACAGAAAGACAAAAGATGTTCAATGATTTTTGGAAGTTGAGCTGGAAGGAAAGAAAGATTTTCATAAAAACTATGACAGATGTAAATTTTACCCAAAGATCTCGGAATAAGAAAATTGAAAACACTTCACACCGAAAATATTCTTTTAAATTCTATTTATATGTAGATAATTCAACAAAGGTCAGAGTATGCAAAAAGACATTACTGGCAATTTTAGGGAATGAAGAATGGATGGTCAACAAGTGGTTAGAAGACGGAGGAGAAGATCATGTAGAGTTGGAAGAAAAAGACGAAACCGACGAGAGACCTAAAAATAAAAGACAATCAAAGAAGATTACAAGACAACGGAATTTAAATGAAAGATTAAATTTATTAAAAGAGTTTTTATTGGCATTGCCAAATGTAGAATCACATTATTGTCGGGCATCTTCTCAAAAACTATATTTGGAGCCTTGTTGGACGTCAAAGTCTCAGTTGTTCAAGGTTTATACTGACAATTGGTGCAAGGAAAAAATGCAAGCCACTGTCTTCCTGTACATTCCAAAAAACGTTTGAAGATCTGAATTTGTCTTTATACAGACCGAAGAAAGATCAATGTGATATACGTAGAGCAGTACTAGTAAAGAATACAAGGATCATTCAAAGAAGAAAACCGCTGCTAGGCAAGAAAAAGACAACGATAAAAGAAATGAAGAGCATGTTTACACGGTGGATCTTCAGAGCCTGTTATTGTGTCCTAAATCAAATGCTTCAGACATATATTACAGGAGGAAACTTTTGGTCCACAACCTTTGTATGTATGATCTAAAGACAAAAGATGGATTTTGCTACCTGTGGAATGAAACAAAAGGCGAATTCACTGCAAAGCATTGTAAGTCATTTTATTCAATCCCAGTTACCGCTTTGCAACAATTCAAAGAAAATAATAATTGTCAGTGACGGCTGTAACTATCAAAACAGAAGTTCTATTTTGAGCAATGCCCTGTTATATTTAGCTGTTAAGTACAAGATCTGTATCGAAAGCAAATATCTGGAAAAAGGTTACACTCAAATGGAGTGTGACTCTATGCACTCCACCATAGAGCGGTATCTAAAACAGAGAGAAGTTCATGTGCCAGCTGATTATGTAGAGATAAGCAAAAATGCTAGAAATCATACTACACCTTATAAGGTTACTTATTTAGAACATTCATTCTTCAAAAACTATGCAAACCCCACAATGTACAAGTCGATCCGTCCTGGATTGAAGAAAGGTGACGCCAAAGTTACTGACATCCGCTGTTTGAAGTATTCTGACGACGGAAAAATTTATTACAAACTAAATTTTGAAGATGAGTTCAAACTATTACCTGCTTGCGAGAATAACGCAAAACAATCGGAAGAAGCTTCAAGAAGATCCAGACAAAAAAGACAGGATCTAAAACCATCATTAAGCCATCCTATAGACAAAATGCAAGCATTTCGTGAAGCAAATTTTCCAAATTTGTACGACAGTAGGTTGAAGAAAACGGAAGCAAAGTACAATCATCTGCAAGAATTGAAAAGTACAATACTAAGGGACTACCACTCTTTTTATGATGAGTTGCCGTTTTAACAGACTGCTTCAATACATGAAAAGGTCAAAATTACCATCGTTACACGTATTTTTACTAACATTTTGTTTTATTTGACATTTTTATATGTTTCCAAATATAATATACCGTAATTATCTCATTATTCCAATTTCTAGTATTTTATTTAAAACCTTATACTCACTGTCAGACCACTTAACTCCAAATTTAAATTTTTCAAACCACGTATCTTTTATACACATACCGTGTGACTCCTTAACGTAGCTATTTCTAACCTGGTAACTTCATTGTAATTACTAATATGGTTAATTATCTAACAATATGGCCTATATACATTTCAGAATACTTTAAACTTTATTGTTAAGAATAAACAATAATAATTTATCTATTCACTGTCGAATAAATCAGTTTTTTGTTCTTCCTGTAAAAAGTGGGAAATGTGAATTACGTGGTTTGTTAATTAGGCCAGCGATACTGGTGTTTTTCTTTTAAAATACAGAAAATGACCCGTTGCCTTCATACGAGGACAGCCTATAATCACAAAATTTTAAAACCTTGCAAAAATCAAAAGTGTGTACCGCACATAATAGGGGCCCCAATATACTAGCTTGGGGAATTCCTTTACCGATGAGTAAAAAATTTGAATTAAATCCTGGAGAACAACTCTTTGTCTTCTGTCCCCCAGATAGTTTATCAAAAATCTTATGGCATTATCACTAAGGTCAATATTTTTATTCTAATTTGGTGTACAGAACAGAATAATTAAGCGTCTTAAAAGCCTTGCTGTAGCCTAAGAGTACTACAGAGATATGCCTTTAGGATATCACCTATTACCTTCAATAAAGCAAGTACTGTAGAAATGGCGAAATCCAGACTAGGTAACAGACATAATTTTGTTAGAATTTAGAAAACCATTAGTTGCAATAGGTTACCTACTCTAGTATTTTGGATAAAAAGGGCAGTGTACTAACAGGGCGAAAATGTGATTTATGAAGTGACATTACTAATTTCTAAGATTCTTATGTACTGTCCATACCAGTCCAGTTATTTCTCTTTTGTATTTTGCAAGAATTTTATTAGGTAATCTCATCAGTCTTAGATTTTCTATCAGTCAAGGAGTCGACGCTTTTGTAAAGCAAGCAGTTTTAATGAAAGCATGGAGATCAAAGACATTGTAGAATTGATTACTAAAAAATCCCATCATATCATCAACGTTTTTCAAAGTATAAATATCATTCCAATCTAATGCTAAGAGATCTGAAATAAAGTCGTTCTAATTAAAATTACTGTAGTCAAAGTAAGTATGAAACAAAATTAGAAGTTTGACTTTTTCTATATTTAAATTACAATAAATCAAACTGTACTTAGATATATGGTTCATACTAATTACCCAGTCTCGCCATTATGTTTTGAGACCGTTTTCAAACAGCAAGAAATATAGATTTTGACGGGTTTCTCAAACAAATTTATTTGTCACTGATTTGTTGACAGTTGTTATGGGAAAAAACAATCGGCGGTTTGTGAACAAGTCTCCAGTTTTCAAGATGAGCTCAGAAAAAAACTATGTTGAGCAGTGAAAACCCTTTGGGAGTCTGCGATAAGTGCAACCAAAATATTCAGTTTGTTAAAGAATTAGAGTGTGAGTAGAAGGTTCATTTTTTGTGACTTGAAAAAACTCAAACTCAAAACAAATTCTCTTTTCGGATGAATTAGTGTTCACCGTAGAAAAAGTATTTAACTGCCAAAATGATAACATTAAGCTATATCGCCATGAGAACCCAAAGCCCATCGAAGATCATAATCTGGGCGTTTTGCAACATGAAGATAAACATTAACGCCAATTACTCTTTCCAGGAGATCCCGGAAAAGCATGTTAAATTTCTTAAACCCTCTTCAAAGAAACTAGACTCAGCTCCTACAAGGCTAAAAAACTCAAGAATGGCTCTCTGCAAATATCACAAAAGAAAAATGGCTCGCTTCTAGCCCTAACCTCAATCCCCTACACTGCAAATTGTAGTCAGAACTGGAGTGTAAGGCAGGGGCGGACCGCCAGCTTTGGGGACCCTGGGCTAATACTGTTTGGGGGCCCTCCGGTAATACTAACTGGAGGACCTTCCAAGTAACCCGAATTTGAGCTATTTGTGGAGACCATTCGCCACTTTACTGATAAACTGGTTTTATTATAGTTAGTCAACAAACATTGAAGAATTTTTTTATTTTATTTGATGCACTTGGATATACAAACTTTTACATACAGTTATAAAATGAAGAAAAGATCGGTTAAATTTTTTGGCTTCATTTAGCGAAACTTTTTCTGTAAATTTATTCGAAAATTTTGAAGTAATATATCTTCTTTTTAAAATCAGTGTATTCTTTTTCTACATTAGTATTTAATTTTTTGGTTATATCCTTGTATTCGTTTAATTTCTGATCTGATTGTTCTCGTATGTTGCTCACGAACGCTTTTAATGACGTAATTAATTTCTCACCTTTACATACGTCTAAGCCTGGGGTCTGCAACTTCATCTCTTTAAGATTTCTTCCCAAAAAACCAGTTAAAATCGCAGTTCTAAGTTTCGCTAAATTGTTGTATAGATTCTGTGCCTCTCTTCAAAAATCACGTTGCTCATCCATATTGTTTCACGATTTAGAAGTTCTCACCTATGAGCAGATGCAGAAACGAAAACATACAGGGTGTTTACTTAACGTTATGTACTTATTTTAATGGCTGATTCTTGGAGCAATTCTAAGCCAAAAAATTCAGATAAATGCATGCTCTAAAATGCTTGGTTTTCGATATCTCTTTCGGTTTCCACCAAAAATTTCGAAAACCGTTTGAGATATTACACTAAATTTTAGTATAGATTGTTATGATATAGAAATACACTATTTCACCTAAACCAGCCTTTTTTTAATTTAACCAGTGGCCTAGGTATGGTTCCAATACAGTTTTAACAAAAAAATTGTTACGCAACTGATTTTCTCGAAAGTGTTATTTTATTATTAATTGCCATTCTATTATAAACAAAACAACACCTCTAAAATAATTAAAATCTTACCGAGATTGCTCATTACATGCAAATCTGCAACTTGTTCCTAAGCGAAAACCGTTTACATAAAATTAAGTTAGCTTTGTTCGTTGCTAAGAAAACGTTTTGATTCTTTTTTTTAATGAACGCTTACTCTTATCTAGTGTTTTGACAAAACTGAAGAAACAAATAAAAACTTCAACACCCTGTATATCGAAAATCAAGCATTTTAGGACATACATTTATATGAACTTTTCGACTTAGAATTGGCCCAAAAATCACCCATTAAAATAAGTACATAGCATTAAGTAACACCCTGTATAATATTTGTTGCACTACTCCAAAAAAGTTCGCAATTTGGGTTGCAACTTTAACTGCTTCCTCACCAACTATATTTAAAGAATGCCCAGCACACGGTACATAATTGGCGTATTTATTTTTTGTTTGAGATGCGCTTGCACACCATTGTATAGGCCAGACATTAGATATATTTGCAGCATTGTCAAAAGACTGTCCTCTACAATTATCCAATGGCAATCCATTCTTTTCTAGGAATTCTTGTAGGACATTGAATAAAGACAAGCCACGGTGACTACTGACTTTGATGAAAGTTACACATCTTTTATACAGTTTTTCTTCAAAACAATATCATACTCTAATAGCTAGTTAGTCATTGTGGGATAAATCTGGTGTCGAGTCCACCACAAGTGAGTAGTATTTTGCATCGTCGCTATTTATTTCAGCTGTAATTCTTCTTATTACTTGTTTTCCCATAATTTCTATTATTTGCTCATAAACTGTTTTTGATAAGTACGAAGTAAAAAGCTTTAGTCGCAGTTTTCGTTGTTGGATATGTTCGCGCATAAATGGATCGAACTCTGCTAGTAATTCCAAAGTCCCTAAAAAATTACCATTGTGCGGAGAGCCAAATATCTCTTTGTGACCTCTGAATGCTAAGCCCCTTACACTTAAATATTTCACCACTGCAACAACACGTTTTAGGACATTGTGGTAATATTCGGTATCGTTTCTTAGTTGCTCCTGCAACTCCTTTTCAATAACAGATTTATTCTTTTTACGTGTTAACCAAACTAACAACGATTTCTTGTTTTTACTAGAATTTTCGTGACTTTCTAATCAAGGTCCTAAGTATATGTTTCTAGTCAGAAAATCCGAATAACGAATGACTAAAAGACAAATCTGTTACAGACCAATCAAGATCGTTATCTTCGCTCATAGTTTTTCGTACCGATCGTACCAACCAAGTGTTATTCATACAATTTAGTTGGCTTTATTGCATCTGTATTTATAATTGCATCTAGCATTGCTGTTAACAGTATCGTTATTTTAGAGAATTAATCAGAATGTAATATATTTTTTTAATTTTTAGTTTAAATTGTTATTTTTATTTTTTCTGACCGCACAAGGGGCCCCTTGATTGAACGGGGCCCTGGGCTGCAGTTCATAAAGACCATGCCTAAATCTGCCCTTGGTGTAGGGTATGCTCAAAAATACGGAAGAATTTGGATGAGCTTAAAAACTCCATCATCCGAGGGGTGGAGGAAATACCTTTGAATGTGACACTTGCCAACTTGATGACCTTTAAGTACGCTTGAACAAATGTATTGCAAACAAGGAAGGGAATTTTAGATAACATGTTACTTTTGTGTTCAATATAGGTTTTAAAAAATAGTTATGCAGTAAACTTTTCTCCTCCATATACTTGAAACGTGAATCTCAAAACATGTGGCGTGACAAGGTATATTCATATTAATAGACAGCCCTGTAGAAGATGACACGATTATATCAACTAGTGATTCTGAACTGTTAATTATTAAAGTAGGAGAGCTAACTAACTGGCAAAATTCATATTTACTTGAAAACCTATTAAAATAAGTGCAAGCTGTTATGTTTAGAAGAGTCAAAATTAAAATCACTTCCAAATATAACACAACTGTTTCTAATAACATTATATTCCTAAATAGTAAGACCATTATCATCGATTTCGCTATGTAACCAAGTTTCATATAGCCCAACAATATCTATCTGTTCTTCTGGTACAAACTCTAAAAATAAGTCAAACTATTGCACAAGCTCTAACATTTAAATGAGAAACATCTAGGAATTAGCTTCCTAACGAATATGTGAAAATGTATTTAAACATCAGTTTTAGAATAAACTGAGACTGTCTTCCTCTTATTGGTATCCCAATAAAAAATCTTACCCCAAAAAGACCAAACCTTATTGTTGTTTTTTTGCAGCCGATAAAATACCTTTCGGCAAAAGTGCTCATTTCACCCGGAGTACATGAGGTCTTTTATGGCCTAAAACATAACCACAGAAGTCGTAGAAACTCATATATTTGGAGCAATTTTTATGATAATACTGTTGGTAAATGATGCACTAAACCTAATTATTTTTCCCTAGTCTTAGTGTGCTCTTTGCGACATTCTTGACATTTGGTGTTATCTGCTTCAGAAAGGCTATCCTGAGATTCTTCTAGGTTGTAGTCTACGAAAGAGAGACTGCAGATGTTTGTTTAATATTTTTTTTTGTTTGGTCTTATACTTCCTTTTGTTTTCATTATATTTTTTCGTTACAGTGCTTCTTGCTTCTTGTTTTGGTGTATTTTTTGTTGCCTCATTGCTTTGAGAGATTTGGGTTTTTCGATGTGCTCCGGAGATTTAAAATTGTTGTAACTTGACCTTTTCAACAGCAGCTGAAGTTGTACTTGGCACTGAATTGAATTTGTTTAACATTGTACCTGGAGTTTCATTATCCTGGATTGTTTTTAAACGGCACCTCCTCATGAGATTCTATTTCCCGGATTCTGTGTATCCATTAACGGCTCATGATGAACCCCTGAAGATAAAGACACGTATCTGGTTTTATATCATCATAATGTTTTCTTCAGTTTATGTAGTGATTGCATCATCTATTTTCTTTAGAGCTTAAGTAAGCATGATCAGGTATAGCTTTCAGTTCCTAAAAAGCAAATTCCTATTGCCCAGAATGCAGAAAAGGCAATATCAATGTCGACTTTGACAAAGAATCTGACAACTATTCAAATTGCAACCTGGAAATCTTGTCGGATTTGCTTGAATGTATACATTATTTAAGTGTACCTTTAAGCTTAAAAAAAGCTCTGTCTAAAGTCTGAAGGAACTGTCTTGTGTAGCTTGGCAAACAAAAGAGCATTACGTTGCGTTTCTCAGCATATTCTAGCCTTTATACAAAATTATAGTGATTTGTCCATTTAATAATAAAATAACCTTTCTTTCAGATTTTTGTAGAGCAAACTAAGTTTCAATATCTGCCGATTTTCTCATTCATGTGTACAACCGAACCTGACATACCGGTCTCAAACTCAGACTTTTTGGCTTTGCTCTTGAACATGCATGCCGGTATTATAAAGAAACTCTCTGCGGTTTCAATAGGCAATTACTGTTATCTTTTATCTGTTCTCCGCTGATGTAACAGCGGCAGCGTCTTAAGCACTCTTCTTTGCAATGATATGCCCCAGCTTATTGTTCAATATTGCAGGTCGGGTTTATGCATAAATTAAGGGCACTGTTACAAGTGAGGTTAGGGTGTAGAAGTCTTGACTGTGTCAGAGGGCGAGAAGGTATAGTAGCGGTAGAAGCTGGTATGCGGCGGCGCCTGTTTTTATACCTTGGTATATCAATTTTCTATCTTTATGTCAAAGGGTAGCAATTCTTATTGATTCTAGCACTGGCCAATGATGGGTTTGGCAAAGGCAACCTTGTCTTGCACTACGTGTCTGGTATCATCAGGCAGCCATCAAGTGGTCATCAGCCAGTTCAAGACGACTCTGCTCTTGTTAGACCGAGCCGTTTTAAATTTGGGATTAGTATTGCTTGTATTGTTATTAGTAACGATTAAAATACAATGACATTAATTAGCCACTTATCACAAAAACATTTTTGTTTATCTGTTTGAAGATGATATTTATGCATTCTATCTAGTTAATAATTCTGTATTATAATAATTTTAGTAATCTTTATTGATAATAAAAACGAATAAAAGTAACCCTTATTTTATTTTCTTCAGTGTTACTACGTAGAACTCCATGTTGATGATAAATTACAATAAACCACGCCCTTCCACTTATTCTAGTTTACAATTTTCACTTTACCTGATATTATTTTTAATTACTACAACCTTATCTTTTTTCTGTTATTGCATCTAAATAGTTAAAAATAAAAAACTAATTTCAAAATAAATGTGATGATAAGAAAACGTCATGTGAATATTTTTTTAATCTGTAAAGTTTATTTTTGTTTCAGTTCAAATGTTATCGTTAATTTTAAAGAGTAAAGAAAAAGTGCGATTTATTAAAGTTTCAGTAATGAAGTGTTCTAGCAAATGCCATTATTACAACAGTATCTATCATAAATCGTGTCTGCATTTTATTAAAGTACAATTGATATTTAGAAATGTGGCGGTATTTTACAATTAATTTTATATTTCTGTGTAAATATGCTTATTGCATGCAATAATTTTAATTTAATTATCAAGTTAATATTGTGTTTTATTTTTAATTGCAGTTTCCGTGGTATTTGCCGATTTTGCTGAATATGCCAATCTTTATACCTACATGTGCGCAAGAAATGATGAACTATTCTCATATATGGAACTAATTGTATTTACAAGTACAAATCAGTTTTTGCTTAATTTGAAGTTACCAAGTCAAATTTTTTAGAAATCAAAAAACTGTTTAGAAAATGGAACCAAAACATTTCAACAAGACTACCACATCGAGTATGGAGAATTATTGATGTGTGATCCTGTGACTTCACTATGGGCCAACTATGAATGCACTGAATCAAAAATAAAAAAATTTATACCTTGTTTAAAACCTGAAGAACAATATATACCTGATTTATTGCTTTATTATATAAACGCCACTGCTAAGAATTGCTTGGAGCTTGTAGCAAACTATAAACGTAACAGATATAAACATCATTTGTCTTAGAAGTCAATGAATTCTAGTTGTGTTATATTTTAGAGAAGAAAGAACATTTAGAGAAGTCTAATTGTACGATATTTCCTGAAATTCAAAAGAGTTTTGGTTTATGTGGTCCTCTCCTAAAAGTTTTTAATTATACTCGGCCCGATTTTATTTTTACAGAAGAGATAGTTTGCAGGTGAGCAATTATAGTGGAACTTCTGATCCAGCTGCTGATTAAACAATTTTATTTTCTAAACTTACACCCTTACTGGCTTGAATAGAGGTAGGGGCTGCTAGTACGTTACATATAAGAAAATCTAAATGTATAGGCTTTTGATAACTTTTATTGAGGATTAATTCAAAATATTTTTTAGCGATATAGCAACCTTTCAACCCTGTATTCGTGATGCAATTCGTTCAACATGTCCTGATGAAGACGTTCTTAATGAAATACTGAAAATATTTGGACCAATAAACGATTGGTGTCTGAATAACAAAATCGTAACAGTCAAGGGTACATAAATTTGCTACTAATGCCATCATGAAATGAAAATGATGAAAACGTATCATTATACTTTTCTAAATAGAACGTACCAACATAAGATACTTTACTATCACAAAAACGTGATAATAAGGGAATGTAGAAAATGTAGAATAATAAAAGCTTTATATAGAATGTGAAGTTCTTTACTACAAACGACTGTTTAGTACATACGAATAAAGGCCGATTCACGGTCCGATCACTGTCCGGTTGCGGTCCAGAAATTTGGCATACTATTCACATTTTGCAATCAACCATCAGTCTAGTATCGGTCAAGTAACATTCTGTACATACAATGTTCAAGAATTTCTTAATAAAGTAGTTTGACAGTAATGGCTCATATGTTGGATGAAGAAGAAGAGATAAAGGAATCGCCTAGAAAGAAAAGGCATGGGGTGCATTTGGATGCATCCAATGCTTATCAATCCCAAAACAGAAAGAGAGTTTTTCACTTTGTACAAAGACCTCGTGGATCATGAAACAAAATGTCCAAGTTTCCATGTCTAATAATTTTTCATCCATTGCGGCATCAACTGCCCGCAAAATATAAAAACTGCGCCTGATTTGTCTGCCACTTGTTTACACTGGTGGTCTAAAGCCGAATGATACGTTCAAAATATTCCATCAAACAAATACCGCGATCATTTGACTAGAGCGTGCCTGGACCGTGACTCCTAACGTGAATAGCTCATTACAAAATGAATGTTACAATATTTGACTTGACCGCGACCGTATCGTGATCGGACCGTGACCGAACCAAAAGTATGAATCGGCCTTAAGTATAACTAAGTATGAATTGTTATTAAAACTGGGCAAATACATATTCGCATGTTTTTATCTATGAGACATAGGCACTTTTTTGCATTTTAATCAAAATTTACTTACGCAACTGTATCAAAGTATTACATCATTGAAAAGAGAAAAACATTTTCTATCAAATGAGTACAATAGAGGGATACCTTTCCATTAAAACAATTGAAGCGCTATTCGTTGCGCTTTTGTGTTTTTAAAAAATGGTTATTTGGCTTTCCAAATATTCCAATTTAACATTTTAGGAAGACATCTTCAGCTTTTCAAATCCTTGAGTCGAGATTTTGTTTTAAAAGCATATTCGGCCAATCCCAATCTGTCAGTTGCTTTTCTCTGTTGAATTTCTTCAATTTTCCAGATTTAAACGCCTTGGTTTTACATATTTATGAGTTGGGGCAAAACAGTATTTTTGTAGTTTTGTTTGTGACACTTTAACTTTGATTCATTATCACTGTGGAAAACGAAGGCGGTCCCAGCTTTCTTTTCCCAAAATCGTTCTCCATTAGGCTTTTTTTTAATGTTAGGGATGGGTGGTATATTAAAAGTTTGGCAAGCTTTTCTAACTGCCATTTCGGTCTGTGCTTGTGAAGATAATTGTTTTTCAATTCATTGTGCTCTTCGTACCGTACCTTTTCTTTGGTGTTTAGTTGGTAAGGCTCTAAAAAGATTAATAGATTTTTAACTCACTATATCCGTTTAGATGACTTGTCAACAAGGAGCGGTATCAGTTAGTTGATACGTCATGAAAAGAATCGGTGACGTGATCGTGGCAGCGGCGAAGCGTTTACCAAGTATTATATCAATGTACAGGTTTTTGCATAAATAATGTCGCAGTACATTCTCTTAATGAATGAACTCATCAGATACACAAAATCTGATTTAGCATTAATTACATAAAATTTGTTCCCTAAGAGACTTTGGAAAATTAGTATGAAATTAGGGTTTGTATATTTAATTAATTGCTTCATTAAAGAAATGATTTGCGACATTATTTATGCTTTATGTACACATGCATATAATAAAACAAATGCATCGCGGTCAGGTAGACAGACAACTTTACTGGGCCATCAACTATTTGATTCCGTTTCTTGCTCATAATCCGCTTATTTTGTAACATTGCTGCTCAATCTTTTCTACACCAAAATACGCAATTAGACAGTGATACTCATCCAAGAATTTAAATATTTTCAAGTCATTCAAATCTACTATCAAACATAAATTATCGATTTTCTACTAACACAAAACACGTGCTCAACTACGCGTACTTGCAGCAGTGACTAATGACGCATTTGTGGAAGCTCAATAGCGTCTTTCCCTGACTTACTTACTTTCTAATATGCTATTGATACATTAAATTTGAGTACACCCATAAAACAAAAGTGAGGTTTGTGATCATCGTTAAATTTCTACTAGGAAATGCTAAAAAGCTGAAACAATAAATCAATACGTACAAAATCTAGAAATTTTGAGAAGTGATTCTACTGAATATTGGCGCGTATACATTTGTGACGCATTTAATAATGGTCTTTTCTCTTTATAAATTCTGTCAAGAGTTCAAACGCCCCTTCTGAAGCTACCAACAAAGATCGTGTGTAACAAATTTAAAAAAGACCACTAGGCAAAGCTATGTATGTAGACCTGTAGCACATCCAAATGTTACCAACTAGTGCTTATTTTTCTTAGTTTACATACACTAAACACCTACCTAGACAAAGCTAAAGTAAATGGGTTTCAAGCAAATTGCATGGTAGACATTGGAAGTTCCATAAACTCTATCAACCTGCTGGCTAAATTTATTCCAAACCTGGACAGATCTCAATCTTCCTTGAATTTTAAAGTGGAAGGTTACATCATTGCTGATTTGAAACTTTTAGACCACGCCTATACTAAGGTTAAACTCACTGTACTTCAAAAGCTTTAAAGTGGCATCTAAGTTAGCTATGCTCTCATGAAAATCTAACGTAAAACTTGTTTTTGAAGACCAGAAACCTCCCCTTTCTGTGCTAAGGTATAATCTACAAGACTGTTCAGTAGATCAAGACCTATTGCTTGTCAAACGTCGCCGCCCTGGCAAGTTCAAGTTGTGGTGGATGCTAATGAGGCACATAAAAATCTTTATAGTAGTCTACTTACAGTCTATCATTGGCATTGTTAACTGCTTGCCATTTACTAGGCCATTTACTTTCCCTGAAGACGCAAACAATAAAACAAATAAATGCTAAATCCCAATCTCTTCTATCCGACTGCTTGGTTATTTGGTATTTAATTGAAAGTTACTCTTTTTCTCTATTCGTAAAGGCTACTAAAGATTTTAAATAACAATTACCACCGATTTGCTTTTGGTAACAGAAATGATTGCGTTCGATGCTGCCTTCTCTGTTACATTAAACCGAAATGGACGTACCAAGCATTTTTATTTGGAAATACTGTTAAAGTCTGAAATTCTCCATTCTTCCACGAAGAAAAAGGTTTCAGTTATAGTCGAGCCATTAACTAGGTAGAAACATTTTATCTGATTTCAACGAATCACTATAAGCATTTGTTTTTAATCTAAAATACGCTAGTAAAATAAAAAATGACATAGTCAACAAACGGTGCGGCGTCTGGAGCTACATAATTCCAATATGATACTATCTTAAGCCGGCCTCATCCAGATTTTGTTTTACTGCGACAACCAGCAGAGTGTTAGCCAGAATGTTATCCTGGAATATTTCACTGGATCATAAAGAAAATAATATCCACTTGCTCAGTCTGTGCCGAAGTAAAATCAAGAAAGTTTTATTAAAGCCATTGTTAACTTTGGACAATAACCAAGTTGATAAATGTAATGGAATAATATGAAGGACAATAAATTAGTTTAAGCCTAAAAATTTAAGATCTGAGGATTAATGATTGGAAACATGTGCTAGTAGCATCGTTGCCATTTTACCACGCCGCCGGCCACGCCATCACGCTATGTGCTGCTATTAACTGAATTTGCACAAAGAATTTTTTCAGTACGACAGTAAACCTTTAATCAGTGAATTATTAGCATCTTGGCCGACTGTTTGCGGTTTTGTACTTTTAAATCGTCAGACGCAGCAAACCCACAACTTGCATTAATACGATAAGCAGACAACAGAACAAGATAAATAGTTGTTAGAATTTCATTAAGAACTACATCTAGAGGAAGATTTCAGATTATCAAGAACAATATTAAAGAGTTTTACCATAGAAAGATTAGGAACAAACAAGGTTACAGTACACTAGAAAATGTATGTACCTAACCACCAGATCTTACATGCGCTTATGCATCCCCAAAGCGCGTGTCTTACAAAATACTCCCGACTTCCTTGATTTAGCTGTCAAAATGTTGCTTCATTGTACCTTAACGTTTTTAATTACTAAGAACCTTTTTGGGTAAATCCACTTTATATTTCAATGGCGTGTGAGGTTTGAAGATCAGAAAAAGCTGATGGATGGTTTTCAAAAAGTACCTAGTTAGAAAAGTTTGTTGTACATTGTTATCCTAAAGACTTGTCAAAACTATTTCAGTATTTCTTAATCTAGAGAGCAAAATTACCCATTAACGAATTGGGCACAGTTAAGTCAGCACAATTTTCTTTTCCAACGTATATTATAAGGAAAAAGCTTTATAACCATTAAAAACACTAATCTACTTCTCTTGTGCACTGCAAAGTGAAAACCTCTATTTCATTATTGACCCATCGCAACTGAAATGTTGAAGGTTGTTGATTTCCCAGCTGCGGTTTGATGACAGGCCAATTTTGGCGTAAACGTTTGTTGTTTTGCCAGCTGCGAAACGATTGCGGATGGATAGCAATATTCCTTATCCCGGCATGGCGAACGCTTTTTGGCACTCGGCCGACTGACGGCTCAATATTTTCTGTTATGCAACTTGCCATTTTATAAAACAAGCATGACGACAAATAAATACAAATTGTCATCTATATAGAGTTATAAAGTCATTAATTACCTGGGAAAATTGTTCTTGAGTATTAATAAAACAAAAATATATCATATTACCATATTCTTTTTTAATTGGATACTAGCTCACTATAATAAATAATTATATACCTAATAGAAAAAGTATCATTTTCAGCCTTAACTGAGTAAATAAGAAAATCGAGAAAGAACTGCGTATTAAGAAATTTAATCTTGATTTGTTTGCGGAAAATAGCAACGCGAATTGTATTAGATCTGCCCACATTCTTTTGAAAGAAGATGCGCCTTCATCGTTAAAAAGAATCCATCGATATAAAACACTACCCCCATTTCATTTCATTGCGGAAAAAAGAAATGCTTTTAATCTGACTGAATTTGTTGAGTCACTTTATGATGCTGAATCGTTTATATGAAAAGAGAAGCGATGTCATCAGGATTTACACAAATAATTAGTTCTTTATGAATTCAGACCAGAATGTATACTTTCTATTATACATTAAATGAAAAGCACATAACAGAGATATTGAAAAGCTTTATTCTGTATAATAATTGTTAAAAACGGAACAAAACAGTGCTACAATGTTTCTATAAAAGTTTATCTTTAAGAAATACTAAAATTCAAATAAATTTCAATATTTCGAAACAAATTGTCAATAGAGGAATTCTCTAACATGCGTCAGACTACAAAGTAAAATTCTCCAGAAAGTAACACAATGGGAACAAATGTATAGCGTCAGAAGGTGTCAGTCATCTTTTCCTTTTATCAGCATATTTGGATATTGGATAGAATCATTCTTGTCTTTTGACCCTTAATAATGTATTCAGGAAATGAATGACGAAAGCCAACCCTCTCTGTTGATCTCTTTACATAGTCCTTCAAGTTTGTTTCTACCGTATTTTAGTTTTTATAAATATGTTTTAACATTTCATTAATTTTAAAATTCTACAGGTACAGCAAACACCAATTCAAATAGTGACTGCAATTAGGAAATAGTCTAACAAAGAAAATTGAGTGTTTAAGAAAAACCCTGAAAAGATGGAGAGGGTAACATCTGGCCTAAAGTGCAGAACTTGCTAAGTGGAAATTGAAACAGTAAGAACACGTTCTCTTTCAAGACAGATTTGATTAAATCCACATGAAAACCGTTTACGAATTTGACAAGCTAGCGGAGAGAGGTATTTATCGACACACAGCAAATGTAAAATAGATAGAATAAATCTGCCCTTTTCCCTTAAATTAAATTATAAATTCTAGAAAAATCAAAACAATTCATTCTTTAATTCTATGTTTTGAATTCTATAGAAGTTGTAGCAATTTTCGTAGTCATGCGATTACATGTTTTGTGCTTAAATCTGTGAATAATTTAGGAATAAAAAATGCTCCTGCAGATTTTTCATGGGATGCATCGTTTTCGAGTAAAGTCGAATTTTTATAAATTCAATTATATATTAAAATTGAATTTAAATTTTGTTGTGCTTATATATAAGCTAGATTCTGTAGGGACGTTTTTATTTAAAAGAATACCTACACAGTAGCAAAGAGCTGTAGTTATGAGATACCTTGAACCAAGAGAACATGTTTGAGGTATTTAAGTTAGCCGGAATCAAGAAGAAATGTGCAAATGCGAAGTTTCAGATTTTTAAGTCGGTAGAATTCTTGGCCTCTTCAAATAAATGTTTTCCCAAAACAATTATAAATTTGTTTTTTTAATATTAGAAATAATAACTTGAAAATACTGCTAGATAAAAAGTTGATAGTGGGATGAAAGACCTGCAAACATTTCTAAATGGACCTTGTGTTAGAATCTGTGGACCAAACCGATTGTACACCTAAAAGCCGTTAGCTGCTTAGAAAACTCATTTATCGAGTCAAGTGAGTCTTTTTAAAGTTCCCATTCTTGAAGTGGTTGTGCTTCATTATCTTACCAGATACCAACCAATGGAAATTTTTCTAACTTTCTAGATTGAAGAATTCAAACTTAATTCCTATTACCAGAAGGTTATCGGAGATTCTAGCAAACCAAACACTAGTACGTCCCGAGATTTTAGCGGAATGCTCAAAGCCCCTGCAACTAGTGTGAATATGGTGAAGCATTTCCTTCGCTTAGGAATCTCCTACAGCATCAGAAACGTTGCGAATCTAAAACAGATTATGATTGATGATGACGCTCTTCTACACGCTTGTCTATATGTGCAAGACGATTTAGACGCAAATGCAACTTACAACTCCAGGTCAGGTACGATTCACAACTACTTCATGACCTTAGATGTCAATTGTGCCTTAAAACTATTGAAACTCTAGTGGGCTTGCGTTAAAATTAGAGCAATCTTCTAGAAACGACTCTGTGTTCAATACTGCCCTCAAACTAACAGCCACTCCTCGACCCAGTTCTGTATGAAAAAGTCCAATTTCAGCAATGTTATTCACCTGCCGCCAAACCGAATACAATTATGCAAAAGAAGCAAACAAAGTCTACTATTCTATCGACGAGCAAGTTATTATCACACATTGTTCTGACCGATGATCAGACTACCTACTTCTGACCCCAGCAAAACGGAAGAGACAGTGGCCAGGCAAGCCTAATGTTACAACTACGATCAACAGCTATTAGATAAGAACTCGGATTGTATATCAAAAGCGTTTAAGTGGTCTCTCGCAAAAAGATAATTACCCAATTAGAAGCTTCCGTTAACAGACGATAACCAAAATTTTGATTTATTCTCTCCAATCATCAAAAAATTTTAGAAAGTCATTATGAAATGAGATCACTAACAGCTTGGTCAGATATTCAGGTTTTTTCTATTTCTGAACCCTGCATAGTGTAGCGGCTATATTTATGTCAAACTAGAGGAACTCCGTGCTGTTCTCATCACCTTTATTTGGGCCAGTTTATCAAAATATCAGATGTCTGCTTTAGCAAATTCTTTCAGAGTGGGTTTAGAGAAATAAATAGTTGTTTAGCCAATGTCATCATCCTTTATGTCGTGTCAAGGCTGCTCGAAAAACAATTTTTCCTCATACTATTGTTTCTCTTGACCTAACCAAGGTGTTCGATACCACCCAGCAGGATTGTATTTAGAAGACCCTTAATAAAGTCTAGTCCATTCCCGAGTAGCAAATTACATCATCATCATACTGAGACTTAATTTTGTCGGTGAGTCCATCAAATACGTAATACGTAAGACCTACGTAAGGAGATTTCTTATCGTCCGTTACATCCAAGACACTGTTGGATGAGTTTCTTACAGATGTGCAACTGACAGAACTTCCCGTCAGTACACCCGAAGAAGCTCTGTTGCTACAAAGCCTTCTCTGAAGTTCAACATTTAAAGATCAGTCTATTGAAATCTAGTGGTCGTTCCTAAAATGAAACGGCTTTTGATTGTTACAACACCAAGATTTTACATCGACATTTATATCGGTCGAAGTTATGACACTCCGGTCTGATCATGTATTAGTTTCCGTTAATAAACTTGTTAGAAATTCTGTTAAGAAGTTTTTGTTTTTACCACATTCCACGCCTAATCGGTTCCTCTACACCTCAATTACCGATTCCATACCTGTTTCTACAAACCAGAAGGCTCAGCATCTGGAAGTGCTCTGGAGTTTCCTTAAGGTACGAACCAGCTCTATCGTTTGGCAGAAATAGCAAAGCATGGAAAATTTAAGAATGAAGACGCAAGATTATGGTTACAGACCTTTTGCAGTAGTAACTGCTTACATCAAGAAAACGGAGCTACTAAGGGCTTTTCAACTACGCAAAAACCTACTTTCACCTCCAACTCTTGCTGATAATGATGCCAACGAAATGACTTTTTCACTAATAGTCTATCATCAGCAACCACTGGAGAAGAAATGCACAGTTCTAAAAAAACCAAATGCATGAACTACAATTTGTTAACAAAGAAATTCAGACTTTGTTGCTGTTAAGGAACATAATCTCGTCATATCCGAAGTGCAAATGTTATAGAAAAGACGTAAACTACTTTTCTTATGCCTATTACACTAAGGTGAAGTACTACTCAATCAATTATTATCATCGAATTTAAAAGAACTTGGTGTAATCTAAATCAGGCTCTCTGCGATTTCGGTATCCCGCCCAAAAAACGGATCTCGAAATCTAGAGATTTTGAGATTTTTCGAGAAATAATTTTTTTTCTCCATTGCATTAAAGAAAGATTTTCACCATGAATCTTTGAGCTTAGCATGATATTATCCTCGCTTTTTAAGAAAATGGAAGAGAAAACAGCATGCCAACAGGGGCCTCAATAAAAATTAGCTTGTGAATTTAACTTTTTCGCTTGCACCAAACTACTATGCAACTTTTCACTTTTCACTTTGGTATTAGGTATTTCTCTGATCTATACCGACTTTTCCCGCCTTGTTTAGAGAAAGAGGGGCTACGGATTACCACAGCGATAGAAGCTACAATCGAAACCAAGTTGCTAATTTAGCCACAAAATTACTTAAAATCAATAAGCACCATAAGAACAAGATTAGTTTTTGTAAGATACATAATTGATATTATGCTGTTGGTACTCAGTTTAAATGAATAAATAACTAAAAACGATATTAATGGTTTATTTTCTAGGTCTAGAGTTTTTTTCAATTCGTTGCTAGTTTGTCGTTTTAGCTTTTGTTAGGTTAGCACCAGATCGATGAATTTTCATTTTGCTACCTTTCTCGTAAAAAACTCATTAGGGTAAGGAAGTGTTTGTTTTGGTTTTCATTATTATTGTTGTAGTTTTCAGACGGTATATACACGGTCTGATTTTGTAGGATTTACAGAACTGGAAACCGTTTTAATTACATTATGCATGTTGTAATCTTACCCACTTCAAATTGTAATATTACACGATTATATAACAGTTTCGCTTCTCCTGTTCAGGAGAACCTAATTAACAAACGTAATAATTATTTAATAATTTTAGGGTGCATGCTATAAAAATAAACACCAGAACTGTACATAATAGAACATTACAGTAAGTCATTTTATTATTATTTCTTTTCTTTGTCTAAAAATATTTCTATAGGTGATTTCCATTCCTGTGAAATGTATATAATGTTCCCGCTGAATCATACTAGGCTGATGTTAGAATAAATAGAAAATAGTATTAAGCATGTCCGGTCACGCTTTGTACGCTTATGCCACATCTATAAATTACCAAACAATCTGAAATATTCATCGTTCAATGCCTGAAAAATTTATGCGATACTCTGAAGTTTGAGGTCGCTTGTCGTGACTGAACCTGCTGCCCTCAGTATTAATTTTGAATTCATTGGTGTAAGGTACTGTAATATAATAATGGATATTAAACAAACAGAAATCTTTCGTTTACATACGTACGTGAGTGTGTGGGAAAATGGATTCAATTTTTTGTGTTAATTTTTTTGACTACTACGTCTTTTCTAACATCTACAATGGTTCGAGGCAAGTAATTTTTTTAACCCTTTTAAAAATTCAGGATGAACAGTAAGCAATAAATCGAGGGGTTGCAATGACCTGATGACTGATGAAGTCATTCTTAAAGGCATATAAAGTTCGTGACAAAAATTCACAACAGAAGGATGGTATTGATTCGTATTATATGTTTTTTTTTTAGCTTTCCCTAAAATCGAATTGTAATTATGTATAAATAGTCTGCCTACGTTGGTAGATGCTTTATTTGGTTTTCTTTGTTTTCAGATGTTATTATTATCAGTTAATTAAGGATTAATACCGACATGTTAGTATCAAAAACAATAATTAAATTGTAATCAAGCTTACTGTATGCATGTAAATAGGTCGCTTAATAGATGATAATCGATTTTTAGTTCTAATTCATTGGGAAACATTCGAGATTGTTGAAAATGAAAAGTTTTGTAAAAAGGGAAAAATAAATTTTTAATCTAAATTGGGTTTCGCTTTTAGTAGTCTAAAAACGAAAAAACAATTTTCGAAACTAAGAATTTTTCAATAATAACATGTATGTAAAAAAATTGCTATTGAAAGTAAGGTACAAGCACAGCTGCTCTTTGCTATTCAGATATTTCGGATTATTGACTACAGTTAATGTACAAAACTCTGTACATAAAGATATTTTTTGTAATAATGATAATAATAGTAATAATTGTTAAGAGACAAATATGAAAATCTTATTCTTGAAACTCCCAAAATTGTGTACAAAAGTTACTTAGAACTCAAAAAGCCTATAACCTACATATCACACAAAAGTCTATGCCTTCCTTATACAAAACGCTCATTAAAGACTATAAAATTCGGAAAAACTAATTTGGAATTGGATGTGTTAGGTGTCAATGAAAAACTACATACAAGGTATGCACAGATTTGCGAAAAAGTTTTAGATAGAAGTGAATTCTATGTCATAAACTAAAGAGAAAATCTTAATATAAAATTCTTCTTTTATTGATTTTCAAATTTGAATTTTCTGTAAAAATTCACATGTGGGAGCATTACACGTGTAGATCTAATAGGGCTATGTATTATCTGTTAGTATGTAGACGTGTCACCGTCACAATCACTTCAATTTCTTCAGGACATATTTATGAATCTTCTTAAGCTTTTCGATTTAAATTGAGATCTGTACTGGGTGTATCGCGTTTATGAAGGTAACGCCAAAATCGGTATGCAACTTGTAATGTAATGCTAGCTTTTATATAGTCGAAGATGGGTCGTGAGTTAATAGAGCTTAGATCAAGCGATAACCAATAAGGAATTCGATATTGAGAGGGCGCCAGCTGTAGTAAAATGTCGGTGTCCTAGTTTCGAATAGAAGACCCCACAGCTGATTTTCGTATCTAGGTCAGTAGGCGAGATGTTAGTCAGGGTCGAACCATAGATTCGAATAATACACAAATAAATAAAATGGAGATTGTACTGCACTCTATGTAGATACATACCTTCACAATGTGAACTTAAGATAATGAATCCGTATAATGTCGACACCACTGAATTCCGGAACAGCTGATTCCTGTAATACTTAATAAGTATGCTCATAACCCAATAAAAGATCAGAATAAGTTAATACATATATTGGCATACTGTACAAAAGAAAATAAATAAACAGATCACAGCAGTCCAGGTCACACTGTTGGACACATAAATAAAATGAATAAATAAACAACTGCACCAGATATAAACATATACACAGTAAATGCGACCGGATAAAGCTAATTAATTACTAAAAGGAAAGCAAGGTAAACATACATACAATGAATCGTCCGCAAATATTAGAATAAAATTCATTGGTCATTTATGAAAGAAGCATAAACATTAACATATGAAAACTATAAATAATAACGCTAATTGAATTGAATACACCACCTCCAGGTGTTTTCCAGTTAACCGTGGATCCCAAATTTTGTATAAATAAATCGTCAAACAAGAACAATTTGACCAAATTGTTAGATAGCATGAATTTTCGTTATCAAAATTTAACATGAATGAACGATAAAGAAAGATATCGATTTTATAAATATTGTTCATATAAAAAATACAAACAAATAAAAGATATTAGAGGTTCAGACAAGTTATTACGTTACAATTCAGCAAACAATATTTTTCTATTAATTAAACAATATTCACGGGTCTTTCACCAATGCGAAACGATTTGTCGGGTTTTTCACTAGTATGAAACGATGTTCTGAGGCTCTTCACCAATGTGAAGCGATGATTTAGTAATCTTTGTGATGGATTACATTTATACAAGCGGTTGGTGACGTAACAATATTATGCAGATATATTTCGCAAACAATTGCGAATGTAGGTTGACAAATTGTATAAGTCAAAGATGCTTCTTCATAAAAGATTTGGAAAAGAAGGGTAAAGTTTATTTACCATACGAGAACTAATCCAATACCAAAAGCACCCGGTTGTCGGCAAAAATACACTGAGCTCGCGGCACTGGTTCACACAAGATTTGATTTACAGTTACTACATAAATCTTTACAAGAATGGACGTCTTCCTCATACGTTAAATAACAAGATATTTTAATTGACTTTCAAAATATCTATACAGAGCGATGCAGTACGAATCTTGTAGAAAGTTCGATAAAAATATTAAGATATTTTAAGATAAATAACGGCACGGTAGTTGAGATATCATTTGGCAATTTCTGCTTGCTAGCGATGATTTTCGAGGAACTGTACGATAAAGACGCATCCCGATTATCCTGAGGAAAGGTCTATCAATTGTTTAACAAAGACAAAATTCATTCGCGATATTTTCACTCAGGTATACCTTCACCTTAGCAGAAAGTAGCCCAACACTTGACCATTTCTTGGTAGTTTGCGAAATTCTTTCTATGTTCCAAGATTTCACAACAGAAAACACGAAAGACGCGTGCTTCTGCTTCGATAGCCGTAGATGAACTCCGTTGAGTGTTGAAGGGAAAAAGGTAACTTCCAACCCCCCAAGAGGGTGTAACCAACATATAATTAGTTGAGCAACATATCGGGTGATCGGACAACCAATAAAATAATGCAAGAAGGGCGTGAATTAGCGTAAGATTTGCAAATTGCACTCGGCAATTGTAGAAATATACATCTTGTCTATGCTAGACAGGGTGACAGATTTATAGCTTTAAGGGTAATAAAACCAAAAGATATGAGTATAAAAGTCTCTAAATCGCAAAAATGAAGTCTGAAAAATATAACTTCAGAAGTAATTTCATTCTATATCAAGCCCTAATACATCTTTAATTTAATATTAAGAAAACATTCTTGTAAAAGAATTCTAGAGAAATTTAACGTTCTCAAGCCATAAATTTAAACAATGTCAAGGGGCATTAAACCAAGGGGCTTGTATGTTATAGAAAGACGTGAAACTTAATTTCTAAAAAGGAATAATATATTTACCAAAGAAATTTACTTATTTAGAAAATATTTTGCTAATTACTGAATTTTTCTAACACAATACCGAATACTGAAAAAAAACAAGAAACAACAAGCAAGTGTTTATTTTTTCTAAAATCTTGATCTAGAAAGTTTGAAGTTCATATCAGTGTTATTTTTGTGTGGATAAAAACCTGGTGTCCTACCTAATCTAGTTCAATGTTTAACAGTTCTAAAAAGATCAATGTCACAGTCTTATTGTGTATAAGATAACTGCAAAAAGGCTGTATGTGGGACAACCGCCTTTTCACTTAAAGTGGGTGTACACTATGGAAATGCTCCTTGTCAGTACTAGACACCCCCACTTTCGCTATTTTGCAAAGGAACCGATTGAAACCGTTTGGAAATGCGATTTTCGTTGGTGATTTGCAATTTAGTATTAATTGAAAATAAATAAAGGAAGTAAAATACTGAGTTTAGCACTTGCAATACAACATAATGAAGTGCCTGCTACTGCTAGTAAGTGCATTACTTAATGTAATATGAAAAGACGCTGAACGTAATTAAAGGTAAATTTGTTATTCTTGTAGGTTATGTTATCAGTAAACAAAACAAAAATAACTGTCAGATGATTGCAAAGGATGGGATAAATGCAGTTGTTTTAGAATCGACAAGCACTGATTTAGGTATATGCTATTGAAGCCGATTTTAATTTTAATTTTTAAAAGAAAAATTAACAAAATAAAATCAGTTTTTATTTTTGTAGATTACTTTAATATACTGGAAGATGGCTATAATAATTTTGTTGACATATTAACGGCTGAGAGAAATGATGCATGTTTGGTTTACATACATACATTTAGATAGGGTAGTGCAAGATGTAACCAATTGCAAAATGTTAATTGTTTTGAAAATATTACTACTCCAATTAAGGAAGCAAAAGGTTTGCTCTAGTGGGGGTACGTAAATTGTGCACTAGAATTTAGAATTTTGTTTCATTTTAGAAAGTGAGAATTTCTTAATAGAAAAACATACGAATTATGACCATTACGAAGTAATGGCCGACAGAGATGAGCACACAAATTTGTCAAAAATGTACGTGCCAGAAGAAGGTAATTGTTACGATGAATATAGCGATGCTGTTGATCCAGACGACAGTGAGGACATACAGTACGTGCCAAGGAAAAATGAAGAAAGTAGTAATAATCAAGGCAACGAGGCAAATGGTAGCCACAGCGAAGACATGGGTGAGAATGCTACTAATGACGCAGACATGCAGAAACTAGCAACCTAAACACCAGAAAGTGTAAACGTATGAAAAGACCAAAAACATGGAAAGAAAATATTGAGAAACAGAAAAGGTTGAAAGGCGAAGAATATGTAGAATACAAAAAGAAAGTTTGAAGTAAAGAAATTATAGAGCTTTCTTGTCAATGTAGACTTAAATATGTCGAGCTAAATAGAAAAGAACAACGTCAAGTATTATTCAAAAGTTTCTTGTCCAAAAACACTAACTGGATACAAAGAAGCCAATTCACTCCACAAAGTATTCAATTAAAATCTATTCGAAGACTACTTGTACACTGCACAAGTAGAGAAGTCTGATTTTCTTGGTGGTCTAATACAGACCTCATCTCAAAACACGGCATCAAATAAATTATTTATTGAAGCTGAAACTCTCTTTATGAATCATATAAAAATGTCAGTCACTATAGCAGAAAAATATCTACATCCACATCTAAATATAAACACAATGTACGATTTATAATATTGAATAGTGTACAGAAACCTCCAATCTAAAATTGTGAAAGTAAGCATGTATCGTCACATAATTATTTTGTACACAATTTAATTTGAGTTTTAAACAACCATACAATGATACATGTGACACTTGTGCTCACCTTGAATGTCTTTTAAGGAACTCAAACACTGAAGATGAAGCCGATATTCACAAGTAAATGAAGGAACACCCATATAACGCAAATATTGCCTACAAACTAAAAAATAATGATAAACAAAGAGCAAAATAGATAGATTCGAAAGGCAGAGTTGATATAGTAAATTTACAAAAGTGCTCACAAACGCTAAATCTTTCTATCTTCGTCAATTATGGCCATTCAATTTAACACTTTTTGACAGTACATCACAAGAAACGTCTTGTTTTATATTTTATATAGCCGGAAGAGAGAGAATAAGATTTCTGCTTGTTGGCAGATGTGTCTGTTTGAATTGCTCCAGTCAGTAAGAAGTAATATTCTGGTGTGACACTTGTTTAGGGCAGAATTGAAATTATATGTTATTTTCAATGTACATGTGGGTATTGCAAATTCATTCTTCCATTGAAACCATTAACCATAAATATTTACTTACTGGTCACACCCACATGGAGGTTGACCCCTGTCATGTAATAATAAAACAGAAGAAGAAAAAATTTTAATTGCTTCTCATGAATGGGCGCAAGTTATTCTTACTTGCAAAATTCAGAATCCTTTCTAAGTTAGTGTATGGACTACAGCCAGAAAATCTTAAGAGCTGGGAATTTCTATCGCACAGAATAACATCTCCTCTGGTAATTCGTAAGAAAAATGTTGATGGCGAGAACTGTTTATTTTCCAATATGGTCCATGTCTAATTTTTAAATACAGAGACGGTATGTTTGTTCTACAAAACTAGTTTTACACAAGACGACCTTAGAAGAAAATGCGTGAAAGATAATCCCACTAAACAAAAAGAAATTTGATAATTTACAATGGGTACCAACCATTTATCAAAATGATCACAAGGAACTTCCCTATAAAATGCTACCTGTATTTCTTAAAATAGGTGAGAAACAGCAACACAAAGTTGGTGACATACACTGAAACTAGAAAAAACGGTTGTACTGAAGAAATTAGTTTTTGGGCAACCGCCCTTCTTGCTCCAAGGTACAATTACGAGTATATTTAGAAAACTGGATCAGAGATTAACAAAGAGCGATTATTACCAAAACGCATTAATGCAAGTTCTTTAAAACAGTTGCACTCGAACAAAGAAGCAGTACTAGGGGAATTGAACATGACCAAAAGCTGCTTTTACAATTACTTGCTACTGCAAGCACCAAAAAGTAATTGGTTTGTCTATTCTTCTAAATATTAGATTAAAAAGTGAAAGCTTTTTGCAATTCTTAAATGAACTTATGAACTATTTGCCGCTGAATCTTCAAACAATTTAATTTACGTGCATAACGGTGCACCAGCACATTACACTTACCCTGTTCGAGAATAGATAAATAAATAGTTTGAACAATGATGGACAGTCCTACGTTTTCGTGACTTAACATGTTTTGGATTTTTTTGTTTCACGGTTTATGAAAGATAAATGTACCATACACTATCAGAATATCTAATGGGACACTGTTTGAATATTTGATGTTACTTAAGTTTTAATTATTTGTTACTCTTATACGTATACATTGGTTTTTCTTGCTAACTGGATTTTATATATTATTATTCATTCTATGTATGCACCCATATAATCGTTTTTAGCCCTTGACAAAACTGAAACTACAGTATAGTGCGTGCAAGTTGTTTTTAAATAGCGATGAAAATCTGACAGCTTGAGTCGCGTGAATAGGATTCACAAGTGTATAAATAGGCTGTTTACCTTTTTAAAGTTTCAAGATCGTTTTCCATTACTAATTGCTTAGTATGTAGCCAGATACATTTTTAAACATCAAGCATTTTTTGAAGTTCTTGATGATTCTTGTATTAAACAAACTTAAACTGCATTAAAATATAAAAAAGACAGCATTGTTAAAAATGCCATTTAGGGAAAGTACGCGATTTCTAATATATCGATAATGTAGCCACACTGCTTCCAACTTAACAAATGAAAAGTATGACTAGTCCATATTATATATATTTTATGTTTCTTAACTGATTGATCAAAAACCGCTACAGTCAAAATGCAAGCAAACAAAAAGAAGTCTACTATGAGGTAGCTCCTAGGTATCTTAAAACTTTCGGGATAACAATGAATAATACCTACTAACAAGGCTGCTCTCCTTGGTTGCACGGTTTCAATGTGCTACAGTCCTTCAATCTTCTTGGTGGAGGTATTGGTGTAATTATTTTAGCAGAATACTAATCAGCCATATCAACTTTACTCTCCATGAACACGTGTTAAGCTTCACCACCAGTACGAATCGAAGGTCAGTACTCTGAGTCCATAAAGATCCAGAAAGGAATCCGGCAGGACTGCATGTTATCGCCCCTGTTGTTTAATTTATATTCAGAACAAGTGTTTAGAAAAGCACTAGAAAACATTGACGAGGGCATTAAGGTAAATGGCAAAGCCATTAACAATATCCGATCTGTGCATGACACCATATTACGTAATAGCGGATAGCCAGGAGGGTCTGCAAAAATTAATGAATAGGGTTGCGCATAAGACTCAGATTAAATATAAAGAAGACAAAGTATATGGTCATAAGTAAGTCAAAGATACAATAAACGATATTATACGCAAACAATCAAGCAATAGAACGAGTACCAAGGATTACTTACCTTGCATGTACACTAAATGAACGTGATTGGGATCATACACAAGAAATAAAATGTCAAATCGAAAAAGCTAGAGTCGTATTTTCCAAGATGAAGAATTTACTGTGTAGTAGAGACCTCAGTTTACAGCTTAAAAGACGTATTGTTTCAAGTTATATTTACTCTGCTGTTGTACGGTTGCGAGGCATGGATTGCATCAAAGACTATGGAAAACAGAATACAGGCATTCTAAAAGTGGATCTATCGGCGGATTTTAAAAGTACCGTGGACCGCCAGAGTAACAAACGAGGAAGTTCTCAAAAGGATGAATTGTCAATCTGAATTCATGCTTATGATCGAGAGACAAAAACGAAAACTGGAATATTTCGGCCATATAATGAGGAACGAAACAAAGTATAGGCTGCTTTAGAATGTTCTCCAGGGAAAATGCAAGGCAAAAGAGCTCCCACAAAGAGAAGAATTTTTTGGCTTACTAAGTTACACAAATGATTTAGGAAAACATCAACTGAACTATTTGGCAGCACAATGAGCTAAATTTGCATTGCCTTGATGCCAGGCAACGTCCGGGTACCGTAAGAAAAAGGAAACGCTTCACCTTCTAACAAGTCTCCTTTGGCAGTTTACAATGGGGCTTTACCTACACCAAGCCACCTACGGTTGCACGAAGTTGAGTTTTTCCCTCTATTAACCTTCTTAAGCTAGCTGTATACTAACATGCACGCTACGCTTTCTATTAACTTTGTATAGGGGCCAGAGTATTAGATAGTTCTTCAAAAATTTCCATTTTGGGGGGCTGGTTTTCGATATATTGCCTTAAATTCTCTGCAAATGTACCTTTATAAAGTATCATCGTTTTGTTCACGGAAAACTAGGTTTGTACTTCAAATTTTTGGCAGTTTTGCTGAATTTTCTCCAGGATGGGCCTTACTTTGTAGAATGTATCATAACTATACAAAGCACAAGCATACAGTAATAAATTTCTCAATTCAAATTCGATCACGTTTATACCAAAAAGACTAGACGCTTTAGTAGGTAGGTAAGCCTATGAGCGAACGAATTTAAATTTTGTTTTTTGTATTTATTTTCCGTTATGGACATCCTCCTCGTTAACAGTGTAGATTCAGTACATCTCTTTGCCTAACTTCTTCAGCTATGCTTTATTCCAGTAAACAATTCATGTCAAATAGAAAAATAAAAAACAACACTAAGGTTTTTAGTGATGTTTCTTAATGGAGCAGGTAAATCCAGAATAGTAATTTTTACAGGTGTAATTACGTATTGTCTCATCTTCTCCAAACGAAGAAATAGAACCCAGTTACCTTTCTCCCTTCCCTCTATATTTTGAAGGATGAAGTACTGAAACAAAAAACTGAAACGATAAGAGATCAAACACATTCTACCGATAAAAGAATTGATGAACTATCATTAACTCTCTTCAGTTTGTCCCTAGAATACATTCAGACTTTGCTTTTCCATTAGATATGTGCAATGGCAAATTAAGTCGATTTTCCCCTTTCGAAAGTATTTCAAAAGCACATCAAACTGTTGCAAAAAATGCTTTGGCCGTTTTGAAATCAAGAAGGTTGTGTGCTTCTCAAATCTTTTGTCATACCTTCCCCTTTAATGAATTATCACATAATACAGTATCTACAGAGATTTGTACATATCAATATATTTTTATTGCAGAGCCTCCTAAATAGTAAATTTTAATCACTAAAGTTTTCAAATTTATTTTGAAATTGAGATCTTATGACGAGACCACGAGATCACATTGTAAGTCCGTAAATTTTTCATTTTCCTAGGCAGGTCTTTACTTCCCCATCCATTCCTATTAACAGTGATAGAGGTGTCACTATAGACGAGATGTCGTTTGTACGGATAAGGACGCACCAAATGCAAAAACAATAGAATACTAACAGACACTAACTTTATAGCTTGAAAATTGAGGTTTTGCAGATTTATTCATAAAGTGTTGTGAAATTACGATTCAAATATTTTGAAATGACCCAATGGCTTAGTGTTAAATCTTCTCCTATTACTGTGAACTGATCTTTCTGTTAGTCAATAAATTCGTTTACAATTTTCAAGCTACATGACCTTCACACAACAGATCCTTGCATAAACGATACCGATCCCTTTATATGTAGGTTTATGCTTTTCGCATACCGCTACCTTTTCCTACTTCCTCTCTTTGTGAGCCGAGTTTGCGGCCGTCGCTTCACTGCGCTGCTCGGAAAACAAAATACAAGTAAAAACTAAAAGTAGGAAATAACTAAAAGCGTAAATTTTAAAGGTAACTCCCAGCTATGTTAATTTGAGTTTTAATAAACTGTTTGTTATTATTGTTTTTGGGAAATAGCTAATTTTCTTGGTTTTTTGTAATCACCGTTACAATTTGAGAACAGCTAATCTAAAGAGTGAAAAGTCAAATTAAGGAAAAGCGTTTTCGTTGAAATAAAATAGCAAATGTTTCCTCATATTAGGACTTATGGTATTTATTTTCAACAAATAAAACTATTTACAATTAGCCTTACCATCCAAATTTACTCTTAGAATTAAAATTATTGATTACATGTTTTCACCTTTTAATTATTTTAAGGCCATCTTCAGATATCTACAATATAAAAAAATGTTAAACTTTGCATTAAAAAGCTATACTAGCACTTATATAACAATTTAAAGTTATTCACTACTTGGAAAATTTCTAAATAACTAAATGGGAAAGTTAGAGCTTCTTAGGTTTACAGGATTTGCTCATGTTTTGTTTTTTATATCAAACAGCAACTTTTGTTAAAGTAATGGTGCTAAGAGTAGAAGACGACCTTGGTTGACTTCATTTAAACAATTAAAAATTTATGGTCTGTGTTATGTTTATATACGAGGGTGGTCTGAAAAGTTTCTGACCTCAACGTGAAAATGGCAGCACTCGTAAATAAAAGCTACTGAATTTCGTTGTCCATCTGTTGACAGTTACTCACCAAAGCTTCAGCCATTTTGGACGCGAAGTTTTTATGTAACAGTCGTTTGAGTGAGTTGATGTGAGTTTTATTGTGAAAATGGACGAAATCGAGTATCGAGCTGTCATTAAATATTTGTTTTTGAAAGGCAATACGCCTTCGCAAATAAAAGATGAGTTGGATTCTGTGTATGGGGACTCTGCACCATCATTTACCACAGTGAAAGTTTGGGCTACTGAATTTAAACGTGGCCGTAAGAGGTTGGGAGACGATGAACGTTCGGGACGTACAAAAACTGCAACTACCGACGAAAGCATCGCCAAAGTTCACCAAATGGTGCTAGACAACCGCCGAATTAAAGTGAGAGAGATAGCAGAGGTTATGAACATGTCAAAAGAACGTGTTTGTCACATATTAAATCAATATTTAGGCATGAGAAAGCTGTCCGCGCGTTGGGTGCCGCGTTTGCTCACGTTAGACCAAAAACGTGTTCGAATGAATATTTCCAACGCTCTTTTGGCGCAGTTTAGGAGAAATAAATCCGAGTTTTGGCGCCGATTAATTACTGTAGATGAAACTTGGATACACCATTATACGCCCGAAACAAAAATACAGTCCAAACAGTGGACTGCAAAGGGGGAACCGGCTCCAAAAAAAGCAAAAACTGTTTTTTCGGCTGGGAAAGTGATAGCGACTGTTTTGGGATAGTCATGGAGGTATTTTAATAGATTATCTTCAAAAAGGAAAAACCATTACAGGAGCATACTATGCATCTTTACTTGACAAGCTGAAGGCAGAACTTGCGAAAAAACGGCCACATTTGCAGAAAAAGAAAATCCTGTTTCACCAAGACAACGCACCGTCTCACACCTTAGCGGTTGCCATGGCGAAAATCCACGAATTACGGTTTGAACTGCTTGACCATCCGCCTTACTCACCAGATCTAGCCCCAAGCGACTTCTTTTTGTTTCCTCATCTAAAAATTGCGTTCGGAGGACAAAGATTTTCGTCAAATGAAGAGGCAATCACCTTCGTGAACAATTATTTTGCAGAGAAAAATGCCGAGTACTATTTGGACGGGTTACAGAGATGGGAGCATCGCTGGGAGAAGTGTGTAGAGTTACAAGGAGACTATGTTGAAAAATAAAAAAAAATTTTCAGAAAAAATGTTTTGTATCTTTGTTAGGTCGGAAACTTTTCGGACCACCCTCGTATACTGGATTCAAGCAAAGTCTAAGGTATCTTTTTTAATTAAGTTCTCTAACGTAACCTTAAGTTTCTCTTTAATTGTTTCTGGAAACTGCATACATAGTTACTTACAACAGGACTTACACTTTTCTTTATCTCGATTTTATATTTAATTGGTATCCTACCTATACTTCTAAAAATATCTGTATGTTTGTTAACAAACTTATCGTTTAAACTGTTTTTATTATTTGTTTTAACAACATCAACTTCACTTAACAATTTTAAGATTTTGCTAGTATTTAACCCTAAAATAAGAGTACTATTTACATCTGCAACTAGAAACTTAATTTTATATTCCTTGCTTTTAATTTTACATGACCTATTGCCTTGATTTTATGTTCACCATACGCTATAAAATTTCTGTTTCCTCTGACAAATTAATTTTCTTTATGTAACTTTTTAATATGCTTAAGAGGAATCACATTACATAAGGCAGCTGACTCAAGCTTAAAATTAATAAATTTATTATTGATTATTACCTCTTTTAACTATCCATTATCATTATTAATATCCTTATTGAATTGGTCATTAGAGAAATGACATATGTCCAGAAATATTAGATCTGAAAAAAACAAGACTTCTTCAATTCTAAATGCATGGTGTAATTGCTGATGATATTGCACAATGTTTTCATTGATTTGGTTTTTAATTAACCTTCAGAATTTTTAGACACCTACATTTAAAAAAAGGTACGGACAAGTGTTGTTTCTCCACTAAACAAGTTTTATTCCTCAAACAAAAATACAAAAAGTAAGTCTGATTAATATACTGTTACAATACATGAATCACAGAAGTCAGTTTAGTCATCTGTAACATCACCACTACAGGCTACTAAAAAAACTTCTTCATTAAATTGTTTTGCATCATCAACTTCCACATCTTCAAGGTGTTTTCTAAACATTTCAATATGTTCTAGTTTCTTTGCCTTTATGGGAATCTTCACTTCAGGGTATGCAGGATCTTTAGGGAAATCTTTTGACCTATTGGTCGTTGACAATCTAAATTCGTGTTCTGACAATCTATTTTTGCCCTTATGATGAGAAAAGTGATTGAAGTTAGATATCAAGCAACATTGGAAGATCTCTGGAAACGTTTCTGCTGTTTGCAGCGATTGAAATGCAGTTCCATTTTCCAGCTTATCCTAGGGACAAAGAACTGCCGGGACAATGTGTAACGGCCCCACAGGCTCCGGAACGGTGAGCGTCCAGATGGTATTCAATACATAACGGTAAATAATGATATTTTAAGAAATCCTTGAAAATATTGTCACGAAATTTACCGTAAAAACAAAAAAATGTTTAAAAAAATAATGTAGACAATTGCTGCTAGAGAAAGAATTTATAGAAAGTACTTTGAAGAAACAGAAAATAAATATCCTGTAGACAAGAAAAGTATAAGGATATTATGATTTTTTTCTTGAGACTGACAAAAAATGCACAAAATAAGCATTATTCTAAAAAATAGCAAAAAGTTCCAAAAAAAGCAAAAAAGCAGTATGAAAATTAGTTAAATGATTCCTTTAATTGCGATTCGCACTTATTTCAATGTCTTTTTGTACTGCTATTAATATCTAAAAAAAGCATTATTGCTATAAATCCGCACTCTAGTTATCACATAAGATGCAAATTTTATGGCAAGAAAAAACTTCTCGTCACCAATTCTTCTTTATAATTTTTTATTATGTGAATGAATCACTTACCTTCCATCGCTGTGTTAGCCGTAGCTACTGTTGGTATTCAAACATTTAAAATAAATAAAAAGAACCTAGAAAGAAAATTAATTAATTCTCTATAGTAGGTTTTACCTTGTATACTTAAATTGGTGTTTTAGTGAGCACGTTGTGGTTTGAAGAATTAGTTTGTTGTTATAATCAATTAAAGTCTAATTTTACTACTTCTTTTGCTTCATCAACTGAGTATCCATTACGTTTTATATTTACCATTATCAGTTGTATTGTTTATATCTTGTTATTTGTTATATTTTAAAAATATCTGCGTTCTTGCTTGCGGCTGAAGGATGATCTTGGCCATATGCACACTTGAATTTATTAAACCAATTAATCACAACTGCACGGGTTGGGTTACTTCCGAATATATTTTATGATAACATAAATGATTACTGAAAATCCTATAAAATTATGACACAAAAATGATCTTTTTTTAACAGTTACCAATCTTATTACTTTATAATGCTTTTAATATCTTAATTTAAACTAAATTTATATTTTTAATTATTTCATTATCAGTTAGGTACTCATAAAATACAAAAATTTCTTAATAGTTTTCATAGGTAAATTTTACTTACTTGGTTGAAATGCTGTTGACCTTTTGAGAATTTGTATGGAAGATAAATAAGGGAAACTAAAGTAATCCCTAAAAGTTGGTCACTGTTTGTGTTTAAACTTGAAATTCTTTACACGCTCACACTTGAGGTGTTTCTTAAATGTTTTATTATTCTTGAATTCTATTTACTTAATAGCTCCCCTTATAAAACGTGACCAATAAAAGTAAAACTATCTAGCTATAATCGAATTTTATTTCCCAGTCTTAAAGAAACCATTTTAGTTAGTTTCAGTTTTTATTTTTATTTTTAAGAGCAGCTTCTCTGATAATAAAGATAAAACTGCCAAGGTGACATTGTTAGTTTGTTTTAAGATACAAACTATATTTAGCATCAAGATTGCTAATTAAAATACTTTATCCATTATGTTTTGCTTCTATTAAAAATTGTCAAGCTATAACTTAATTAAAAACATGAGAAATTTCATTAAAAATACCGAAAGGTCCAAACAAAAAACTTTTCTTGTTTATTTTCTTTCAGGCGTCGTCGTCCCTTATATTAAATCGTCACTCCAGGGAAAAACCAAACTATTATATGAAATATTGTGTGATCTATTCTAGTCCTGTAACATTTTTCTTCATCTTGAAAGTTCACGGTAATGCTGAGACATATCAGATAAAGTGCCGTGACACCCTGGTCTATAAAATATAGATACGAACTCGTCCAGCAAGCCAAAAGACAATATGACGCAAGACACGCAAAACTTTTTAAATTTTCTTTTTGTCCCTTCACTAGGGGTAACATTTGTTTTGATATTTCCATTCGGACTCGATAAAAAAGGACAGAAAAAAGTATTATTGAAATAATGCCACAAAGTTAAATGTAATTCACCGAAGTTTGTTCTGAAACAGTTTAGTTTATTACAAAGTTTTCATTCGTGCATTTACATAATGGTTTACGTAAATAACTGATTGATCAATACTGAAATTGATAGGAATCGTTTTGTTCTAATAATGTATTTAGTGAATACAAATTACAAACTTACTTTCAATTGTTATGATTATATTCTTTTTGATTACCTTGTTCACTTTGAAATACTTAGATAAAAAAAAGTTTTTTCTTTGCTATTAAGTACTATGTCTGTCCTTCATATTAATTCCAAATATTCATTTATTTATATGGCATACATAGACTTATATGGCATTATTGTTGCATCAATAATCTTATACCGGTCGATAAAAACTAATTCATACACTAATTAGCAAGATCGCAGAGTAGTAGTACATTTCTGGGTTTAATGACATTTTTCAAATTTCCACTCTACTTTATCGAAGACACGTTCAAAGAACAAACTTACAATTAGTCAAAGAAAGAATCATTTGGTATGTTCAGATTGTCCTATAGTTGTAGGACACGTTGTGTCCCTTTTATTATCTAACTAGAAATTAAAGTCTAGGTCTAAAGTTTTCTATTTCATTCCTAATCGTCTCAAACATCTATGTCAGAATTAACTTTATAAATTATAAACTATTCGACAGCGGTTTGAAAAACTTTTCCATTTGTATATGTTAAGAAAAGGTTATCCCCACAGGTGTAAATATCACCTTTGATAAACTTACATTTTTTAATAGTATCTACAATGTTATTAGACCGTTAAACAATTCCCCTTAAGAATCAATCTATAAGCAAATTAATTTATAAAAAAATATATAAAATAAGAGTAATAGAAAATGTAAGTATTTAAATTAAATTATTAAATAGTTCATAATTTAAAACCTAGGTTTGGTTTCTCTTTGATTTAAATAATTTTGTTTAGTGTTAAAACAGAATTTTCCGTGAGTTTCGAAATCACACCACTGACTTTGTTAACAAATCTTGTGTTTGGCTTTATAGCTCATGAACACCATTCTAAAACATTATAACAAGCTATCACATTCATTACAATAAATTATCAAGAAAGGTTTCCAGTAATATTGTAGTTTTTCGAGTATAACATTGAGATTAACGTAAAGAATTCTGTAGTCACTTTGACGGATTATAACTTTTGATTGATTTGATTGATGATTTTTGTATTCAACAACTTTTAAGCTATAAGAGAAAAATCTACAAAAGTTAATAAAACAGTAAATATTAGACAACCATACAACAAATTAAACCTTTCCTTTAACTTAGTTAGACACAACAATAATAACATCAATAACAGCCAGTGCTAATGATCCATTTTTCTTTTTGGTTGTCCTGTACTCTGCGTCGTATTCATCGCTGTCATTGTTGGAGTCGCTTAAAGTCGAAGAATGCACTCGTTTCCTTAATGGATCTGCTTTTTAATGTTTGGATTTGAAACGAACTGACTCAAAGAATTTCTCTTAAGAGACTTTAGGGTTTGCAGCACATTGTTGATGGGCCAGGTTGAATTTTCTCTTTGTTATTGTAGCCTTTCTCTTTTTCCCTCAGAATGACTGCAGTACTTTCTTCTTTTGTTTTTGTCTTGCAGTTTGTATAGGCTGAATACCTAGCACTAGTGTATTGCCTCCAAGACAATCAACTTGTCTAGTTTGTGAGGGTCCAGCACGTACTTAAAAACATTCATTTATAAACCCTTCTTGTTGGAATAATTCTTGATTTTCTCTATTACTTTCTTGTTGTTGCTGGTGAGCAAGGATGCCAGCGTCTTGAAAACTGCAGCCTTTATGTAGGCTTCTCCTAACAAATAGGTATGTTACTTGATTCTTTTTCACAATTCGATGCGAGTGATTATAAAACCAATTTTTAATAAACTTCGCATAAAGTGTCTTCAACAAAAAAATATATAATACGTCGACATGTTGCACCCCCCTTAGGTTGAATGTGGAGTAAGGCAGACAATTGAAACACCAGTTCCACGTGATCTTTCAGTAATGTGAATATTTTTCCATAAGGGTAGTGGCTATCTAAGAGTAATCTAAATATCTATCATCTACAATAGCTACATATTTTCTGGCGGAAAACTTTCCATAAACGTTGGCGATGATGTATCCACCTCTAGGAACGTCTGTGGTAGACTTTTCTTCATTAGATTCCAAGCACAAACTGTCATCGGATGAGTGGTCACTATATACAATTTCTTCAATTTAATCATCAGATGATTCTTCTTGAAAACATCTTCTCTTCACCTGTTCTTTTTTTCTTACTCTTCTTTATGGTTTTTCTTCTAACACTAGCTTCTTCGGGCTGTCTGTTGCAATCATGCAAAGTCCCCTTTTTCTTCCTCTTTTGTTTTATTCTTTTCTTGCCGGTGCTTTTCCAATGGGCTTTATGGTTTCTGGGGTTACAAAGGTTTTCTTCTCTGTCTTTCCTGATATAGCAGGAGGAGTAATCTCATTGTCAGATAATTTACTAGAACTAATTAGATGATGGATGAATTCCTCCTCTGACAAAATGCAACAATCCCACTGCATCTGAACTGGATTTACTGCTCGGTCCCACAACAGAAGCCATTGTAGAGGAAGATCATAGATACTTAAAGTCTGCCCTGGATGTGCAAACATCCAAGCATCAGCTGCTTGATTAAAAAACGACTTAAAAGGACCGAACACAGTACGGTCCAGGGGCTGTAGTTTATTAGAGGTGCGTGGTGGAAGTGTTAATATTACAATTTCATTTGCCCTACAGAAAGCAACTGCATCTATGGGTAAATGCGATTCATGATTATCCATAATAAGTAACACTTTTTCTCCTTGGCTGCATCTAACATGTTTGACAAAATGTTCTAAAGCCTTTAAAAAGTTAGCGCATGTCATCCATCCGGACAGGTATACTAAGCCCAAAGGGCATGTATCTGTTATACCTTTCATTATTCTAGCCTGGTCGAATCGATGTTGAGGAAAGGTTCACACCGGTAGGATAGCGCTGCCACTAGCGCAGATAATTTTTCTTCTAGAGGTAACCTGGCCTATTTGGTGTGCATCATTTTTGCCAGCGATTTTCTGCACTTTCTGCACGATAGTGACACCAGTCTAAAAATAAATTCAAAATAAATGTAGTACGTTTTAAACTTTACGAAAACGCTGATAAACTTACCTCATCCAGATTAAAAATTTGTTTTGTAGTAAACGAATAACGAGAGATGACCTGTTCCAACTTATCTTGAAAAACTTTGACGGTTGCTTTATTGAAGCTGGTCATCCTGGCTAGGCCTGTAGCCTCTGGCGTCCTGACAGAGAGCATAGGATGGTAACGCATAAAGCCACAAAACCAATCTTCAGTAGCGGTTTTATCTTGTAGCCAACGCCCATTAACCTTTAAGGAATTTTTTATGGCAAAGTCATATGCTAATCGTCTGACTAATTTAGGTCTCAGTCCATAAAACATGGGCAAACACTTTAATAAGTATGCTTCTAGGGCAGACTTCATTTCAGAAGAAAATACCTGAGCTTGACGATAGTTAGGACTGAAGTCCAAATTATTAAAGCCAACATCATGGGCTTTTCTACATAGCTGAATAGCCTGCTTTTGGTCACGTGGTTTTTTTTGTGCATTATTTCTTACGCTCATGTTATTATCCAGTACATCAATAATTGCCTGCTTCATATCATCTGGATTAAACTCCTGGTCTTTTATTCTCTTGTAATACCTTGGCATGGTTTTTGTTTTAATTTAAAAATGCAAATTGCAGGGAGAAAATGGACAGTCGGGGAGATTTTGAACACTTGTCCAGTCTCCCTGAATTACATTTTTTTAAATTTAGCGCCATACACTGAAGATCGGCAAATTAACAAGGCATTTGTAAACATAACCCAACTTTAAGATTAACAAAGCAACATTTCTAATAATATGAGCACAAGAGGAACATTTGTTACTAAACTAAAAACTGTGAAGCTACCAGAAAATACTACATTATAATTACAAGAATCGGTAAATTAGTAATAACTTTTTTTCACACTTTTTAACAGTAACAACGGTCACAGCAACAAAGTACTAATACGAATGGACCTCAAGGTCGACGTGTCGGCTGATTTAGATGTTTCTAATTCGAAAATTAAGGCGTGTCCATTATCTCCCCATGTCCATTGGCTCCCCCGCCACCCCTACATAAAGTGTTCTTATCACTTAGAAAAGAGAAGTCCTGTAATCCACTCGAATTAAAGGCACGCTCTTAAGAATCCTAAACGAGCGCCATTCAATAGATCGACATGTCTGTGAAAGTATCAGCAATAGTAGTATGTACTGATTTGCTGCAGACATACACGTTACTACAGTAATGGTGAACTTTCGCTTGAAAGATGGTGCTTTTGATTTTGCTTTTTATCTTTGGAGCAAACAATACAAATTTCCTTGCGCTGCATCCCAGACATTAAAAATTTCTGTCTAACGAAATTCCACCTTTTCAAACTCAAGTTTTAAAATTGCCACATTCGCTTTAGTGAAATCCTATGATTCAAGCCATAAAGAAATATCTAGATTTTGTGTTCTTAGGTTTCGATCTTTTAAAGAGCAACCCATTTTACTGTCTTTTCCTATTCTCTGATTACTAAACGAATAGGGTAGATTAATAGTCATGGCAAACTGTTGGGCTGCTTTTTCTAGATTTCTAAAGGTAAGTTTTGTAGCCCATTTTGTTCCAGTACCAGTGTCCGTAGTGTCAAAGCATTTATCACAGCCTCTTTACACCACATCTTAGGTTTTGGCTTCTAAAAACAAAAAAGAAGGTTACATTACCAAATTTGCGTTTCCAATGACGAGATTTGGAGCAGCCAAGGGGCCGAAATCAGAAACATAAACTTTTCAACACGACGGCTATTTTTCGTAACCATATTGGTCATCAACAAATTACAAATTAGGTATCTAAGGTTGTGATTACATTTGTCTGAAATTAAACGGAAACTATAAAATTTCACTTACACGATATAAGTGAATACAATCGTTTGGCCTTACGTTTAACTCAGATGTGGACTGTGTATGACTCCTTTACATAAATAGTTCGGCACCAACTACAACTAATATAAATATCTATGTAGTACTGGTCATACATTCTGGCGGTTTTAACAGTCAACGATAGTAGGTTACAAAATTATTGGCCAAGCTCACGCAAGATCTGAAAGTTACAACTAACCCATAATATGTGTGTAGCCAATCATTTGTTCAAACTTGAACATTTCACTCTTATTGGCTACACACCTTTTTGTGTTTTTTTGTTTATGTTTTAGTTTTAGTCAACTTTCTATCGTTGTCTATCATTAAAACATATTAAGTAACATAGATGTTCCATTGCTCAGTTGTAAATTATTGATGGCATAGATTTATGATTAAAAAGATTACCAAAGCGTGGTGCACTTGATAAAATATTTTATACTATTTTGGTCGGCTTGTCACGACAAACAATGAATTGTTTCAATGATGCCAAAAAGGTTTCAGTACGTAACTCTGAAACTAAGCACCTCAGCAAAACAAAAGTGTTATGACATGTAGCATTTAATAGATTTCGAGTTTGTTCTTTTTATAATAAAAACTCAAAATAGTCTGGGGTTATCCCATCGACGATAAATCTTCCATTAAAGGTGATTTATTGTAATCACAAAAAAACGGAAACGCTCCTACGACGATTCTGGCTATAGTTACCTTTATCTTGGTAGCGATAGTATTTGTTGGTTGACCATAAAAGCAGCCTTATACATTTATAATGCCTTTCCACTCTAAGTTTTTATTGTTTAGTGTCCAGTATTGATTGCAAATGGAATTCAGTACTGTTAATATAGGTGCTTGTGTTCATGAGTTAATATGTGCTAAGTAAAATGATGTTTGTGAAGCAGTAAGTGACTTCAGATATACACGTTAATTGCTATGCTAGAAATCTATAGGCTACGCTAGGGTGATCCAAAAATTTAAAGTTTTATCTTAAATGCTAGATCTTCCTGAATTAACTGATTCCTTTTGACTTCAAAGTGACTTTTGGGGAAGCTGAACGAAATAGGACGTTATTTAGGAGTCTTATCCTTAATAAGGCGGGATGACTGCTAATCCTGTTGCATCATAGTCATCCTTGACGTACCATTTCTCTGTATCACTGAATAGAAATGTTGGTAGTCAGTAAGAGTCATACTTTGATATCTAGCAGGTACGGCATCGGACATTTTAAGTCAATATTTGTTGCAGTCGTTTCCTTTCCTGATAAACACAGCTTTTACCATTTTCCCCTTTAGTATCTCTGATTTACATATGGTAATAGTAACAGCGACCTACTCGAAATACCAAAAATGACCCTGAGACTTCTTTAAAGCTGTTGCACTCACCTTTACATCAACAGTATTGTATTTAAAGATTTGCTGCTAAAGAAAAAAGTAACCCCTGGTGCTGATATGCTAAGTAGTACTTGTCGTACATTTCGGCTTTTTTTTTGTCTTTGCAAGGGAATCTGATCTGCAGACTATCTACTTACTTACTTGCTTACTCAATCTTTTTCTTTTTTATCAGCTATCGCCAGTGTTGAAGATGTTGGGTAATTGATTTCTTTCGTTACCTACCGTCTCCATTTTTTTCCAGTCCTTAGCCATTTTGACCGCATCGTTCCATTCCAATCATATCTGTTGCAGGTAATACTAAATTTCTTCGTTCCATCTGTGTTTTGGTCTGCCGTTGGATTTCTGTTTGCCAAACGTTTTCCTTAGTCTTACCTCTGGCATCCTAAACCATATGCCCAAACCATCTCAGCGCATTAACCCTAATTCTTGCTTCAATCGGCCTCAGTCCTACTTTTCTTTGTATTTATGCATTACTCACCTTGTCTAGCAGTCTTAAGCCCGCTATCCGCCTTAGTACCTTCACTTCACTTTTCTGTATTCTTGCTTTGTGGTTCTTACCCCACGTCTACATTTCTTAGCCGTATGTCAATACAGGTACATACAAGAAGCGGAACATTCTTATTTTTGTTTTTGTATATAATTCTTTTTTGTAGGAAATCTGTCTGTTTAGCGAGAAATATAGTTTTGTGGTACTCTATCGGCCAAATGAGTTTCCATTATCCCATTCTCTGTTATCTAAGATCCTAAATATGTGACCTGTTTCACCTGTTCCAATTCAATTTGTTCTATTCTTATTTTCATCTTTTGCAAAGTTTTAGCTATCACCATTGTCTTTGTCTTGTCAATATTAATTTTTAAATTATGTTTTTCCAATTCCTGGCTTCATACTTGCAGATTATGTTGTAAATCTTCTTTTGTATCTGCTAACAGTATGAGATCGTCCGCGAAGGCTAGATGATTACCATCACTCTCTCCATCCTGTAGTAACCCCATGTAGTTTTTATTAACTTTGTTGCACACTTTTTTACGACTTGATCCATAATTAAATTAAACAAACTTGGGCGGTTTCAAAGTTTGCAGATGTAGCATTTTTAGTTCTTACCTAATTCTTTGTGTTTTCATAGAGACATTTAATATCCCATTTTAATTCAGGGTTTACATCACGTTCCTGCAGGATATTGCATATATATATCTTCTCTTACCACTGAGTCGAATTCTTTGGTGATATCTATGAAACAGAGGAATATCTCACCATTCACTTCAATCGTTTGTTTGATTAACTGTTCTATTATATGTAGCGCATCAGTCGTTCTTCTCCCTGCTCTGAAACTATTTTGGGTATCATCCAACTTGTGTTCTATCTCTGCCTTCAAGCGATCTGCCAGTATGGATTTGAACATTTTCTCCACAACACTCAGTAAAGAGATACCTCTATAGTTTTCGCACTTACTGGTATCCCCTTTCTTGTAGAGAGGTATAATAATCGCTATCTTTCAATCAGTTGGTGTTTTGTTTTTTACAATTAGTTTGTTAAATAGCTCTAACAGTAAGGTCATTCTATTTTTACTTACGTATTTCACTATCTTCTCTATTATGCCATCGTGCGCTGACATTTTTCCTATCTTTACTTTTCGTAGTGATTTTTTAAATTCTTCACTAGAGATTGGCCGGTCCTAGACTTCTTGTACGTAGTTGTTCTCCGTCTCGGTTTCATTTATTCCCTTGATGTCTTTTTTTCTCTTCCTGTATCCAGGAAATCTTTAAAATAGTCTCTGCATTTGCAGACAAATGAAGACAATACCTTAGACTCTAAGAAGCAGTAGGTACTACATCAGATGCAGAGGATTAAATTTCCGTAAAGAGATACAGCGTCCAGGAAAATGATCAAAAGTTCTAGAGACTCTCTACAACATCCCTTGGTTGCGATTTCTGAAAAAAAAATAATTGTATATAATGTAAGGTAGGACAAGGTGTCATGCAAAATTAGAAATAAATACTGATCTCAAGGCAGTGCAAAGTAAACTACGAGGGTTGTCTGAAAAGTTTCCGACCTAACAAAGATACAAGACATTTTTCCTGAAAATTTTTTTTTATTTTTCAACATAGTCTCCTTGTAACTCTACACACTTCTCCCAGCGATGCTCCCATCTCTGTAACCCGTCCAAATAGTACTCGGCATTTTTCTCTGCAAAATAATTGTTCACGAAGGTGATTGCCTCTTCATTTGACGAAAATCTTTGTCCTCCGAGCGCAATTTTTAGATGAGGGAACAAAAAGAAGTCGCTTGGGGCTAGATCTGGTGAGTAAGGCGGATGGTCAAGCAGTTCAAACCGTAATTCGTGGATTTTCGCCATGGCAACCGCTGAGGTGTGAGACGGTGCGTTGTCTTGGTGAAACAGGATTTTCTTTTTCTGCAAATGTGGCCGTTTTTTTGCAAGTTCTGCCTTCAGCTTGTCAAGTAATGATGCATAGTATGCTCCTGTAATGGTTTTTCCTTTTTGAAGATAATCGATTAAAATAACTCCATGACTATCCCAAAAAACAGTCGCCATCACTTTCCCAGCCGAAAAAACAGTTTTTGCTTTTTTTGGAACCGGTTCCCCCTTTGCAGTCCACTGTTTGGACTGTATTTTTGTTTCGGGCGTATAATGGTGTATCCAAGTTTCATCTACAGTAATTAATCGGCGCCAAAACTCGGATTTATTTCGCCTAAACTGCGCCAAAAGAGCGTTGGAAATATTCATTCGAACACGTTTTTGGTCTAACGTGAGCAAACGCGGCACCCAAAGCGCGGACAGCTTTCTTATGCCTAAATGTTGATTTAATATGTGACAAACACGTTCTTTTGACATGTTCATAACCTCTGCTATCTCTATCACTTTAATTCGGCGGTCGTCTAGCACCATTTGGTGAACATTGGCGATGTTTTCTTCGGTAGTTGCAGTTTTTGGACGTCCCGAACGTTCATCGTCTCCCAAGCTCTTACGGCCACGTTTAAATTCAGCAGCCCAAAATTTCACTGTGGTAAACGATGGTACAGAGTCCCCATACACAGAATCCAACTCATCTTTTATTTGCGAAGGCGTATTGCCTTTCAAAAACAAATATTTAATGACAGCTCGATACTCGATTTTGTCCATTTTCACAAAAAAAACTCACATCAACTCACTCAAACGACTGTTACATAAAAACTGCGCGTCCAAAATGGCTGAAACTTTGGTTAGTAACTGTCAACAGATGAACAACGAAATTCAGTAGCTTTTATTTACGAGTGCTGCCATCTTCACGTTGAGGTCGGAAACTTTTCAGACCACCCTCGTATATCACAATATGGACATTGTTTGGAATTGTCAGTGAGACGGCTTGTCACTCCTGCATTGAAATTATGCATGCAGCACTTCTAAATTTTTTTGATCAGCTTTCTGACGTGATGCCTACAGGCAAGATGCAAAAGTGCTTTTCTGGGTTGTGTTATTACGTACCTAGGAATCTATTACAATATCAAGGCCAACTCAGATTTTTAACTTTATACTTTGAATTTAGTACGCAAAACTGAAGCTGAGATATAAAATATATACCTATTTCAAGACCGGCAAATTCCAAAGTTAATCCCAATATTTCTGAATTTCAGTTCATGATGCTTTTCAGTTGTGGTAATAACTAATAATTAATAGCCATACATTATTTCATTAATGGAGCTGATGGGGGAGTTAAGGAAGAGCTCATTTATATAACAATTTGCAACAAATGCTTTCACATTGAAAAGCGCGCGGAAATTTAAATAACTAGTGAAATACCCTTGGAAACTCTGCATAGAAGACACTGAAAGAAATCATTTTTTAACATGTGACGAGAATACGGTGTTACGAAAGAATTTTACTGTATAAAGCTTTGTGTGCTATATAATATTGTACCTATCTATTTATAAATAAAGCAATTTAGTGAACATTAGAAGATTAAAAGAAAACTATTATAAAAAAACTTAAAAAACTCTACACTTATAATTTGATTACAAAATTAAATGTTGATTTTGGCAAATAAATTTAAAAAGTATGTTTCTCCCTGTATATACAGTAATCATGTTTAAACCATTACAGCATGCACGAGTGACGTCCCTTGATAGACAATCTGAACCCACAGAAAATTAAACCCCAAACAGTACGTATTGCCTACACAAACGAGAACAGTACAACAAACATTACTGAATAATAATTGTAATCCTACAAATACCATCCAAACGTACAGATATTTATTTGAAGCAGCATTGATGATGGTATTGATTTTTCTAGAAGATAATTTTTCGCTAGAAATACATTTATATTTAGTTAATAATGTCACAAAGTTATGTAATTTATTTTTTTAATGCTCTGTGCAAATATAATCGTGATCTAAGATACTAAATTTAAATTAAACTCGCTGTTAAACAAATTAATCGGTAGTCGATGCATGAAAGTGCGAAAGATTAAGAGACTAATTTGTTTGACAGGATGACAAATTTGAAATTCTTGTTAATCGATTTAAGTTGCTAGATAAAATTGCTGAAACGCATTAAGGGATTATTAATCATAAAAATTATGATTTATCTCATTCTCTTGCACTACTAAATTTAAAAATACCCTTTTATGAATTTTTATTTGTTTGCAGATCTTACTGGCATTTGTATTACTATGTAAGTTAACTAATGTGTCAGATCAATCTTGGTATTCCCTAATGGAATAGTGGTGGTTATGCTTAATTTAACCAAACTGTGAAATGGCAAAATTAGTTAAAGCTAAACCCGTGTACGTGTGGTTTGTTGAGTACATATCAATCAATTATACATGTTAACCTAAAGATTTATTTACATATTTTAGGTGGTGACAATTTTGTATTTGAGGGATGATTTATTAATACTATTTATTGACACCAAAATTAGATTATGATGATGTATGGGATATCAAGAAAGATAAAAATTTAATCTTTTATTTATTTTTATAGTATTTGTATACCATAAGCTGTTAAATACGCTATGGAATTGGAATATCATTTAAGTACCTTCTTCGTTTCTACGTAGTTTGCTGATATAAAAGCTGAAAAGATAAAACCAGTATTTCTTCGCAATTTGGTGCAATACATGTTTGTGCAAGCTCAATTTTAAGGTGTTTCTCCGTTTATTTATTGTCCTTTTTGCATTCTCATTGAGTTGCCCCTTTCAGTTCTGTGCTAAAATTCTTGATTTTGTCTTTTCCTTGTTTTCTATTATAATATTCACTGACAAGAAACAATTCCAGCCAATTTTACAGCTTTACGTCTTTTTGAACTACTGATATCTTGTGCTAACTCTCGCTAGATGGCTCAGATAGAACTTCTGAGGCCTTCCATCTTTCAACTTGTTTGATTCATTTGTTTTTGGGAATCCAATGTCTAGGGTTGCGGCTAAGAAGATGAAGAAAATCTCGTGTCCATTTTAGTTCTTGTTTATTTCTTCTATAGACTTTCTTCCTTAAAGAAATAATAATTGGACAATCTGGTACACTTCACAGTAATTTCAAAATATCAGATTTTGGTAAGACAATGAGATAACTTTCCGAGCTAGCAATCTATTGACTTGTTTGCTAATTATTGAGTTGTTTATTTACTACTTTATATGGTTTTGGAAACCTAATATTTAAGCTTGTGGCTGAAATGAAGGATATGACTTAATCAGTTCTTCTCTTTCCTATTTCTCTAATGGAAAGAGAAAGGTATTGTGATACTCAATATTGTTTTATTTTAAACACTTTGTTACTTAAATCCTAGTCTACTTTACCTATTCTAGTTTCTGCCAAACTTGCAAAATAGATAAATTGGCCAAAATGGTAGATTTATAACTACCAGACACTGTTGCGTCATACAGGAGAGTCATTCAATTAAATTTCATACTTTGCAATTCCAAAAGAGGCAATGATTGTATTCTACTATTAATTAAAGGTAGGTTAGAGACATTTAAGTTGGTTTCTTAATAGAGAAAAATTCCTCTTGATGAAGAGGAAGGAACAAGGTAGAATCTTTATCTTAATTGCTTGCTTAATTTTAGTAAGATGGCTTTACCATCTTTCTGGTTTTTCGAATAAAGTTGCAGTTTTTACTACAGCTTAAAACGACTCAAAGAACATATTAAGCTTTAATTTACAAATTGTTGAAATAGACCTTTACATTATGAACCCTTTTCAAGACTTATGCCTTACTAATTTAGGCTAGTGGACTAGACTGACAATTTCGGTAACCAAAAATAGATTTAATTGTAAAAGACGTTCTGATTTTAATTAATAATAATTCCAACATGCAACTGATCACATTCTATAAGTTGACCTGCAACAAATCAAGTTTGAAGAGATGGAACATTACCTTCTAGCTCAACATTCCGAAATTTCCAGTGCGGTATTTCCAGGTTAGTGAGACGCATTCCTAGGCACTTAGCTTTAGATAGTGTAACAATAGTTAAAAAAGTTATTTCTAATTAAAAGGTTACTCACCTTAATGAACTCATATTACTTACTTAACTAAATTCAGTCCGGCTTATGACTCATCTCAAATTGGATCGTAGGTGTCTGACAGTCTTAGAGCAGATTAGGGATATTTATATATCAATGATAAACCACAGGTCTGCCCAAATGATTCTAACTTAAATATCTAAAACCGATAAATGTTTAAAGTGGGACAAAGTCTCAAAACCCAAGCAGACGTAATGTTTACCAACAAACACAAAAGTACAACATACAATTCAACTTTATCAATAGATTTTATTGCAAGTTTAGAACAAAACTTTAGATATCCTCTTGCTAATTCACTCTTCACAAGGATATGCGTTCAATGATGATAGTTATATTGGCTTTATTAATCCATTGCCATTGTATACCACATTTTTATGAACTAGTGAGGTTATAAACGATATTCTCCTTTAAATTCCGCGGCCCAGATTGACAAGATGTTCAAATTATCCTAGGTTTCCAATAATACACGTTGGGAGTTTCACTTGAAGCAAATTCGAAAACTATTAGTTGTTTTCTTCGAAGCACCAACCCCCTATAATGGATGCATTTGTGAAACCATTCAATAATTTCGGTTTTTCCAGGTCAAAACAACCATAACAGTATTCAAAGGCTAAAATAAAAATTAACAATGTACGAAGAAACTCATTAACGCAATATTTATTCAGACTCCGCTGAAGAAATCTTCTAATTCTAATTGCAAAATTGTTACCATCAACATGGCAACCCACCTGTTGATAGGGCAACTTCTTTTACAATCCTTCTCCCAGATGAAACCGGAAGGACCACGCCTAAGAAAAATGTCCACCAATCCGCCAAATTTCAAAATGTAAAATGACTAAAATTATACAAATAAAACTGAAGAGAAAATCAATGATCTAGGATTAATATTTTGCTTTTTTAAATTAAATTAGAATTTCTAAAGAATTATCAAACACAAATGAAGTTTTTATACGGGAAAATAACAATCATACAAGAAAATTTAAAACTGATTTAATTCAAAGGTACTTCAGTCGGGAAATCCCCGAAAGCAACAAAATTTCGCACTTTCTTACCAAAGATGATTTTAAATGAGAAAAACTTAAAAATATAAAATTTCTAATTCAAAGCTGAAAGAGGCAGTAGGTCTACATAGCACTACTTTTCTTCTTACTGCAACAGTAATAGTATCAGATTGGAGAACTACTATATCATTTATAATTTTAAATAAAATTTGAAGTCACAAGGTGCTTAAAGCAATAAGGCTAGCATCAAAGAAAGCTAAAAAAAAGAGCACCTGGAAGCAAGAATTTTAAACAAGGCATTCTGAGTAAATTAGATTTTGCAAACACAGGATTAACTGTTAATCAACAATATCAATAATGTTAAGCAATGCTCATATATTTGGAATAGTTACTACTTAAACTAAGTTCAGTCTTGAATTCTACTCGATAATATCTTATACTGGTTGAGACTTAACTCAAAAATACCAACTTGGTTTTGTATTCAGACACAAGGTAAACAAACAGACGTCTTGAGATTACCTTGTGATCTAAGGATTTTGAATAAACCAAGGCAACTCAAGCATAGATTCACTTAAATACTGACTGTAAATATCGATGTGAGCCTTGTTAAAAAGTGGACAAATCTTCACAAGGCAAAAAGGGCTAAACTATAGACATCCAACCTTTTTTTTAGAACTCGTATATATGGCAACCGCAGAGGCAATTGTACCCGTAATTATACTTTCACAGAACTAAATGAGTTTTAATAACCCAAGAAGTTTAGGCGTGAATCTGGAGCTGCTTGAATTGTGCATGAGGTCGCATGCTAAAAGCCTCTAATTCTTTCATGTCAGCTTCTTTAAATCTCAGGCCTTTTGAACAATTGGAATCCTTGAAAAAGGCAATTAAGTGCTGAAATTGATCTTATGAGAAAATGATTGAGCGTAAAATCCTAACATAGTGCTCAAATGAAAAAGAAAAGCTGGACATAACGCTGAGTACTTGCTGATCATACCAAAGGACATCCGGGAACCTTTAATGTAGTGTTAAAAAGTGAATTATTTACATTTTTGTCAACAACCTTCTTTTAGATCTCATATATATGGCAACCGCAGAGGCAATCTACTCGTAATTATACTTTCACAAAGCTAAATGAGTTTTAATAGCCCAAGAAGTTTAGGCGTGAATCTGGAATTGCTTGAATTGTACATGAGGTTGCATGCTGAAAGCCTCTAAGTCTTTCATGTTAGCTTCTTTAAATCCCAGGCCTTTGGACAATTGGAATCCTTGAAAAAAGGCAATTAAGTGCTGAAATTGAGCTTATGGGAAAATGACTGCGCGTAAAATGCTAACATAGTGCTCAAATGAAAGCGAAAAGCTGGACGTAACTCTGAGTACTTACTGATCATATCAAATGACATCCGGGAACCTTTAATGTAGCGTTAAAGAGTGAATTATTTACATTTTTGTCAACGAGGTAGGTAGCAGTCCTCTTCATCAGCTATTTGGCCAGTGGTGAAGGCAAATGCCGGAACAGCATCGCACTAGTCCACGGCACACAATACACAACTAGACACCCACACCACTACTATAACACATACACACTCCCACACTCCTCACCACACAATTCCAACACCGTTCTGAAAAGAACCGTCGCGTCGAACTCCTCGTCGTCTCTGTGTGACGGCTCGCTGGCCGTCCTTGGGTTCACCATCCAACCTGGGTCATCGACACCATCACCTGCGGGAATCATGGAGAGCCTGCTTCCGGCCTGCACCACCTTCGCCACCAGACCATCATCACCGTGGACTGCGGGCGTGCGGACTGCTTGGTACCCGACATATTGGCGTGCACGACAGGAGTTACCCACCATTTTTCCAACTCACCAGCCATAGAGAGATTAAGTTCTCTAAATGGCAGCCACCTACGGTGGCATTTATTCATTGATCCTCCTCTCAGCTATTTGGCTGTTAGATTAGCTTGAGCCTTTGTTACCTCTGCACATCATGCTGCAGTTTGAATTAGAATGAATGATACTGTGTGCATTGAAGACGCAAGAAACAAAACTTTGCAGACTTTCGATGATAAAAGCGACGTATTATTAGTTTAGATATCTTTAACAGGAAATATGCTTGGAAGAAATTCCAGAGCGTATAAGGCTGTTTCTATAAGAGAGAAGTTTAGGCAGTCCAAGCTGTCCATCTCACTGCTAAAATAAAGGGCTAAGATAAACTTTCCTCCTTTGTGGAAATATCCCTCTTCGTAGGACTTTGGAGACATTTTGCAGGTCAGCTTTGTTCTCGAAGAATTTAATGCCTTCTGCTTTCCCAGCCGGTACAGAGTGAATGTGGTGTAGTATACGGTAATGACATGAAAGAAGAAGATGCAATTGTTTAAAAGTCAGAACTACTCCGATTTCCTCTGGTATTAAAAATATTTGCGTTTGAAGTGCTAGACTTAAAACTTCTATAGAGCTAGCATTTCTTCCACGTGCAGAATGACGAAGATGTCGGTGTCTGAGGCGACGGTGGTTTTAGTTTGTTGGAAGAAGTGGATAGACAACAGGTCTGCAAGTCGTACCTTGTTCATCGGATGACTCAAAAAGTCTAGCTGCGATGTTTTCACCGAAGTGTTATCATCAAGCATTATCTCTGTGAATGTCCGATCGAAGCTTGGTGCTGCTGTTTTTGATTTCTAAAAATTTGTCTTGTACACTTTGAACATATAAAAGACAGATAAGTTGAATCACTTATGAACGTGCTGGAGGTATGCCTTAGCTACTTCTTCAAAAGTGCGCAATATTTTGGTTGTCAAAAATTTCTTAAAAAGCAGTACTGTCTTCCGCATTGCATACTTTTCAAAGAATATCATGACGCAAACAATTCTCATGAAAAGCTGCTGAGAATCCATAGCTTCATTTGATGTTTTCTGGAGTGTTTGACATCACCAAACAAGAATTCAACTGCTTCACTAGTAGATTGCAAGGTTGCAGACCTGATTCTGTGGACTACAAAGAGTGATTTTGGAAATATGCTTTGCAAATAGAGACACCTCCTTTATTACCTTTTTGTTGAAAGTCCCAAAGACCAACGTATTGCCTGAAGAATTTACAGCATCATGCGTTTTCATGCAGGCTACAAAGGCAATGATAAAGTTTCTAGGTTCATTTCCTGAAATGCCACTACTATATTGGAATTTGAACTGATCCATTAGGTTTTGTTCAATAGACGTATCAGTTCATACTCCAGGTGCAAAGAAACGCGTCGCCCGTACTGACTACTAGACAGAAAAGTACATTATTCTGACGTGCCGCGTAGCCTGCTGTACGTCACATCCATACAAGTAACTAGCATATACCACTAGAAAGCTTATTTTACTCCAAAGATTCTGTGCTGTGAAGTATTATTTTGATACATGCCGTAGAATAGTGTCCAGCGGACCAAGAAGAAAAGAAACGTCCAATTTTTGTTTAATTTTGCGAGCTTTTGATACTTTCTGTCAGACAAGATGCTGTGTTGTGTAGTCACTGCATATTCACGGGCATAGTTTAGTCTTTCCTCGTTGCTTTTAGCACTGTGTGAGCATCTTACGCCAAAACATTCACTTGTAACATCAATGTCAGGGCTTGATTGCACCTCTCCAGGATTCCAGGTGTTCAAAAGTCTGGAATTGGGATCTCTTGATATGTTCTTAAGAAGAATAATTTTGGGTTTGAGAGCTTTTTGGTCTAAGATTCCTGATCTGCAAAGATTTATTTACCTAGACATTACGAGAGTCATAAAAAGCACTTTTACGCCAACATGAAAACATTGCTTTGTACATAAACTACGGTGATAGAATCCTACGAATGGTCTCAGAGAGCTAATCTTAGATGACCTGGCTGAAATCACTTGCTGTTAGTGCAGAGAGACAGAGCAAAAACAGATTATCACTTCAACAAATAGCAGGAAAAGGTGGTAAAGGTGAAGTGGCAGAAGGGAGGAAATTATCATACATCTAGGCAGACAAGTTACTTTATATGAGACTGAACTTATATTAGTGGGAGACATCTGTCAAACAGGGAAATCTTAGTTACTACTGTTTAAAAGCCATAAAACTTCTACTTACTAATATTTTCCCTAAATATTACGATTATATTGATTTATTTTTTTACTAAGTATTTTTTTAAATCTTCGAAAATTTACAAGCCTGTCTTCTGAAGATCTGAAACACACTTTACTATTCTAAATCGTTACCAGACGAGTGCAGAAAACTTTGAATAAGCCGACACGTTTTTAATATCATGAGTAAAATTGAGTAGGGGAACTTTATGAAGTTCATCTAGACAAGAAAAATTACTAGGAGGAATTCAACATATCTAAAAGAAAATTATTCTTAGAAGAATTGCTAACTACAAGATACATTTTTTAAAACTTAATTGTAATAAAAATCAGTCTAGAATTGGACTTACCATTTTTTGCATTTCCAATTAGACTTGGGTTTTTATTTTCTTACTTTGTTCATGTCTATTTTTTAGTGTAGAATAAAGACTACTTACTAATAATAAAAAAATTGAAATATCAAGGTAAAAAAAAAATTGAAGGAAAACCAAACCGTAAACAATAATGTTATTTTCCGTTTTATTATATCTGAAAGGGATAAAGAATAAAAAACCAATTTTTGTTATTTATCCTCAAAAATAAGAAACAAGAAACGACAGGAAAAATCATATTAAATTATTGTCAGTTGTACCAATATAGCAGTTGTTTATTTCGTAAAACAAATGTATAACTGAGATTTCTAACAATAAGTAAAGATAAGAATAGGTAAACTGAGATAGTATGCTCTATCTTAAAGTTCTGACGAAGCAATTCAGTACGACCGGCACCATATGCAAAGTATGGGTCAGTTTTTTTTTTATTGGAAAACGTAGAACAATACTCAAGAAACAGGATTTTAAAATATTTTTTGTACAACTAGACGTTAATACAACCAATTTCAAATCATGTTGAGATCTTTGCAAATATTAGTTTTTGAAATACGTCGAAATGCTTCTAAAACGTTCAATATAGATATAATTTACTTGTTCTTGAAGTGTCACCTATTTGAACGTATTACACTCAGACTTCATTTTATCCTTGTTAATGTCGAAAACACCCGTTTCCTTTGTGTGGGTGTTTGTATTTTATTTTCAGGGTCTCAGGCGCATCTTTTTCGTATCACTATTGCCTTTGAAGGAATTATTCTGTTGTAACATTATTATAAACACCCATTCGAGTGCTAGATAAAAGAAGAAATAAATAATAAAGTAATTAATTAGAAAATTAATTATATGTATATATACAAACGTTTTAGATTTCTCTTAATGTTTTTAATAGGTTAGTTTGTCATAAATGTATTTTGATTTTATATTCCTTCTTTCGAACGGTTTTGGTATTATAAGGGTTGGAATACTAAAATGCAGGATTATCAGATCCCTTCAAAGCGATTTATTGCTCTAAACTAGAAGTCGGTATTATTATTATTATTATTATTATTATTATTACTAGCGTATTCCAAAGTTTTGTTCCTGTGTAAAATTTGCTTTCATATACAGAAGATAATACGGATCTCCCTTAAGGTAAGTTTGGTATAAACTTAAAAAGAATAACTTTTATCCAAGGAGATTAGATTAAAGAACTGCTAAAAAAACAAACATTTTAATGCGTTTTAAAAAAACTTTAACTTAAAAAAGGAAAACATGGTAGAAGTTACATTATCCTTATATAAAGTTTTAGAATATGTGGTGAGTTACAATTCAACTTACATCTAGATTTGCTACGCTTATTATAATTGCCTGCACTAGTGATAATAATCAAATATTAAATACATACAACATACCTGAACAAGATAAACTAGTCATAGAATAATCGTTGCAGGGTAACATATTATTATTCTGATTTATCAAATTTAAATGCTGTTTGGGGAGGCTTCTTAATTATAAGAATAGTTTATTTTATAGCATTTATTATCTTACAACAACAATCTTTCATACAGCCTACAGCATACAACTCTATCGGACATCTTGCGAGCGGCAAGAGGGCAAGTGCTGTCACATTACCATGTTGCCAGCTCTCACTACATCCCCTTCTTTAAGATTAAGCCTTAACATAATCTTTAAACCAACTGGGAGGCTTTCTAAGTCTCTTAGCCTCAATTGATTTATTGACACATTCTGTTTCTTGTTCTTGAAAGTTTTCCACTTTTACACTAATACTATCATTATCTCGTATTACCTTTCTATTTTCTAAATTAACATTATCATCTTGATTAACAACTGTAACATCAAGATTTTCCCGTTCTTTTTCTACAGTCCCATTTGTTTGCCTTAAACTATCTGTACTAGTATCTATGAATTGACTTTCATTTGAAAAAGGTGCTGGTACTAAATGCCATCGATTTCTACGATAATTTGTATCGTCGCATTTAATTAAATAAGATCTTGGACATTTCAATGTGGCTGGCATACCAACAACTTTCCCGTATTTTCTTAAATCTTGCACCCAAACTCTATCCCCTTCTTTTAGAATAGAAAGTTCTTTAACCTTATGTCTTTTATTGTAGTTCTTTCTTTGTTTTTGCTTTCTTATTTCTAGTTTACAATGAAATTGTTTTTTATTGGATGACTTTTTAATATTTAATGATGGAACTGTTGTTCTAACTTTTCTACACATTAGTAGTTCTGCAGGAGAGAATCCTTGATCTAAGGGAGCTGATCGATAAGCTAATAATCCCTCATATATATCCTCTGATTTCTTAATTAAATTTTTTGCAATTTTGACTGCTGCTTCTGCGCACCCATTTGATTGACTATAATATGGACTACTAGTTACAAAATTAAATCCATAAGTTTTTGCAAATTCTCTAAATTTACTTTGAAATTGTGGTCCGTTATCAGTTCTAACTGTTTTTGGAATGCCAAATCGAGCAAAAACTGCTTTACAATTTTGTATTAGACATTCTTCTGTTAGATAGTTTAATTGAAGTAACTCAAAGTATTGAGAATAATAATCAACTATTATTAAGTACCATTTACCTTGTGCTTTAAGTAAATCCATACCTAATTTCTCCCAAGGCTGATCAGGGATTCTCTCCTTTACAAAGGGTTCTTTTTGATTTGTCCTATTCTGCACATAAGTTGGACAAAATTCAACTAAAGTATGTAATTGTGTACTTAATCCTAACCACCAAACTGATTCTTTAGCCCTAGCTCTACACTTATTAATTCCTAAATGACCTTTGTGTAACTGTTGCAACACATACATCTGTAATGGTGGAGGTATTATAATACGATTTGCTTTTAATAAATAACCTTTATTGTATGAAATTTCAGATCTATACTGATAATAAGGTTGTACATCTTTTAATAATTTGGTTCTATCTGGCCAACCATTGGTACAGAATTCTTTTAATTGTTTACAAATTGGATCTTCTGTTTGAAATTGTTGGATCCTATCTAAAATATTTTGAGCGATAGGAATATTGCTAACTATCATATTCACATGTGCTTCAGTTGTTTCAAGCAATTCTTCGCCTATTTCATCTTTATCTACTTCTAATGGATTTCTTGAAAGACAATCTGCTACTACTAATTGTTTTCCTGGAAGATATTGTACTTTATAATTATATTTCATGAGACGTATTCTAAACCTTTGTAAACGTGGTGTTAATTCGTCTATATTTTTTTTCATTAATATCTGAACTAACGGTTTATGATCGGTCTCTAAAATGATCGGAATACCTAACACATATTCTTGAAACTTTTCTGTAGCCCAAGTTAATGCTAATGTTTCCTTTTCAATTTGAGCATACATGAGTTCAGTGGTTGTTAATGTTCTAGATGCATAACTTATAATTTGCCTGGTACCCGTATCATCTTCTTGCATTAATGCACAACCTATCCTGTAAGATGAGCTATCTGCACTAACAATAATTTTATTTGTACAATCATAATGAGCTAAACATGGAGCTTTTTGTAAAAGACTTTTTATTTTGTTAAATGCAGTTTTCTGATCAATATCCCAAATGAATAATTGATTTGCCCTCAGTAAACTATTTAATGGTTCTAATTCCCTGCTTTTATTTGTAATGTATCTACCAACAAAGTTAACTAAACCTAAAAATCTTAAAAGTTCAGTTTTATTCTTTGGTTCCGTAAACTTACTTATAGTTTCAATCCTGCTAGGCTCAATACTGAGTCCTTCGGTGCTAACTACATGCCCTAAGAAATTAATTTTATTTACACCAAATACGCTTTTTGATTTGTTTATAGTAATTCCATTTTCACAGTAACGTTTTAAAACTTCTCTAAGAATCTTATCATGTTCCTCATTATCCTTTCCAAATACTAAAACATCATCTACATGAAAAAGTACTTGGGTAATTCCCTCTAATGTTTGAGCTATTCTATTACTATAATACTCTGGTACACTATTTAATCCAAAATGACATCTTTTGTACATAAATCGCCCAAATGGTGTTATAAAAGTTGTTAAAGGTTTACTATCTTCAGTTAATTTTACTTGATAAAATCCTGAATTTGCATCTATCTTACTAAAGACTTTTGCACCTTTTAGTTGGGACAATGTATATTCGACTTTATGTATTGGAAACACTGGTCGATCTACAAACTTATTTAATTCAGTGAAATCTCCACAAATTCTTACCTTGTCACCTTTCGCGACAATTACCATAGGAGCACAAAACTTGGTAGGAAAATCTACCTGTTCTATTACATCTAATTTTATCATTCTATCCAATTCTGCTTTAACTTTGTTTAGAAGTGGAATAGGTACAATTCTAGGAGTTGTGAGTGCACGAGGTTTAGCATTTTCATTTACTTTGATCTCCATTTCTCCTTTAATTTTACCTAATTCCTTAAATACTTCTGGAAATTCTTTTTCTATTTGCACATTACCTAACTATTTTAAGAATTTGTAGTTGTTTAATGGCATCGCACCCTAGAATTGGGTTTAACAAGTTATTTATAAAATATACATTTATAAATTTGCTTATTCTATTATAACATAGCTTCAATCTTGTGTAGCCCACTACTTCCAATTCATGACCATCTGGTCCACAAGCTTTTCGAATTGGCTTACTTAGCTTAATATGAGGTTTTAATTCACTAGTACTGATACAAGTAATTTCAGATCCTGTATCTACTAAAAATTCTAAGTTTTTATTTAATTCTGCTACTTCTATATCTACTTTAAATTGAGAATTATTCTGAAAACCTATTCTATTTACAATTAAATCACTAGCTTGTTCTTCTACAACCTGTGTAAGAAAGTTGACTTTACTTTTACAGACTTTCTCAAAATGCCCTAATCTTTTACAATTATGATAAACAGCATTCTTAGCTTTACATTGACTTTTGGGATGTCTGTAAAAATATCCACAATACTCACAGTTCTTTTGATTGTGTGATCGTTTTCCTTGTGGTGAACCTGACTTTGGTCGACCTGGTTCGTGCTTCTCAGACAACCTCTGTGTGACTTTTGTTTGTCTTCTTCCTTCGGTTTGTACACTGTTGATTTCTTTTGAACTTCTTATCTGCCGGGACTCTTTGTTTTGCATTTCCCCTTGACTGCACATTTGCACAGCTTGTTGCAGTGTTAGTTCACTTTTCATTTGCATTTGTTCACTTAGTCTTGCATCTGCCATTCCAATTACTATACGATCCCGTATCAGTTCTTCTTTTATTTGTCCTGGTTTCATTTGTCCGTATTCACATGATTCTGCCAATTTATGAAGGGCTGTAATGAAACTTTCTGCGGTTTCACCAGGTTGCTGAATTCGAGCATTAAATTTGTATCTCTCAAATACAACATTTACTCTCGGTTTAAAATGTTTATCGAAAGCAGCTACTAACTTTTCATACGACCATTTTACATTTTTCTGTTCTCTTTGGTTTGTTTGAAGGTCAAGAAAATGTCATCCGCCTTTTCTCCCATCAAATACAACATTAAGTCAATTTTATCTTCGTCGGACTTCTTCGTTTGTTGACTTAGCTTCAAATACCTTTTGAATCTTAGTTTCCATTTAAACCATGCATTCGGATCCTGGAAATCTAATTTTTCCGGTGCTTTAAGGTTATTCAGCACAACTGCTTCTGATGCTTCCGCCATGTTTCTTCTTTTTTTTTTCGTACTCGTTTCTTTTTCGTTTGTTGATTTACATTTACCGGTATTTCGTTTATTTTAATGTCGTTTTCCCGCTGCCACCATGTTTGGGGAGGCTTCTTAATTATAAGAATAGTTTATTTTATAGCATTTATTATCTTACAACAACAATCTTTCATACAACCTACAGCATACAACTCTATCGGACATCTTGCGAGCGGCGAGAGGGCAAGTGCTGTCACATTACCATGTTGCGAGCTCTCACTACAAATGATAATTCCTATTAGGGAGTATGAAAAGATTTTTTAAAGAGATACGTAATGCAATAGTTTGTTTTAGGGTGTATTAGGACATATAGGAAATTTGGGATTTTTTCTTAAAAGCTCTTTTTGAAAAATCTTGGTGGGAAGTATGTGTCCCTCTGCCTATTAGGTTAACCTAATTCTAAAATTCAGATATATATAAAATAAAGCCATTTGGTGCAATTTTGTAAAGCATTCAGGCACACGAGGTATTTTCAAGTAAAAGGATATAAAGGCGGTTTGCTTTTTTTGACTTTTTGTACTGCACATCCTGCATCTACGATAATTGCTCTTTTCTGGAAATTGCTTTTTAACTCCAGAGAGCCTTACGCCTTCAGGAACCATTCTCTTATTGGCTAAAAACTGGAAAGACTTTTCCCTTCTTTCTCGAGAACTGTCGGAGTTGATTAGTTGTCGAGCAAAAGAAAGTCGGTATTTTAGCTGATCGTGTGGGTTTCGTCGAGACTATTGACTATTCCTAGATCAAGTAAAAAATAAATATCCTAAACCGCCACTTTATAGATCTTCTGATTTGATATCTCTTCTTCAGTTGCTCAAATCTATCAACCCTTCGATTACAGAATTGCTTATACCTACTGCACTCGAATAGTACACTCTGCTCTGGAGACATCTTTATTTTTCCTTGATACTGTAGCGACAGACTTGAGAGAAGCAGTATTCGTCAAATCGTCATCTTGTTTCATCATTGGTGGTAGTTGTGCTCTATTTGGTCGTACTGTTCTAACCCTGTAAATTCCCTTCTTATAAAGCCTCGCTTAAAGGCTGATAGAGGTAAAAAAGTTGTCGAAGGCTACCAGGCACGGTTGAAATTTTATGTTTTGTGAAAGTCAAGACAACTTTCTCACCTAATCTGCTTGTCTTATACTTTTAGATTGTAACGGGAAAACACTGAAAAAGAGAGCTAATGACCGTTACGGATGCCGGAAGATGGTCAATCCCGTAACTCAAGTCGAAGACGGGTGTGGTTCAAACTAATCTTACCTTTAAAACAAAGAAAAAGCTTACGCACTCACTAAATCTTTCAAAATAGCTTAAAGATAATAAAACCTAAGGGCGCCAGAAGCTGTAGATTCAAAACACTATGCCAACCCACGCAGCTCCTCGCAGGCTAACACCCTCTATAAAATCACCTCCGAAAATATCACCCTGTATAAATGTACCTTAAATACTAACACCCTACATACAGGTGCACTTACGTTGACAAATAGGGCTATGTATAACTATAACTCTGGACGTATATAAAAGCACTTTCCAATTAGGCTTACCCGGAGAAGGCTATTAATTAATTGCTTCAAAAATAATTAACTATTCAGCACCCGTTATAGCTTAGTTAAAGGTTTATTAATAAAGGCAATAAATTAATTTATGAATTAATCGGTACACATCGAGTTCCTTTGTCTGTTTAGAATGATCCACCTACGGGAACGCTTTAGTTATAAAGTTAAAAACAACAATAAATTTAGAAATGCTCCTTCTAAACCCGGCTCACAGTTGACCTGTGCAAATGTTTTGTTTGTTTCTGAAAAATCTTATAAACAAAGCAAAAACACAATAAAACGGTACAAAAATACAAAATAGTAATTTATTTACTACAGAGTAAATATGTGTAGGCAAAACAAAGTAAATATCAAAGTAACATATAGAATCCTAATTATACAAAAAACAAATATATGCAAACTGCAAATGAGAAATAAATGAATTGTTACGTTATTAAAAGATTTTACACCTAATAAAATATATTGAGTTGACCAACAACTTCTTAAAAAATTGATGATGGACGAAAACAAATAGAAATATTTAACTACAAATAAGTAAAACTGTTCTATTATTAGTAGGAAAACTAATCGAAATATTTATCACAAACAAGAAAATAATTGTTTCCTTAACTAATTATAAAAAGAAATATTTACTTAAATCTTGGCAGATTTAAACAGAGTAATTTTAACTTGAACTATCTAAATTATGCATCAAGAATTTGTTACTAAGTAATCTGCAGAGCAAACTTGAATGAAATTATTAATTTTATTCAGATACAATTGAATTTTAGTTAAATTTGTTTCTTGATGTTCTCAAAACAGGATTTTATACAAAATAATCCTTTAAAAATAAACAAATTAAAACTACATTATAACTTATCTTATACAGCAAATTCCTTGACGATGTCCAGGATTGAAAGATTTGACTGTGATATATTCAACAAACAAAGGTCTCCATCCGGTAATAAAGTTTTTAACAAAACAGAGCGTAAATTGTCAATATTTTAGTGATCCTTCAATAGGCCGCAAACAAGCGATGCTTATATCCACTAAAAAGGCTTTAAAGGTTATTCAAACGTCCAGAGTTATTCATTTACGTGCTTTATCGCAACAAACACAAGGAAATACAAAAAACTAGGTTTTCCTTACAAAACGCAAGCTTCCAAGATAAAAACGGAACTGACATAAGCGCCGCTCTCCTTACCACAATCTCGAGATGCTCGATTGAAATAAATTAGCATTCATTAATTAATTTCCCTTTTACATTTGCAAATCCAGAATTACGAATACGCCCAGGAAGGCGAAATAAGTCTACAAACCACTTTGTAAAACTTCAACAAAAACAAAAAACTGTACCACACAAAACAACACAATTTGCAATGTCTTCTTACTGTGAGAAAAACGCGCGCTACCAGGTCTTACGGAAGCCGGCAGTCAAGTTTTCACAACCCAAGGCGACAACTGCATACGTGCCTCGGACGCTAAAAAAAAGCTTGATTCACACTCGAAAAGAAATAAACCAATCTACTAGTCCCTTATCATTAGAAAATTTTTTGATCATTCAATTACGGTGTAAACTGGCTCTTGAATCGGTCTCTAGCCAAGGTTTACCAGGAAACACATCTGGATTGAAACATCAGAATTCTTGTAGCTTTTACTCTAAAAGACACGTACCAACAATAAAAATATGGAGATAGAAATATGGAATCAAACAAAATTTAGCAAACCGTAAAAGATCAATTCCAACTACGCAAGAAATTTAGTAGATGCTTTAGAAAGAATTAAACAATGAGCTGATGATAAATGCGTTAAAAACAAAATTCGGAAATCATACGCAACGCTATAAAATAACATTACAAGATGTTGCAGGTTGTTTAGCAGATTTTCCAACATATATCTCGAACTTTGAAACAACCTAGTTTTTAAATCAGCTAGGCACCATACTGTATACCACCGCTTTATTGGTTTTAGTGGTAAATAGTGTTTGAAGCTGCACCTGCCTTTGAAAGCTATCATAGATTCATTCACCGATAAATTCGGCGAGCAGTCATATATATCAAGGCATTTTCTATTCAAGTGATCTATGATAGGTGTCAATTCTTTGGATCTTTTTGGATTTATGACGTTCGAGATACATTTAATCCCCAAAAAAGGATCAGTACTCCAGTAGTTTCCAATCTTGGCAGCTGATGCATTACCGTAATCTGTGCTTTCCGACCAGGAAACATTAATGTCATGTGCGTCTTCTTCAAATGAGTCTTCCTCCTCTTGAGTAATTGCCAATTCTATACAAGTATAAAGATAAACAAATGTAAATAAATAATACTAATAATCAATTTACGCCTTGTATCAAAAATAATGCCCGGGCATTGTTCTTGACTTCCGATAGTGGAGAAACCAGGATAGACGTTATATATACACATTTGTTCAGCTTGCTTAGGTAAATTTACTGATGAACAGCTGTCAGTCTTATTACTGCTGATATTGCATGATTCTTGGTCTAAACCATTCAGCTCTTCTTCTGCATCCGGATCGCATTCGGTCTCGCAGTTGAAGTCATCACTGTGCAAACTAAATAATAATCAAGAGCTTCTCACGAGACATGTTTTGGGTTTGGAAATATCTCTATCCAAATCAAAAAACTGAAAATAAGAAATTGCTGCTGAAAACCTAACGTAATTTGTATTCGGCGGTGGGAACCAAAATTACCACCTATTCAAACTCCAATTGTTGCAAAATAATAACAACTAGTCGTACGGAATATACTAAACACCAACACTAATCAAAGAAATTATGTATTGCAGGAAAATGCTTATTTACCCACCTTTAATACTGTAAATGTTACAAAAACCGAAAATCCAACTTCCAAGACGCTTAACCTTAACACATTTTCATGCACCCGTGTACAAAAGCACCAAAATTCAGATACCAACAGTAACAGCTTACAACTGTCAATCAATTTTATTTCTAGAATCTTATCGCTAGGTGAGAATTTTAGAAACCAGCGCCCACAAGGCAAATTGGATTTAATTGAAGATATACCTCCCACGGTCCACAAAAAGGTTAAAAGATTAGTAGGCCAGTCAATATCGACATAAAGAAAGGCAAACATCGCAAAAATTAGGGTAGTTCTAATTTTTTAATATGTTGTTAGAACCCCTACGGGTAGTATAAATCCAGATTTGCAACCCCGAAAAACCTGTGCTACCTGCGTAGTGGCCAGAAAACAGCGAAATCTTGTTTTGGTTTTTTTAATCATATCTCCTGAACTATCTGTTCTACCAAAACTGTTATTCATATCTTTTTAAAAGTAGATTACATTGGCCACAATGTGAAACCAGAATGGGCTTTGTAGGTCCATTAGTTACCTAGATACGGCTTTTCAAAGATTGGCAATTTTTTCCAAAGAGTGACATTTTTTCGTTACGGTCATGTTTGGAGCTAAATATTGGCAAAAAGACTTGTCCTACAATAACAGCTATCGACAAGTATTTTTAGGAAATTTAGGTAGCTTTTATGTAAGCGCAAAATGGTGCCCGTGGGCCAAATAGTTTTCTCGAAAATGGCCAAATACCAGAACACTCTTGCTAAATGCATTTTTATTTTCTAGACTTTATCGCTCGACACACTCTGATTTGTTTCTAAAATTCTCTGGAGGCGATAGAAAAATACGAAATTATAAAGAATTAATTCCAATAAAAAAATATTGTTTTCTTTCTTCTGAAGACGTGGTTCAGTACCCACCCTCCATTCCCAGTGACTGATCACCTACTTTCCATCGCTAGTAGAATTGTTGGAGGTGCTGAGATCAACTGCCACTTGGCCCAAGAATTGGGAGCGAAAGGCGTGAAGCAAATTGTTGGTACCACGTTTGGGACGGTAAAATTTAAACGGAAGCGAGAAGTGAAAACCTTGGCAATCATCAACAGCTCGGTGAAAGTGGCCAATAAGACCAGAGGGTCTGTATCACCAAACCCACTTAATAAAGCTGGCGAAAATATTTTGGCAACCAGATTCCAGCCTGGAGGCAATAGCAACAGCTGGTGAGAAGCTCTTCGTGGCTATCCATGGAGGAGATGACACCGAGTCTCTAAACAGCTTCCGTTACACGTGCTTTGTCAAGTCAGCAGCCACAGCCAAAGTGAATCTTGCTCGCCTCCCTCTCCCCCCGCCTAGCAAAGACGCTGCAAAGTACCACGTGTTTCGCACTTACTATCAAGTACGGAAATGATTGGGGGTGGAAAAAAACCCAAATGACTGAGATTGATAAACCAGCGATATAGGACTAGTTACTCACCATCACTACGACAATGGCCCCAGCCCTCCGATCGCCCCTGAAAATGCTGTCGTGCAAGTGCAAGAAAGGGTGCTCTGACCCTGCACTTGCCGAAAAGCGAGCCTGACATGTTCGTCACTCTGCAGGACTTGCAGAAGCCAGTCTTGCGTAAATCATGCGCCGATCGATATAGACGATAACAACGACGACGAAGATTGCAGAAAAACAAAAACAAAAAAACATTGCCAATTTTTGAAAAGCTGTATCTCGGTAACTAATGGACGTACAAAGCCCATTTTAGTCTCAAATTGTAGCAAATTTAATCTACCTTAACAAAGATACCTATAAGATTTTCGGCAGCACGCATAGTTTAGGAGATATGATCAACAAACCAAAACAAGTGCGAAACTTTCGCTGTTTTTTGGCCACTATAGATATTTATTCATTTTTTAAATTAATTTGGTTTTTGCAATCTTCGGAAATTTATCATAACAATAATAATTAATTCATGATAATGACAATAAAAATAATTTATTCACAATCAACTTATAATTGGATTTTTATCTACAGTTATGAACCGTTTTAACTACCATCTTATTCACTAGTGGAATAAAGTTGGTTTATTCTACTGTTACTAAAAAATCCTCGTTTGTTATTTTGACTTCGTTGTTATTGATGCGCATCTTTTCCTCCACATTTTTAGAAATAGTAACAACTGGCGCAGTTTTTGTGATTGTGGATAAAACGTTGTACTGCATTCCTGTTTTAGTCACGTTTTATTCACTTAAGAAAATTAAACGCTCGAATTGCGCTCTCGCCTTTAAACATTCTTGCATGGATAAAACGCTGTCGAAAACACTCTTACAATAAATAACTATTATTTGTACTATATTTAGAGTCTGACAAAATGCATCTTTCAAGGAAAATTAAATGCTCTTGTCAAATGCACATTGCATTGGATTAGTGGACTTGACTAAATTTCTGTCTTTTTTTAAATTTCATATACATACATAAATATTTTAAAATTGTATTTTAAGATTAATATTTTGAATAAATAGTCTAGTATAGAATAAAATTACTGGTCTATGCAATATCCTAGAAGTTGACTATCAGGGTTATTTGCTATTCCACCCCAAATATTTGATAATAATCGATCAGTATTAAACTAATTTTAGGGTGCATTCGGAAATTATCCATACGTCAATCATTTATTAATGAGCTCACGTAGTTAATCAACAAATTAAACTTTAATCTATATGCATCACCTAAACAACAGTTTCAAACTTTATAATATACATATTCAAACATTTAAATCGCAATTTTGATTGGGAAATAAATAACAGTTTTTAATGGTTTTATTGTCATTTAAACAAAAATAAGTTTGTAGATTTCACAATAAATTTTTGAAGAGTTTTTTGTTATTTTTTTGGCTGTATAATCCTGCTATGCAGATGGAATTCCTCTTCAACGTCAATTGCAATGAACTGCCATTCTAATATAAGTAACAAAAATGTTTATCTAGTTTACTGAAGATCACAGGATGTCCTTCCCATGCTTTTTCTTTTATGGATTTAATATTATGTCTGTATACCCCTGTTAACATTCTCCATTTCACCACCAACTAAAGAGAGATTAATCTAACAGGGTTTTTACTGCTGCCTTGCGAGTAGTTAACACTTTCGCAATAGTAATTTCTCAACAAACTAGTCGTTGTACGTATTAACTTTAATTGTTTAATATACCCCATTCCTTTCTACAGCTTTCAATAGCTTCTGCGTAGGTGTTGTGTGTAACCACTTTAGGACTTTCTAAATGGTAGGCATATTGACCAAGCAGATTAATGTTCTTAAATGCCTATCAATTAACTTCCCTAGTAGTTTCAATAGAAATGGAAATTGGCTAACAGACCGAAATTATTTGTCTTGCAATAAGAGTCATCCTGAGATTTGCCTAGACATGATGACTACCTTGATTTCTTTCCGTGTCAAATATCAAACTGGATATTGGAAAGTAGCCAGTTTGTGTTTCACACTTAAATTCAAATTTGAATAGAATTTAACACTCATGAGACAAGTAAATAGCTGATTCAGACGATTCCGCGTCAAAGATCTTTTAATTTCGGAAAACAAGTCTAAAGTTTCATCGTCTAGTATGTAGTCCCAGTGCATCCCTTTTTCATTCTTAATGACTTTAATTTATTGTTACAATTTCTAGCAAGAGCCTTCTGTAGTCGGATATTTTCAGAACTTCTTCTTGTGGTTTTGTCCTACTCGCTGATAGTAGTAATCTTTATTGGTCATAATGTTCGCAATAAAATAAATTACGTAGCAGTATCCTAATCCCTAATTGTTCAAATCGAATTACCTGTTATCTTTTAACTTGGATAATCCCAAGGTACCCTTGTTAAGGTTCCTTTTTCTTTCTTCGGGTAACTAGCTTTGACTTAAAAGAGTTTTCTGCTATCTCATTTTAGATTATATTTTTTGCCTTTGGTGAGTGACTATCTAACTCTTCCTATAATTGATTTCGTTGTGAGTTCCAGTCAGTTACGTTGGAGCTTTGAACTGTTGTGTTATACATGTTTCTTCTGATTTAGTGTTAAATGGGAAATGTACTGAGGTTTTAGTTATAAATGCATTGAGGATAACCAAAATTGCTCTACAGTAATTTAAGTTAATTTACCGCAGAAGGTTTAGGTTCTTCTAGTGATCCTCAGATGCCATTTTCTCTCCAGTTTTCCATTTTTTGCTCTTTCTCCTACTTCAATTAATAAAAATCTCAAGTTAATCATAATGATAGGAAAATAAATACGTTTTTTGTCTGCTCAACTTTATTTAAAAATGTTTGTACTTAAAGGAACATTCGCAACGTGTACCGCACCGATTTTTTTCAAACTTGGAATGTAAGTAGTACGGGTCAAAGCATTAGACACATTTTTGTTTGTATCGACCTGGGTAAAATCCACTCTCGAAAATTCGGTAAACTTTATTGAAACTCCTGTAACTCCTAAACGGTAGTAGATATCAAAATGGTTAAAATTGTAAAGTTGCATAACTTTTTATTCCCTATCAGATTGTACAAATACATAGATTTTCCACTTTGATTAGAATTATAAACACTTTCTGCCCCATATGTATCTTTTCCAGTATTGACTGATGTAATTAGAGTTTTTTCGATTTGATGTTTTTTGCTTCTTTCTAGTGATCAACTTGATAATCATCCTTAACACTATTCCATGTACTCGTTTAAACTTTTGGGCCCACGTTCCAGAGGCTGTAGACTTTTCAGGGAGCATTCCTGCTTCTAGGCTTGCATATATAGCCCATCTTCAAATAGTTAAATCGTAAACTGGTATGGCCTTCTTCATTGCTTCTATAAATTTGCTCTGAGTGTAGATTGCTATCTTCATCACTTTTTCACAGTACATATGTACCTCTTGATGAATGTAATGTGCCCATCGTTTTAATTGCGTAGTAGACTTCACTTTCTTATATGTATTTTGTATCGCCTTATTTACCTGTTACCTGTCTTTCCACTTCTCCAATAAGCAATAGCATTCCTTTTATATTCAAAGTCGAATTCCCCACAATCATTAGAATCTACAGAATAACAGGTTGGAAATTTATGTTGAGGATCTAAATATCTATTTTGATATTGAGGTGTGTCTTCTTCATCCTCTACACCTTGAGCTTCGTATATCTGGCACGGATCGTCAAATTCCAAAGCAACTTCGTGTTCCACATCCATCAACCCCTCATGCATGTTCTGCATCAGGACACTTTCAAGATGTTTACTTAACTCAATCTCTTTATCTGTGGTATCAGTTTTTGGCAAATTTAAATTTGAAAATGTAGCCAACAGTAGAGTAAGAACGTTCACTCGATTGAAAAACATGTTTGCAAAATGTACAGAACTAAGTACACTACTGCAATACTAATCTATAGGTCTCAGTATCTACACTAATGTTCATTTTAATTTCTAAAAATTTGTTGTCTTGACACATTGGGCCTTTGCCCTTTTCCAAGGAGCTCTACTTCACAGCACGCAGTTCGACCAGTTTCTAGCAACCTCGTTCTCTAACTCGACATTTAGCAAAAACCTAGCAACCTTTTAGGTTTTACTCCTTCGATAGATTTTCCTTTGGGTTTGTATGAGCAATAGTTATTTTAAAGCCTGTAACAGTATTACTAAAGTTTCTAATACATTTTTCGATTTTTTCTACCTTTTTAAAGTTCTTGTTCCCTTGTTAAGTGCTCTTGTCCACCAGGTTTTGTCTCACCGTTCAGTTTGTTACACCCACTGGTGTGACTTTTCTTTTCCTCTATTTTTCTAATTCTTGAATTGTTGCCCTAGAGGGTTTCTATATTGAGAACTTGAAACTCTCCTGCTGCTGCCAACTTCTTTGAAAAATTTTGGAAATTTCATTTATATCGGGTTACATGTTGATCTTACAAGTAGACAGGAAATTACACAATCATGTCATCATGATAATTGTGCGCCTTCTGTAGCGTGTAAAATAAAAAATAGTTTTAACAGTATTTTATGTATTGTATGCCTATTTTTGTTCATTTTCTTATTTATGATTATAGTTATTCTAGTAACTTCAGAATTAAAATCAGGCAGTCTTACCGGTACGAATCTTAGGCTGCGTGATGCCCTGCTTGGTATGTGTTCTCATAACCTGTGATATTAACATGTTCAGTTGTTTATACGAATACAATAAAGTTGCCTCAAATTTTTAAATAATTTGGAAATAACAATACACTAAAGATCTTTGCTAAATCTGTTTTCATTAGCTTCTAATGCCATGGTAACTGAAAATGCCACCAGCGCATTTCCCATTGTTTGATCCATTTCTACTTAATAATTAGAATACCATTACTGTTATGTAGAGTAGCGGACGCTTCTAGTTTCTTAAATAATAGGTCTAGAATCAAAGTAGATAGTGGAAATTATACTCATCGAGTAAACGGTCGTCGTGTGCAACGTTGTCACGTGATTGGAGAATGACGAAATAGTAAGCCTATGATTTTGATTTTGTGTTGGGACCAAATTCGAATATACCAATTAAAGTTAGTAATCTCTTTCATCTAGTTGTTAATGGCGACACAACTGCATCACAGGATATTGTGCTCTGATTCTGAATATCAAAGTAATGTTGGAAAATTCAACATAGTGACAAAGTTTGTACCAATGCCTTATACAGTCGAATAAGATAATCTCTTTCCTCTGTTACGGGGAAAATGATGATTAGTGACTCTGGACAGTAGTATCCCTGTGACACAAATCGCAACTGCCATGAGGCTAACTCAGCAGGTCGGAGATGGGGATAGTTTGACGGTATTCTAAATGGACAAGTTATTATCAGAAAAGAAAGCAGGAAAATGAATCGGAATTACTAGGCGTCAATGACCATAGTCGTAGTCGTCTCTAAATAGTAAAGTTTGTTATAAGGTTACTATATGGACCTTCTGGTAAACTTAGTAAAGTCGGTAATATTTTTTTTACATTTGAAGAAAGTAAACTCAAATGGTACACCCGGTATATAAAGCTTACTTTATACTTAGTAACTTAGTGACGCATTAACACCAGGAACCCCAAGACCTAGACGAATATCTCAGAGGATGTCGAACTGCTGGCAGTTTACAGCTCTAAACAAAACATCCAAACACTAAATATGGTTTAACAAATCTATTATAATCACAACAAGGTACAAGAGGAAATGGTGTACAATTTGATACATGAAGCATTCTTTATTATTTATACCCAAACAAACAATTAAATATTTACAAATAAAGAAGTTCTGTAATTACATAAATAAAAAAAGAACAAAAGAGTTCTGTTTAACTTATCGGCCTTACTAACTGATATTATTCTATTTTAAATCAAATTATTCGAGTTTATCAAGTATTTATAATTAATAAATAAATAATTAAACTGGGGTAACAAACGGTGGAGCAGCATCTCTAGATTGTCTCTTGTCGCTTCGATACTTGTTACAATTTATACTCTTTAATGTTATTACAAAACACCTAACACATAATACAAACTATTGTATCAGAGATTTATACAATGGACTTTTATTCATTTAATTTAAAATGTTGCCCTAAAGGCTGACTTGGTGGAAGGACATTGAGATTTACTTACAGCTAATATAACAAAATGAACCTCCAAGAAACAGTGAAACTCGTATTTTAACAAAGTCCAAACATTCCAAAAGTGTATTGAACTTTTTAATGCACTGCTAATGTATCACACATGGTTAAATTCAATCAGCGCATTTTGATTTTAAAAGAAATGCAGAATCGTCACAAGACTTACAAATCTTTAGGTTAACCACTACGAGCTCGATGGCCAACCCAACCAGGCTATCGAGTTGGATCACTTCTGGTGCAGTTGCACTTGGTTGAATAAACAAATAAATCACTGGACTACCTCTATAGTTCACTCATATGTGATCATAGGTGTTAAAATGACCAGAGCTTAGCGCGTGAATCTGATAGTTGGCTTATATTAAAAGCGCCAAAAAATGTTTTTGTGGGCAAAATGCGATGACAATCTACTGAAATGATTTTATCCGTGCTACGATCTTCAAAATGAGCTACAGTTTGCAAATATCTTAAAATTCTTACTGCTAAACGAGGGGCCGAAAAATTTCCAACGGCAGTTTGTTTGTAGCAGGATTTAACTGCGAGCTTGATTTTGTTCCAAATATATAAAATCAAACAAAAAAAAAGAAATGAATAATAAGTAAACGAAACATACCTTTTTACAAAGAAACCAAAGTTCCCACAAGAAACTTAAATAATTTCGAAATAAGCGGATAACACGAGTTGCACTCAAGAATTGCTGCAAGAATCTTTATAAATCACGGAGTCGGAAGCTTATAAACAAATGGGCCTTCCACATACGTCATGGTCAATTAGAAGGAGTCACACAGCTTCTCATTGGATAGTTGAAAGTAGGGGTAAACAACTAACTCACTTTGTAAAGAGTTTTAGTAGATAATTTCAAGAGAAAATGAGAGCTAAGTTTTTAAACACAATAAAGCCTTAAATGTTTACAATCAATTTTCATGAAATTAAAGATAGCAACAATAAGTTAACAATAATACAGGCATTCTTTCGTCCAGACAATCTGACGCTTGTTAAGATTTATTGCGTCTATCTTAAGGATAATATTAAAAGGTATTTTTTCATTTTTCTAAATGTTCTATTCTCAGAGAAAACAGATAGAGAAATGCGTAAAATAAATATAATTATTAAAAGCAAAGATTTTCCCGAAAATGCAGAGGAAGAAACGGTACAAGAATTCCTAGAAAAAAAAATAGATGTTAAGACAAAGTTAAGTGAAATACAGCACGTAGGAGCAGGGAAAGAAGGTAAGAAAATAGTAAGGACAGCAGTGGAGAACATGGAAGGTAAAAGATTAATAATGAATAAATACAAAAAAACTAAAAGTCAGAATACTACAACGATGATGATTTAACGGATCTAGAACAAAAACTACAGAAGAAACTAACAGAAATTAGTAAAATTTAGAAAAACAAAAGGAAAAGAATCACTATAGGCTACCAGAAGATAAAGATAAAAGGAAAATGTTTAAGATGGGACTCTGAAAAGGAAAACATTATAAAGTACAAAGAAACTGTATATCCAAAATGCTGATAAGCAAAAAAGGAAACGAAAAGAAAAATAGCACGACAAAAACAATGAAAAGAACAACGAATAATGAAAACAGAAAAAGAAAAAAGAAGGGGAAAAAAGTTAGAATGAAGCACAAAATCGATGAACTAGCCATACAAGAGGTAAGATGAGAAGGTGAAGGTAGAACAGGCAAGTAAAATTATACTTTGATGAAGGAGAAACAAAACAAAGGAGAAACAGAACACGGTTCTTAGTCAGCAAGGAATATAGACATTGTATAATGGAATATAAGAGAATAACTGGCAGAATCTCGACGCTCAGACTAAAGAATGAAATAGCAAATATAACTTCTGTAAACGTATAGGCTTCAACTGAAGACGCAGAAAAAGAAGAGAAAGACATATTTTACAAAAAAGTAGAAAGAGCATGTGAAAATATAAACAAACATAATACGATGATATTGCTAAGAGATTTTAACAGTGAAGTAGAAAAGGAAGATTACCTAAACAATGTTGCTGGAAAACACACAATACATAATGTAACAAATAACAATGGACATAAATTGGCAAACTTTGCAGAAGCAATGAATATAAACATAACCATTACTAAATCTGAACACAAGATGGAACATAAACTAACGTGGTTATTACCAGGGAAAACATCGGGCAACCAAATCGACCATGTGTTAAGTAACATGAAAATAATGATTATGACAAAAGATGTACGGTCATCTAAATATAGGCTCAAAACTCATACTAGTAATAGTAAAGACTAACATAAGAAAAATAGATACAAAGATAAAAAACAAAGAGAATGAAATGGGGAACGAAAGAACTGAACGTGGAAGAACCTCAAAACAGATACGAAAAAGAAGTAAACCGAAATTAACTAACGAAGGAGAGACTAAAAATATCGAAACTGAATGGAATAAGTTTAAACGAAATCTGATAGACTCAGCAGGAAAAACAATAGGAAGATCAGATCGAGAAAGACGAAAGGAGTGGATAGATGATGAATGGAAAAATGCGACAAAGGAGAAAAACAACGCCAGGCCGAAATGAATAAGAACAGGACAAGAAGGGAACCTTGAAAATTACCAGCAAAAGCGGAAGGAAAGCACAAACATGATAAGACAAAAAAGGGCAAGATGGAGAGATAACATAATGATAGAGATTGAAAACGACAATAAAAATAATACAAAACTGTACCAGTATGTTAAGAAGCAAAATAAAAATAAAACAACAGCAAACATTCATGAAGAAAGAGAAAAAGAAAACTATGAGGAAGAAATCACAGAAGGGATAGAACACCTGGAAATGCCAACATTGAGAGAATGCTAGGAGGCTATAGAAAAATTAAAGCCGAATAAAGCAGCTAGACTAGATACCATAAACAGTGAATTAATAAAAAATGGAGAAAACCAAGTGAAGGAAAGGATATACAAGTTTGTATCACAAATATAGGAGAAGGAAGAGACGGAAACAGAGTGGGAATTCGGACTGATTGTCCCAATACATAAAAAGGGAGATCCAAAAGATTGCACTAACTACTTGGGCATTACTTATATTACTCAACACATGTTATAAGGTGCTGACAACAATAATTCATAAAAGAACAAAAACCTTGACTGAAAAGTCAATTGGAGAATATCAGAATAGATTTAGAAGTGGAAGATCTACAATTGACTCAATCCATTCGGCGAAACAAATAATAGAGAAGTGTTACAAAAACAGTATCGTCTTCGTTGACTTTAAACATGCATTTGACTCGTAAAAAGAGATAAACTAATACCAGACATGAAAGAAATAGGAATACCAAGTAAATTGCTGCAGTGCTAACAACAGGGGGAACAATGCAAGAATTTGAAATCGAAAAAGGAGTAAGACAAGGCGATGAATTGTCTGCAACATTGTTTAATGCAGCCATAGAAGGAGTAGTGAGAGCTAGTAGGATGAACTTTAAAAGAAAAAGTGAGCCAGTTAGTAGCATATGTAGACGACGTAACCATAATAGCGAAGAATAAGAGAGTATTTTTATAAACAATGCAAACAATTTCATCCGAGGCACTAAAGAGAGGTCTACAAATAAATCAGAATAAGACAAAATACATGAATATTAGTAAACAGCAACAAAGAACACAGAACACAGAACGGAGAAATAAGAATAGAAGAATTTAAATTAGAAAAGATTGAAAACTTTAAGTATTTAGGAAGCATGATAAATAGAACAAAACAGAAAAAATCAGAAGTAAAGTAAAAACTTAAAACTGAGAATATACAAATCAGCAATACGACCCGTAGTCTGTGTAGATGTGTCTAACAAAAAATAAGAAGAAAGATTCAAAATCTGGGAAAGAAAAATTAGAAAAGTATGTAGCCCCGTAAGAATAAACGAAGAGGAATATAGAAGATTATATAATAAGAAAATCGAAAAAATATTAAAAAGACACACAATAATCAAAATAATGAAAGCGGCAAGAATTAGATGGTTTGGGCACGTAAACAGATGGCAAGAAAATTCAGCAATTGAAACTATTACAGAATGAAAACCCAAAGGAAAAAGACAGAGAGGCAGATCCAGGAGTAGATGGGAAGACCAAGTGATAGAAGACCTTGATCGAATGAGAGTAGTAGGATGGAAGAATAATATAGGGAACAGAAAGGAATGCAAGAAAATAGTGAAAGCAACTGAACCACACAATAACCTATAAGAATGATATTGAGGGAAATGGAGTGACTCACCATCATAAATGAATTTCCAGAAGAAGAATGTATAGCCTTTCATTTGAAAACTTCCTACCTTGAATAACACTTTAATTAGTAAAGTTATCAAAAATCGCTTAAACACGTCGATTTTATTTTGGAGTCTGAAAAGGCTTATAAAGTTGTTTTGGAAGTTAAAAGCTTTACCCACTTATTGCAACAAGAGGAATCTCAGCCAAACAGCTGAAGATTTACTAAGAAGAGAAGAAGAGGAATTACTAATACAATCTTTTATTCGAATCATTTGATCAATAAGAAATTTGTTTCGCAACAACTCTTCTAGGAGAGGAGCAGCAGCAGACTTTCAATTTATAACGGGCCAGTGCTCAAAGGTATGCACAAGTCCCGTCCAAACCAATGGTAGATGTTAAATCCCGTAGCTCATGCCGCAGAGGGGGTGGATTCTCAAATAAACTTGGCTAATCTCTCACAAAGAGAAGCTCACCCTTTTCCAAAACTCTTATTAAACTAATAGATGGTCGTAAAAGAGGGCGCCAGCAGTCGTAGATCGAAGGGTTCTGATGGTCGGTCACGTGACTACTCGTGAATCCGACACCCTGTATATAGGCCTCTTACGAAACCTCACCCTGTGTGTAACTTACCTCGTGGAAGTTCTATTAAAACTCGCTCTGACGTTTCACCAATGAGACTCAATACACAAAATAAACACTGTATAAGCACTTGATTTGTCTTACTTAATTTTGCTAAGGAAGTCCTCTGAAGACTTCCTTTTTTTAAACGGTACAAGAGAGAAATGCCAATTCAATATTTACTTCTCTCTTGAGCAAAGATATCTAGTCTATAATTGAAATTTGGAATATACACTACGTGCTTTTTTGATAGCCAAAAGAACAAAATAATGAAATTAAGCTGCTTCGCCTGGACCAGAGATCCACTTACAAAAACAAAAATACAAGAAGTCGACCTTACTTACATTTATTAAAACAATAATGATAATCAAAAAAAATGAGTCAAACACACACAAACAAAAAAATACAAAAACAATAACAAAATAACGCTATAAAAGAATATCAATAAGAGGCATAAATTAATTTCTGTTTGGAGAACAGAGTCGATAAAATAATTAAAAAAAAACAGAAACAAACAATAAGAAAAACAAATTATTACAATAAACAAAGCGAAATGATTCTGTTACGTTAAAATTTTAAAATAGAACACAAAAGATCAAAATTCAAATATTAATTAACCCGACTAAGGTAAACTTGAACATAAATTGTTAAATATTGGCAACTGAACTTTACATTTAAGAACAAAGAAATAATTGCCAAGTTAGTAATTTTGTTGCAACAATTTATCAAACACCAGCTAAAATTACCTGGGAACGTTCCTGTTACAAATTAGTTAAAAAGTTACTTGTAAAAATTATGATTCAATAAAACAATACGAAACTGATCCTGTCTAAGCAAAGTTTTCGTATAAAATATTTCACAAAGTTTGACGTTCTCCTAGTCTATAAACATTAAAATTCATATAATAAAACATAGCAGGTTTTCTTTCTTACTCATACAGAAATTCTTTCTTCCAGAAGGTATGTGCAGACCTCTGTTTTCCGACGAAAGGCAGCTAGATCCAATAATTGAGAAAACTTCAATTTCGAAGAACAACCACTTATTTTACGTTAATCGCAAAAAAAACATAAGAACAAAATCCAGGCATTTACACACAATTTTATAAACGAAAATCACTGAGTTTCAAGCACTATTAAAATTTTGCGGAGCTTCCAGAATGTAGTATACACACAGATGCTACACCAACAGGGCCAAAATGGTTGCGTTCCTACCCTCTACAATTTCTGCTTCCTGGAGGACACCAGCGTAATTATATTTGGGTTATACATTCCCCACGATAACGAAATTTATAAGCCTTGCTGTTGGCAAACAAACCACTTTCTTCCGGGACTATTGCGCGTCTCTGACACGAAGAAATTACGATTTCTCCAGTCCGATCTCTTTTTTTTTCTAAGAGGGTCGCTTCACTTAATTTGGTTTGAATCCAATTAGGGGATGTAGAGGTAAACGTCGAAAATTACCACACGTTGGTTCAAGTCACCAGCTATCTACGTAATGCCTAACCTCTGCGTTTTTGTTACGCAGTTCGTACTTACGGAAGTGGGGTTAAAAAGTCGGATATACACCCTAACAGATTAAGACATTAATACTCTTTATGCGAGAATGGAAAATTTTACTTGTAGAAGTTTAAATTTGACTTCCCCGAGACTGTGTGACTGCATTATTGCAACTAATGATTCTGGGAATTTGATATTGGAAATCAACGAAAGACACGTCTACTGGAGTCTAGGTGTCGAGACCACAAAAATATTAATTCTTTAAAATAACATTATAACAAACATTCGTTTAATGAAACAATTTAAATATTGCGCGTCAAGAAAACAAATATCCGAACGAAATTGAAAAACAGGGGCGGATTTAGTGGGAATTTTAAAATAACATTACAAATTTCCACTTGGCTGATCAATTTTAAATTCATCATTTTTGCAAGAAATTTATCTTTGCACAAAGCAAGAGAAATTAGATAGTAACCAGCTGGAGAAGTGCACCGTTGTCGGTTTTAGGAAGTGAAATAATGACAACAGAAATTTTTTACAGAGATTGGTTTTTAGTTGGACAAGAACATTCTTTCTGAGAAAAATAATTATTTGCATTAGGATTTGCAGGAAGAATAGTAGGTACAATTTTTCGATTTAGCCATACCAATAAGAACTACATCTGTACTCATTTTATCAAACTACGGAAACAATGTAGAAAGTATTGATAAGTAAATGATGATAGGATACTTTCTCAGTAACAGAAACAACAGTAACTGTCGTACCTAAAAATTTTCAATGAATACATCCATAAAGACAGCAATTTGTTGCTATTTGACTTAATCGCTCGCATCGAAAACAGCGCTTATGCACAGGATAGAAGGTTCAGTGCCTTCACACTGAGGTAAAACTAAGTACAACTATAGCAATTCGGCTGTCTGGAGGGAACTGTTCAGGACAGACTAACGCATTCATCCTACTTATGAGCAAGGCACTGATGACACCTCAGGATTGCAGATTTTCTTATCAAGTTTCACTCCTTCAGATTCCTCGTATGTTGTAAAAGCAGATTAAAGTCCTCCTGAATGCTGCTCGTTTACATGCACGTGAGGTCTTTGACGGCAAAATTTTTCAGTTTATGAATCAACCAAGTTAAAAGTAAAGAAGAAAATTCCTTGCTAAAAGCTTCGTTACAAATGCACAAAAACTGCTTTAGTCGATGTAAGTGCTAATACAGTGGAGTAGAAAATTATTATTGGTACTTTACTAGTTAACTTGACGTGAAATTGCTTTGACTATTAAGAACTGCTAAAGAAAACTAGCTGTCGTTAGCTCATAGAACCTTCTAGAAGTTCGATAAAAAGTTTTTCTTGAAACAAGAAGATGTTAACGTAACTAAATATAAAAAGAATATTCTTACCAATCTTCATCAATCTTCCGTCTGATTAGCTAAAAATTGTTAACTTTGTACATCACCATCTAGAAGACAAAACAGTGTTTAAACCTTTAATTTTTCTTTAAAGGAATCTTTATAAAGTACAGTGTAATCCCTAACAAAAAGGCATATAACAGGTATATGTGTATAATTTATTATTAGTATAGAAGGACGCACATGCGCCATTGTCAGGTATTTTACATTGCACGTTGCGACGCCTTTTCGACAGTACAGCTCCGGCTGCGGACGGAAATAACCGCGACCAGGGCGTCCCGACGCCCGCGTCCGAGTCCTCGTACTATGAATACGCGATACCCCCTTAGGTAGGTACGACCCGACAAAAGTTCAACGTATGTTATATGGTGTATGTGTGTATACAGTTATTCAATGTGAAATTCTTTTTCGACGTTTATGTTGCTTTTTTTCAGTTCAAGGTAGTTTTTAACTAGACTTCATTTGTTATTGCTTATCCTGTTTATTATTATCATTTATATTCTTAAAACCTAAGAGACAAAACATTAAACGCTTAAAATAGTATATCTATTTACAAATAAAATTTATTTAAATACGTGAAGATTAAAGGAACGGATGCGCTTTAAAAAAATTGTTTTATAGAAAAAAATGGAGCAGCTATTTTAAATTATCCTCAACTAAAAGCCTTCCAAGTCTATTAATATTTTACAAATTTTTATAAGACGCCAGCAACAATATTTTAACATAACCTAATAACACCTCATTAACTTAGAAACGACCTTGTTATTGAAAGTATAAAATAACTTATAAATATAGAGATATATTGTTAATGACAACCGTTTATTATTGGGAATTTTACACAGAACCGCGCCATAAAATTTTTTGTATTATATGCCAATATTTTACCGCCAAAAGAAAAATTATTAGAAAAACTTTTCAGATCAAACTATTTCAATGTAAAGTTTTGTAAACACAGAATTTTAAAACCTTGAAATTTTGATTTTGGAAATTACTTTAACCTTTTGCGTAAATTTGAAAAAAAAAATAACAATGTGAAAACTTCATCAATCTCTTTCAAAATATGACTAATATATCTAAATCATCATCACCATATCCATCTTCATCTTGTTAGGTAAACCCTGAAGTAACGAACTTTCACAAAAGAAAAAACATAATAAACAAGAGTTAGCATTTAATAAATTTATTCTAAATGGCCATTAATTATTATTTGAGAAAAAAAAACTAATTAATTGACTTGGCTACAAAAGGCTTTTTCCCGCCTCATTTTGGTGATACAGAGTTTACTGCCAGAAATCGATGCGTATTAGACATTCAACACGAAAATTACTAATTAATCATTCTCAAACTTTATTATTTCGCACTTTATCAACAAAAATAAATTTTACATAATTAATTAAGCTAGAAATATTTTCGGGCGGATTTTACTAAATATTTTTCCCTTCGTTCAAAAAAATAACGTTATTTGACACGAATTTTCTATTAGAAGAAATAAAAATGTTATGGAAGATTGCAACCATTAAATCTTAATGGCTATAAATATTTTCCTTCCCTTCTTTATTTATTACTGAAAAAAAGGAAGAAATTAAGAGTAAACTTACAATTTTCTACAGCCTTACAAATCTGTCAACATTTTAGATTTATGTGTTATTATTTCAGTAACTTTTTCTGGCTAAAAATTCTGAACTGGTTAAAGGGATTACAAGCCCGCCTTGTCTTAAAATAAATGGAACTCCAGCACAAACCATTCGTCTTATTTTATCTCTCTTATTAATAAAGTAGTTTCATATATATTTTTTATCTTGAAAATTTTCACGCTTCCCTCACCACCTTGCAAACAATTTGTTAAAGAGATTTTCTATTGTTGAAAATGGAAATTCATTTTGTTATACCTTCCCTCCTATTATTAATATCACTATGTTTGAAAGTTTTTAGAAAAGGATTCTAAGTTAGAACTTTCACAATATAAAGTTTCTTAAATTATTCAGGGAGACTCCAAGAAGTTTTTGACGGGCATAGAAGATCCCCTTAGTCCTTTGTCAGTCAATGTGGTAAGACTTGATCCAATTACAAAATAACCCAAACCCTTCAAATTTCCATAGCTTTGCCTGTAGAATTTTAACTTTCAGTTTTGTAACTTTGTTGTAATTTTTCTCTGAGGAAATATAAAAACTGAAAATTTTCAAGCTTCAGTGCTCGATTGAATTTTAGCATCTAAAAATCAGCGACCATTAAATTTAACTGTTACCCAAAAAGTATCCTGATTACCTCACGTACTTTCCGCAATTTGTTCAAGTGGAACGGAAACCGCGGGGATAAAGGTTGATTAATTCTGTAGGTGGTTCGTTTTTAATAGTCTGTAAAATTATGGGTATCATATTGATTAGAAAACCGTCGTACGTGCGGCAATAAATCTAGAAATCAATTAAAAGTTCCAAATCGCAGTTTTCCTTTTAAAAACTTTCTTGTGTACAAAATTTATTTCACGCCAGAAAACTTATGTCATCGAAATACTTTCACCTTATATGCGATTACGTGGTTCTGAAGTTTACCAAACTCATTACTAACTCTACTAAAGTTAATTTGCGGTTACTGAAACAAATATCTAGGGATTCTAGTCTACTATATGGCAGTCCCCAACTATGTAAACTGTTTCAAATCGTAATGTCAAACAAGCAACTGCAATTAAGTACGTCGTTAATTCAAGTTTTTGTTTGAACATAAAGAAGGTATAAGAAACTAATATTTACTGATATTTGGCGAGCAGACTGTGAGTCTTTTGGCTCGACCCAGATTTTATGGCGCTCTCAAAATTCTTCAAACACATTGGTCATGCTATATTTACACAAACATTTTATACGCTCACTAGGCAACAAACATAGGATAGTAGTTCTGTTTTAGGTACTTAATTATTAATTTAGAACCTTAGCTCGGGTTTAAATATAGAATTGATTTGAAATGTACATACAATGGACCAACAATATCCCATTATAATTTCTCGCTCTTAATTTAATTGAATTTGTTTATTATTGTAATAAGACGACGTAACTTGGCCGGTTCCCCAAACCGCATTGTTGTGGATACAGGTTGCAAATTAAACTTTATTCATCAAATTGAAACAATGGGCTCGGATTTAGTCATTTGTCAGCGTTCAAAGTTGCCCACAAATAAATACCTACTAAATAATTAAACAGCCCAAATTCGAGAGGAAGAGGAAAATGCGGAGAGGTAGCTTGAATTTTGACATGATAATTAAAATAACAAAAATATCAAACTTGAATAAAAATATCGCGAACACAATAAATTTTCCTTTAGGCTTGGTAGCCATTATTATTTAAAATTGATCCGGATTAGAGCTATTGCTTGTTCTGGCTTTGCGCAACTTTTTCAAACATACCTAGGACAATAGGGAATAAAAACACTAATATTGAAAAATGATTTTCAGTTTTAATGAACATGAAACTTGTTATTAGTTAAATGTAAAAAAATTTAATAAAAAGAAAAGAATTAAAAAGCGAGCGCGTTTAATCAAAAACTTATTGTACCGAAAACTTCTCTGACAAAACAGAAACGCTTATATGAGTCAAACACAAAAAATAGACACGCTTATTTGTAAAGCATAAGAATTCTCAAAATAAACCTAACATAAAATGTATAAGAATTTCCTTAATTCTGCATGTTGCTACGTTGAAATTGTTCTGTAGGATTTCACTTTTCGATAATCGTCGGAATATTCCATGCATTTATAATTTCTTCACTGATTTTCCTAGAATTTTCATTTTGATAAACATAAAATATAAACGCACATGCTTATTAGCAATAATAAAATAAATAAAATAAAATTTTGTTATAAACTATAAACACACTATAAAGACCTAAATTGGGCAGATTGTCAAGCTATATATGGCGATCAATCAAAGAAATGCACGTTGATAGAAAAACAAAAGATTCTTGAATATGGTATGAAAAATAAAAAATCAAATTTTATGATTGCAAAACTTACGATTGGATATAATCATAAATTTCATACAGCTAAATGTAACTTCGCAAGCTACTTGAAGGTGTTAAAACCGTACATCCTACAAGCAGCTTTGTATCTTACCTAATGACTACAAATGAGATTTTGTGTTTAACAAGATTTAGCCTAGTCGGTATAATAGTTAATTCTGTTGTCATTATTTTTTGCTTTTTTTGCTAGATAGATTAGATAGAAATTTTTATTTATTGCTTTGATCGTCTAGACAGACTATCACTGCTTAATATTAGTTTAGTGTTTATCCGTCGTTTTTGCCATCCGTTGTTGCAATAAAGATATTGTAACACTGTACTTGTATATTGAAATTGTTCTGTAGAAATATTAACTGCAAAATCTGATTTTGGAATTTTAACACAAATACCAACTGGAAATATTTATCTCTGTAAAAGTTCATCAATTAAAGCTGCATCAGTTTCCGCAAAGATAGATATATGAGGGCGTCGCTTTGCAGTGATTAGTAACAGTAAATGTGTTTTCCGTGTTATTTGCTGCGCAACAGAAATAAATTCGATTAGACAATAATTAAAAGTTGAAACATAAAAATGTCATCTGTATTTTCTGACCATCTGGATCTATCAGTACAAACGGAACTCTAAGTCCAATTTCTCAAGATGATAGCTGTGTCATTGTAGGAATTCATAAAGACTTTTAAAATCCTAATTTGAGTTTTTTGATTACGTTGCGTTTCCATTTTGGACTTAGTATTCTTCTACTGTTGCTTTCAATAGAGATTCTTTGGTTAAGAAACTAAAACCAATAATGGTTGCTTCTCTTAGACAAGCACATAGCTCTTGCAAATATCACTAAACAGCAACGTAGCTTACCATTGACAATGGGTTGTTTAAAGTAGAAAAGGGGCCAAAGTTATTTCCGTGATAGTTTAGTTGGTATGTACAGAAAGTAGCGTGGTATACTTGAGATAAAATGACTACAAGCAACGTTCCGCTTGAGTATTTATTTTTTTTCAAATTTTCTTTCGTTTACTGGTAGCTCTGGCGTGTAAACTATAAATTTTAAAATACTATAACTCAACCTTCTTACATTAAGAAATCAATTATGGAGAACCGTACTAAAAATTTTTTCTGTTCTTATTATATGATGGAGTTTTCAAATTTTGTTGTACTTGCGGGAACCCACGCAATGTGAGGTTTCTTGCAACCAAAAGTTTTACCACGACAATCTATTGTATTCCAAGAATAGAATTTTGTTGACACATTGCCATATCTGTTAGACTATTTCGAGAAAAAAGATGTCTCACTCAGCGGTTGTTTGCTTCAAATCGATTCTTTACACATCCTCTGGTTTTTAAAATTCAAATGCATTTATTTACTGACATGCTGTGCACTTTGCTAGTAACCTTCAGTTAACAAACTTTCCTTTTTATTCTCTCCAACGCATTCGACGTACTTGTCCTTGAAATCGACGGACTACCACCGTTCTAGTTTGGAAGTCCCACTCAAACACCACAACGATCACTGCTCAAATTTAACTTGAGTAGGATATCCATAGTGGATGGTTGTGGACATTTTCTTTCATGTGCGATTAACTGACCCACCACTGCCACATCCATGTACGTACAAGTGTGGTTGTTACTTTTCTACGAATTGAATGACTACAACAACAGTTCGGATACCTTTCCTGACTGATTGATAAACTTGCAGTTCAGGAACTTTTTTTGCAAACGCCGTGTATAAATTAAATTTTACCCAATTAGATTGATTGGCAAAATTCGTATCTATAGATTATAAGAGATATTCAAATTAAAATTCAATTTGACTTGGAATGTAGGGAAATCTTATCCTAAAACTTCAGGTGCCACAATCGTTTTACCGTAGATTTATTACTTCTGTACTGCAGAATTCAATTTGCATTCATTGCTATTAAAGCCGAAGATAAATTAGTTTGAATAAAAAATAAAAATTGAGATACTGCATTTATAAACGAGAAAACTATAAATTGGATAATCATTACCTTGATGCTAACCAAACTAGTATCTATCTCTAATTACATATCTTATTCTTCGCAGCGCCTATGCACTCTGCAGACAAATTTGAACAATGGTTTTGAGAAAACCAAATCCTTTAAAGATGGCATGCCATGTACATCTTTCGCTGTTTTCCTACAAGGCCAAAAAATTCTGTCTCTCTTTGCTACATCAAAAGATCTGGTACTACACATATCTACAGAACAAAGGGTACCAATATTCTGTTAGAAAAGAAATGGTCTGTTAGCATTTTCTTGGCATCTCAGACTCTTAACATTAATTTTGATAAATAATTAAATAAATAAGTTATCACTGAACATCAATTCTTACTTAACCATAATTAATGATCCAATTCATCTCAACACTATTAAGAGAGACGTAGTTGCAGTCTTCTTTTTTAAATGAGCCAAAGTATGGAACCACAAGCATTTGCAGTGACTCTTTCTATGTATTTTCTTCCGCATTTCTTCGAATTCCACTGTCTTGCTTTGATGGACTAATAAACAAAATGCGCTTTTTACGCGAATGGTGTCAAATTTAGAAGTAGGATCAGTATCAGTTTCTTACACTTGATAACTGAATTTTCTAAAGTTGTTTTTCCAACATAATGTATAGTTTTCGACGCTAGTGTATATATAAAAGTTATGCCCTTTCAAGACTGGTCTGGGTCTAATGTTACCATTGCTGTCTTTCAGACTTTTTGGACTGATTTTAGAGCGAGAAAACGTTTTTGCCTGATCGAATCTTTTAAACCAGTTGGTTTCTCAAGACGATTTTATCATTTTTGGCTAGCTAGCTGTTGATCGATTTGTTTTCTTTTAAGAAAAGCTTAATATTGAACACAGGACTATGCTCGGTTTTGTTTTTCACTACCATAATTTCTATACATTAGAGAACGTTAATTGGCCCAAAAATGGATTTTGTCAGTACCTGCGCTATTCAGTAATTACTATGTTACTAAGATCTCAAGGTTGATGATGAGATGAGAAGGTTTTACAAGAACTAGCCACATTACATTTTTCAACAGAAAAGTAAGAACTTCATAAAGTACCAATTTTGGAAAACCGCGATATTATTTTTTTCAAGGGCCTGGTTCTATTTTTAGGACAAAAGAAGATTTCCGGACCTGTCAGATCTTTCGGTCCTACAGAATTGTTTGATTTAGTCGCACTTTCCTGGCTAATTGGATTTTTTAAATTTTATCTAAAGTTCAGACACGTTTTCTCACGTCACGTGGAGTTTACTCCAATCCCATCAGAGTGGGTCAGGTCTTGAAAACTACTAAAAGTTCAATCTTACCTTAAAAATCGTTTTTCTCTTGGCTGATGTTTTTCAAAACTTTATGTAGTTTAGCCATTTTGACTGACAGAAAAACATAACCAAAACCGACGTATTTTGATATTTGATTTAAAATTCGGACTTTTCTTTCTTCACCATAGTTTGTAAAATCTTTATGTATGCAATTTAGTTATACTGACTAGCAGGTTAAGAAATTTAAAACAATAAAGTTTTATGCTTTTCTAAAGCTTCGGAAAACTATTTAGGCAGTTTCTGATTGTAAATAAAGCAGTTTACAAAGAATCTTTAAAAACTATAGAAATCTCCATCTATGTTATTGTTTGATGACGAAAACAGTGACGCTCAAAGTAGTCTAAAGTTTGATTATGCCCAGAATTCTGTACAACCGAAATTCTTCCTTTACTGATAGTCAAAGCCCAAAGTCCTTATGGTTAAAATATAAAAAAATTTTGCTCTTTGACTTTTGATTAAAAGAAGTTGTGTTCAAAATCCATAAGTTACTGTAGGCTAAAAATTAGGGCATAGAACTGCATTCTGCGTGAGTCGGTTTGGCCATGATATCTTCAGCTTATATGTCGTGGAAACTGCACAAACGCATTCTCTTACCATCATTGAACTTCTGTCTTTTATTTCCCCTTTTTACTCTACTTCAGCACTCTGCTTTTATTTTTGTAAATACACTAGCTAGATCTCAACTAGAACTAGCCGTGACAGCTGTGCTTCAAGCTTTTTAATTATAGAAGTTACCTACTTAAAACCTTTTGCTAGTCAAGTCAATCAGCAGTAAATTTCTCAAGAGCTGCTATTTTAAAGTATCGCGTTGCGTCCAAACTCGAATACTTCATAATTCAATAAAATTAATTAGTAAGTAATAATTAGCGAAGGCTCTCAGTTAGAATCTTCGAATTGTCTTTTCCGCATTATTAATTCATTCAAAAGTTTTTTGTATTTGATAATTATATTTTTTAACTTGACTAAATTTAATTTCGAAGCTACAGCGGAGTAGGTTTTTGTTATGAAAAACTTTTCGAAATAATAATTAACGAGTACATGGCATATTATATTGGTTGAAAACAACAACATCGTTAGTAGGCAGGTAAATTGAAGCGAACAAGGCGGTTGTTAGGGTTTCACTGGAAAGAAAATCAATTAAAACGGTCATTTTCAAGCCTTCATCTGATACGGCTTTACGTAATTAATTAAATATTTACCAATGCTAATTGTACTAAATTTGAAGACAAACAATAAACATTGTAGGATTTACTAACAATGTAAAATGTATTTAACCTTGAGTCTAAAACTTTTGTGTTATTATTTCAGAGGCAAAATGTATAGTTAACTTTGATATTTTTGATCTACAATAGTGTTTTAAAACTACAGACAATTTAATATTTTGGTGAAGTGAAAATTATAATATTCATGTGGACAACCATCGTTGGTGCGCTCGGGACACAGCTGTGCGCACTTTCGCAATGTCGAACTGTGCAGGAGCATGTATGTAATATTTCCGGCAGATGAAGTAGTTTATTTATCATACGGTCGTCTTATACTTTTCCCCAATTCCCAAGAGACCGGTCGCGAGACCGAAACTTCATCAACTACACCCAGTGCCCACAAAATATCAGACAATCGCTCTTCCAACCCTAGTGTTCCTTCCACAAGTACAAGTTCAACACGAAGCTTTCATTCTGTTATAAGTGGACCATCTTTAAGTAGTTATTCAGAAGATTTACAAGAAAGTTCGCGACTGCGACGTGGTGGTTTAGAAACCCTACAAGGGAGCGTTAAATCCAATAGCTCGTGGCCTCAGCCGTCTACGAGTAGAGCTCAAGCTCCTATAAAACCACAACGTACTAAAAAGAAGCGGCTATCGCTTCTAGCGGAAAGTCCCACTAATATTACAGAGAAGCCTTCAGATAAACCAATTTCAATACAAAAATCTGTCAATCAAGATCTCCTTCAACCACCATTGCAAAGAAGCAATTCAAAATCACCTAATTCTGGCAGAAAATTATCATATTCTGAATACGTTACAGTGTATTCCGGTGAAGAAACAAAAGCAACCATTGAGTCGTTACCTGAAAATTTCAAATCCGAAGGTAACCCTTCGAGTTCGGTTTCACCCCGGGTGAAATTAGCAAGATCATTAGAAAGAGAGAAAGCCGTTGCGGTTTCTGACGGCGAAAAATGCACACCTTCGAATTCTAAAGAAACAAAATCTGTAAGTTCACGCACGTCAAACACAAAAGGTCAAAAATCTAGAAAAAGTACGGAGAAAGAAATTTCTTTTGGTAAATCGAAAAATTCCCCTGCGGTGAATCGCGAGAAGTCGTCAAAAAATCCCGAAAACTCTTCGATAGATCGAGAAAACACTCCTGTGAATATACCTCGTGCCAAAAACGAGTGCGAATATTTATCAGTTGGTGAGGAGACGCTTAGTAAGCCGTTGTTGAAAGGATCTTTCCCGTATACAAAGCAAAAGGAATTGTCTTTAAACGTGGATTCAAGGTTACAGTTGACAGGCCTGCAACAGCAAACGCCAGGTGAAGGTTGTTTCAGGGTGCTATTTTCGTACTAACGTTGCTAATACTGGCCTAGTAGAGTGTTTATGTGTGCTGTAACCACTAATTTATTACCAACATTTGGTTTACTAAATAATACTAAATTCTGATGGTATAATGAAATATCTAACCCAAGGGTGTACAGTCAAATGTTAATTTGTAATTATCACTGTTTTATAATGATCTAGCAAAAGATTATTTTAGTTGTTAGAAATAAATGTAAAACCATCAATGTTTTGAGTTGCAAAACATAACAATGGCTATTTTTGTTTTATTTGTTTTTAAAACAAAATCTTTTTATACTTCAGGTGATTATTAACCTACCATATTTATGATATGCTTGTTTGTGGGTGTAAGTTCTCCTTTTATTTTCTTACTTTTGCTAAGAAATATTTAAAAGATATTTCAGAATTATTCTAAATTTTTGTTCAGGGTTATATGTGGGTGTAAATGCGCGTAGATGATATTGTGATGCTACTGAAAATAACACATGCAATTAACAGGATCAGCCCAAAAGTGTTTATATAAAAATACGAAGGAATGTGTTTTTTGAGGTTAGGATTAGCACGAAATCGCGTGATTTGAATATCATGTATAGAACTTTTAAGAAATTGAAATACGAATGCATAATAGTTCGAAACAGTTGCTTCTGTTCTATCGAATCCATTTCAGTTTTATCAAAAGACTGTTTCAGGTGCCAAACTAAAGAAACATCACTTATATAAAACTAAAGTTTTGTAAAATTTCAAAGTGTAAAAAAGATTCACAAACCTAAAGCTCTTGATTGAAATGATGTCTCCTGAAACAACTGAAAAATAAATATTTCGTTTGGCAACTAAAACCAGAATCTTAGCTCAATGCATTTATGTGAAACTAAGACATTACTTTGTGTAGAATCTGTACATATTACAATGTAAGTAGTTTATTTTTTTTACAAATTGTCTGTGAATCCGCAAAATATATTGTCAACAATAAATTATTATAAAATTGTCTCGAAAAGCTTTGTTGACCAGCAATACGTAATGGTGCTAAAACATCACAACAAATTTACTGAAAATGCTCTCAGAAAGCATTTAAAAGACTCAAACAAATAATTTCTTGGAATTATTTTCAAACTTCTAAAGTGACAATACGATACTTTGTAATTTGTAACAGAAAAAATTCAACAGACTAAAGTCAAGAAACTGTAAAGACTCAGGTAATTCGAACCTTTTGACTAAAAGTTGAGATATTTCTTGAAATTGTAACAATAATGATAATTTAAAAATCGTCTTAAATTCTGATAAAATCATGAACGTTTAGGTAAGCAAGTCAAAAAAATGGTATTGTTAAGAAGTAATTACATCCTTGCAAGCTTCTGATTGACAAAGAAGCTCACCTTTCTGCGCCGTGTTTCGTTCTCTTTCAATTACTAGAATAAGCTTTGGAATTACTAATTTTGAAATCAGCGGTTTCTGAGAATTCTACTATTTAAAGTTCCACGTCGAAACGAATTAAGCATGGTTTGTTTTTAGAAGCTTTACCAAACGAACTCTGAAACTGGCTGTGCCGGCACGTTTTTCTATAACAGTCAAACTGCTAAGCAGAATATTAACTAGAATTATTCAAGAGAAATAAATTTTTATAAGCTGTACTTAGCATAACAAAAAATATCGAAACAAGTTGCTCTTTATGTATGCAACTTGTCCAAAGGCATTTCTTCAGTGTCGCTTCTAACATCACTGTAGTGGATTTCAATTTATGGCACCATAAACCTATAATAAACTTGGTATTCTTTTATCTTATCTTCAAGTACCAGGAATACTCTTTTCTTCTATTAGTTTGCTCTGCTTAAATAATTTTATAGACATTTTATAAGAATGGCCTAATCAACTATGCGCGCATAAGTCAAAATTTTGGCTCCTAGTAAAATCTCTGCATCTCCACTAATTTCATTGCTATCATTAACACTGATTGCCTTCGCATACATAGTTTTTTAAGCCATACTTACTTATTAAGTTTTTTTCGACGCAACAAAATTTCAAATTTTTGGTACTCTAGAGGTATTCATGGTGAGCTCACCATGAATATTGGTATGCTTAGTAATTTAGAAAAATTATTGGGAAACCCTTTTAAGTGACCAAAGGAGCATGCATTTATAACTAGACACTTTTATGTATTTACTGTAAAATTTTTTTGATGACTGTCATTCAGCCTCTTTACTTCCTAAAGATTGCTGTTTCGTTATCACTCCATTTCCTGTACTGCTCAAAAGTTTTTTTATCTTTTAATACAAATTAGCTACGATAGTTCTTATTTGAGTCGCGGAGAATTGGTCGAGATACAATTAATCAAGAGTAATTGCTCAAAAACACAATTGACCGAAAAACAATTAAAAACAAAAGTGGAAATTCTGGAAAACTTTTTTCAGTTCTTTTATTTAATTAAAATTACTAAAATATTACAATAAATTATTCAAACAATTTTGTTCAAATGGTCGTTTGAAACCTTTGGCAAATTTTTAAGTCTGTTCTTTTGATCACTCGTTGGCCGAACATTTTCTTTCCTGTCTTGAGTTTTGTTGGATTTTGTTGCTGGACGTTTTTTAATTATACCTTGATAGCAATTCCATATATAATGAAGAAATCTGAGTGCTTCTTCTGTGATTTGCATATTTGCCTAGTGTCTTTGACAGATAACCATGACAAGCAAGAATTCTGCTGGTAGTATGTTCTATTCCATGATAACGGAAAACACCTTTTTGACTTGTTCTACGGGGACAAAAGCTATGAATTTTAGAAATCGCACTGAATATGTTTACCAATCCATCCGTGATATCTAACTTGCAACAAGTTGTTTATATTGCTTTGTATAGCACTACTTCAAAATCCCCGAGCGTTTATTCCAGAAAAGACACATTACCAAATGCATTCATCATCTCTCTGATTTGATTCAAAACTCCGACATATGTTTTTTCCTGTTTATTGTGCATAAGTACGTATACTAGTAGCAACACAGAATCGCCTACATATCTATGATTGGTGAATAATTAATAAAAACCATTGAAGGTGGTGTTGACTGTTCCATCTGCAAACCAGCAACGTGGCACGTATAGCAAAAACTGACAGACTGTGTTAATCCTTGACATCCAAATCGAATATCAGAAAATTTTTTCCCTTGTCATTTACCTTAAATAATACAGCAAGGTAAAATTTTGTCCTCGGCACGAGGTTCCTATCGCCCGTTTCATTCTGGTAAGCAAGTGAGCCGTTGTCCGGGCACTGGTCGACGCTGTAGTTGAGGCTATAACATCTTGTGGACTTTCTGCTGAATGGTTTGCTTTTTTCTGCATGTTGACTGCTTCATCTACAAACCAGCAACGTGCCACGTATAGAGAAATCTAACAGACTGTGTTCATCCTTGACATCCCAATCCAATATCAAAAGGATTTCTCTCTTGAAATTTACCTTAAAAATATTCAGTTAGGTGAAATTTTGTCCACGCCACGAGGTTCCTATCGTTTGCTCCATTCTGGTAAGCAAGTGAGACGTGGTCCAAGCACTGGCCGACGTTGTAGTTGAGGCTATAATATCTTGTAGATTTTCTGCTGAATGCTTTGCTCTTTTTTGCATGTTGACTGTTTCATCTGCACACAATACTTATGTGAATGCAAACCAGCAACGTGGCATGCATAGCAAACACTAGCAGACTGTGATTATCCTTGACATCTAAATCGAATGCCATAAGATTATCTCCCTTGACATTTACCTTAAAAATATTCAGTTAGGTGAAATTTTGTCCACGCCACGAGGTTCCTATTGTCCGCTCCATTCTGGTAAGCAAGTGAGACGTGGTCCAGGCACTGGCCGACGTTGTACTTGAGGCTATAATATCTTGTGGATTTTCTGCTGAATGCTTTGCTTTTTTTTGCACGTTGACTGTTTCATCTGCACACAATAATTATGTGAATGCAAACCAGCAACGTGGCATGCATAGCAAAAACTAGCAGACTGTGTTTATCCTTGACATCCAAATCGAATATCAGAAAATTTTCCCCCTTGACATTTACCTTAAAAATACTCAGCAAGGTGAAATTTTGTCAACGGCACGAGATTGCTATCGTCTGCTCCATTCTGGTAAACAAGTGAGCCCTGGTCCGAGCACTGGCCGACGGTGTAGTTGAGGCTATAATATCTTGTAGACTTTCTGCTGAATAGTTTGCTCTTTTTTGCACGTTGACTGTTTCATCTGCAAACCAGCAACGTGGCATGCATAGCAAAAAGTAGCAGACTGTGTTCATCCTTGACATCTAAATCGAATGCCAGAAGATTTTCTCCCTTTGTTTCACAACACGAGGTTACCTATCGTCCATTCTAGTGATAGACAACAGGTAAGCCTGGATCTTGCACTGATCGACGTTGTAGTTGAGGCTATAATACCTGGTGGATTTCTTGCTAAATGCTTTGCTCTTCTAATTTCATATCTTTTTGCTATACCTTTCAGTTTTCTTAAAACGTCTCGCATTTTCAAAATGTTGTAATGCACTTCATCTTTACCGTAGGTATAATCGCATGGAAATTTTTTCCCGTTTTCAGTTTGGCCCATATCGCCCTTAACACACAATAATCCTGTTTTATGTTTGTCTGAATAATGGTAACACATAATGTGAATGTTTTTTTTTCAAAAATAATCTTTAGCTCAATTGATTTTTAAAAATTTGAATTTTTAACAAATCTACGCATTCAATTTATTGTTTCTCGGGCAATTATTTTTACATCAACAATTTTTTATCAATTATTATTCTGCTTCATTGCTTTCAACTTTAACTATGTATTAATTTTTCTTTCACTGTTTTTAATTACACTTCTTCTACTTTAGTTTTTATGTTTTTAGTTTTGTTTTGTGAGTTTTTTCTGTATTTTTAATGCTTCTGGACTGATACATCTTTCTTGTGGCCAACCAGGCACAATGTCATGGTTCTCAGGAATTCTATTCTTTTCTTCCTTATGATCTAATATAAAAGAATCAATTTCTGTACTTATGAAAAATTGTCTTGCTTATAATTTTTTGTTGTTTGCTTTATGTAAAAGTCTGTTTTTCATTTGTATCAATTAAGCCAGTCGCATTAGGTTTTACAGAATTCAAAACTTTAGTTTTAATTTTTTTTGCTTTTATTTTGCCTCTACCTGTTTTTGATCTTGACTTGGTTATTGTTTTTTGTCTGTCATTCCATTTAATTAATCCTACGATTTCTTCCTTTGATGAGTTCTAACACTTTGCATGTGCATTGCTACTTTTCAGGACTTTTGCTTTATCATAACTTTTGTGCTTTTAGTGTGGCATACAGGTTTCAAAATCTTGGAGACGCAATATTTCTATCTATTGATTTTTGTATGTTCCGTGAATTTTTTGTTTCTAGCCTGTTTTGCACGTTTTGAATTTTTTAGAAATAGATAGTTTTACTTTTCTAAAAATGTTTTTGCTTTTTTTCTCATTTTGATTATTCTTTCTTTTCTACCATTTTCCTTCATTTTCAAACTTCTTTCTTTGATCAGTTCTAACACTTTGTATGTACATTGTTGCTTTTCTTTTAAAGACCTTTGTTTCATCATAACTTTTTTGTGTGTCTGGTGTGGTATACAAAATGCTTTCGGTTTAAAAATCTTGAAGTCGTCGGCCTCTTATCTGTTCATGGTTTTTGTGTTTTGACCACAAGTTTTGCTTCTGACCTTGTAACGCATTTCAATAGCGTGTATTACTAATAATAATATTTTTTTCTTATTGTTCTTAGTAATATTATTATAGGTAGGTTTATTGCGCCTAAAAAATAGGGCTCTACAGATGCTTTTGTGCTAAATCACTAAAAAATTTGGATAATAGCTAAACAACCTATACAATAAGTACCTTGTCTCATCATACGTAGTAGTCAATTACTTGGAACCGCTTTGATTATTTTTGAGTCATTGTATCAGAAGGGTAACTACTACCGCAGTGTGGTAGCCCGAAAGGAAATTTTATTTTTAAAAATGTTGCACCATTCAGTCTTTGTTTCCGGACGTATTTACCACATCTCTTTTGATACAGTGAATACGTCCTATTAGTAGATATATCTCGTTTTTTTTTAATTACTTCCTTTTTCTACTTTTGGTACAAAGGTAAACTTTGCAGTTATTCAGCATGAATTAAATCCATTAGAGTTAGTTTATTATCTGCGTCCTTCTCCCCAAAAACTTAGTTTGCTTATTGTCTTTCTTTCTCTGTTGCTTCCTAGTAAATATACTGATGTGTTTATTTTTTCCAATCAATCTGGTTAATTTAGGGTTAGAAAAAGATTCCCCGAATGACATGGTTGTGATAGCTGTCACAATATTGGGCGCATATTTCACTTGCCTTTGTTATTAGAAGTTGAACTAAATTAGCAGTTGCAAAGCTGCCCCCACCATAACCTTTGACATTTTTGACCAATTCAGCCTACAATCTAGATGCTGGTGAGTAAAATCTTCAGCAGCTTTCTTTCAGTGGTATGTCAGCTTGTCCACACAGTCAAAATCTTTTATTTTGCTTGGTTGCTTTTTATCTTTTTGGAACGTATCAGTTAGCCAGTCGGGTCGTTCTAAAAATCTTGGTTTTTGTTCTTTCTTTTTCTATTTTAGCTCATATAAACTCCTGATATTTTTATTATTTGCCTTTTGGAACACTTTGGCTATAGTATGTGGAATATGCTCCGTTTCCTAATTGCAAAATTCCGATTTGAAAATTTTTGTTTTGCACGAAAGTTTTGGCTTTTTACATATTTTTTTTCTATTTTTTGCACTTAATTTAAGTCATTCTTACAGTCAATAATTTGTTGCAAATATCACCTTTTTTTGTTGTTTTCTACTACCAAGGCTACCTAATTAGTGTTGCAAGTTTTTGTCTTCCTTCTACCTCTATTATTAGATCATTTCTCTTAATACATTTCCTCATGGATTTTGCATTTTCTTGATTATCTTCCTTTTGATCGTATTGATTTTCCTGCAGTTGGTTTTCATTTCTTTGACTTTCCTTGATTATCTTCCCATCAGTTTTTTCCTCGAGTTTATTTGTTTTTACTACCTACAATCAATTAGTCCTAACGATTTCTTGACTTACGTATATAGTTCTGATTTCGAAAGGTAAGCTACACAGCTATGAAAGAGAGCAAAATAAAGAGAAAAGTTTCAATAAGCATTTGGCCTTCAACGGCAACGGTTGAAATTCTTACATTCTGTTAGCGTTGGTGATAGCCACACAAACTGATATCGTAGTCCAAAATGGAAAAACAAATACATTTAACAGAAATCGCAGTAAATTGGAATACTTTTGGCCGATTTCTGAATGTAAAATTGGTTTCTGATAACAAGAGAAAAATATATCTAATCGAAACCGCATCTCAGTATCTTACAATAAAAAATGTAATTGACGCGAGGATATGTGATCAAGCAGTAACAGAGGAATTGAAAAAAGCTGAGCTTTTCTTTGATGGTTTTGATACTGAAGGTTTGCTTTTTTGCAGAGAAGTGTAAGTTCCAGTTGATTTGTTTGGCAGCGCACAATTGAATACTGCAGCACAGAAACAGGACATAATGGAAATGGTCCAGTAATATAGTTATGTGTTAATTTGCAGACAAATTATCTTTTATTTATTTCCTTGCAGTGATCTGTTGAATGCATTACAATAATATGATTCCAGCGTTACTATTTGCAGATTCTAATGAATACCTAATGATACGAAATCGATAACTAATTTTAATGCCAGTTGAATAACGTTGTCATGTGCAGGACACGTTCATTTCATCACAACATTGCAATACTCCTCTATGTTTCTAACAACATGAAATTTCAAATTAACCTGCGTTCTCTTAGAAAAGAATCGATTTTAAATCCAGTACACCTAAATATGCTAATCTACTTTAATTATATTTTAAATTAAAAAGTTGCAAGTGGACACTAAGGTTTAATTTTTCATTATAGCGTAATCCGTTGGCAACAGTTGCTTGATGTTATTGTAAAGCTTCCAACTTTTGCTTGTTTGTACTATAAAAAAAGATAACATTGTTCTCTCTAAATATAAAACTTTCATTTCCTAAATAACAAAATAAACATTAACATTCCTTGTATTTACGCCCTAGTTTTTAATTATGTATTTAATAAAACTTCGAAACTAATTACTTTTTCCTACAGAAAAGACTCCTCCTGCCAAGAAGAGTTTCTTCGGGAGCGTCCGAGGAAAGCGGACGTTAGAAACAACTCCGAAAATGGCGGGTACAGAGTCACCCCTGCGGGATTTAACTCATCCGTCGTATAACGAGGCCCTTAAGGCTCATAATGGAGTAACATTTAAACTCGTTCGAACTGGTGAGTGAAAAAATTATTAACTTTAGCAATTTCAGATTCGTAATATATGTTTTGCGGTGGTATTATTGTTACGCATTCATTTCGCTTTTCGAAAACTTTTTATGGAAATTTAAACACTTAAACCGATTAGTCTTCTGGGTTCAGTGGAATTTTCGTGTTTTACATAAAAATTATGCAATTTCTATTTCTTTCTTTCCAATCCGATCAATTTATTGTTGAAAATAATGAGCGACGTATTTTAATCTTACGTAAGTTATAGAAGGGACGTAGCTAAATTGATGATTCTGTAATAGGCTTATTATAAGCCGACCTACAATTTGATATTGGTTATTACAGTAGGTGGTTAGGGAGAAGACAAACAATTCAGAGATTGTTCCGGTAATCAAGGTGATTTAACAGAGAGCGTAGCAGTTTTAAATTATATTTGGATATCATAAATAATTTATGACGTTTAAACATTTTTTACTTTTGACATTACGAACCCGTAATCTTAAGAACTAGAATTGCAATACGTATCATAAATTATTTATGAGGTGAGAGAAAATTTATACCTTGTAAGCGTTTTAGAGCTTAGTTTCCTTTTCGCTGAAACTAGGTGTCTGGAAAACCTTTGCATTAATTTTTTATATCTTGTATACATAAGCAATCTGAAGTTTCTACGTTGTACTAGAAAGCAAAAAATATTTTATAATGGGATTCAAAACGTACTTAAATACGCTTACCTTCGTTTCACAATGGAAAGGGTCCTAATCTTATTTTTTACATTTACATTTAATAATTATTTATTTATTCTATGACATAGTTTTACATAAAATGGTGTTATTTCGTTTGAAAATCTTCTATGAATACGCAAAATATATCGTCAACAATAAACTTATAACTTTATCGACGTTAGTTCAATGCTTCAACATACTAAATCCAAGATACTAGAAAGACTTGAGACTGAAAATCAAGGTATTTTACTTTAGAATTGTAACAATGCAAATTCAAATCGATCTCGTGGCGAATTAAAACGCGCTTTATTGATAACAAAGTGTTTTTCTATAAGAGCCGAACTTATTAAATGAAAAGTTAACTGTTTACTTAAAAGAAACCGATTTTCAAAAGAACTAAATATTAAACAGCATTGCAATGAAATAAAATGATTTTTCAAAAGCGATTAGTATAAGTTGAACTTGGATTATATAAAATTTGAAATTATATAGTGAAAAAAGCATAATAAAATAAAACTTCTTCTTTTAAAGTTTAAACTTTTCAAGATTCACAATGTTGATTATGTTGAAAAAGAGCAAAAACTGATTTAATCGTTCATTTCCTGCTCATTTTGAGTTAGATTCCATATCTTGTAGTATGGGCTTCTTAAATTATCCTATAAACAATTATAAGCCTGAATTTGTAATTGTCTTTATTTACTAACACGTTTTACGTATTGATTTTTAAATTTCTGCAATGGATTGTATCCCCTTTATCACTCCTGACCTGCCTGTAGCTTGGGTTGCCCCTTTTGAAGGCCTCAACTTACTAAAACCATCCTTGTAATATTTTAAGCTGTGAAGGCAGAGGCTTTATCTATAATTGGTGTCGAGACGGCATATATTATTTATCTAGACCATCTTGAATGATCTGGGGTTATCGTTTGGACCAATGTATCCTTCTAGACCTTGCCGAGGCAGTTAGACCCTTTGCAGGACAATTTGATGATAAATCTTATACTGCAGGTGTGTGTACCATACGTGCAAGCTTGAGAAGATTCTAACAGTAATGTAAATGGTGAAAAAACAAGAGCTTTACATCGATACTGCTTAGAAGCGCAAGGTTTGTTGTTGTTATTTCAAACTGTTTCTACCTGGGCTGAATTTATTATCAGAAACACACTAGTACGTAAGGCTTAGACACACCTTGATGTTAAGCTTTTTATTATAATATTAGCTTAGGTTTAATGTGAATATTTAATTTAATCAACTTTTTAAAATGTACAAATAGTGAGGTATTCTAGTTAGAATGATCCTGCGCATATTTTAGTCTCGGTTTTAGTCTAAGTTTTAGGGTTAGTTTTATGAATGCACTGATTACGGTTTTATTTCCTAAAAGTAATACCTAGTAGCTAGACCAGCATTAGTTTATTCATAAAATTTGTAATCTTCAAAAACGAAAGATATTTTACATATTTCCTTCTAGATTGATGTATTTTATGGTGCTACTATTTGTATGAGACTAAATAGACCTCCTGTAGGAGCATTACATGATGTTTCGATTAAGTCCTGTTTGCATTTCAGTTTTCTATTTGCTTTGTACAATCAACAATCAACGATGTGTCTTTCACACAACAGAATAGTTTTTATACTGGCAGATTTCAATCTTTCAGTGAATGTAAAGTAAACGTACTTAGCCAAAATTCAACTTTACTATATCATTGCGTTTTGGATTGTTTACTTTGCGTGTACAGTTCTCAATCCGCTTGAGGGATAATTATATCTTTTGGCCTACTGCGTCTAGTGGTATTGTTGCCCTTTGTTGAAACTACGACTCAATTAAATAATATTAAAACCTTTGTTTACAATATACGATATATAATAATAATAATAACTATGCCTATTTGTTATACTATACGATTTATTCATATGTCGCTTGTGCAATAATTTATTTTTGTCTATTTACTTTGTGCATGTTAATTATAATTTTGCTTATTATTTGTCTAAGTTGTCAGTTTGATTTACATTCTCTATTTATGACAATTTTGTTTTTTTTTAATTTTTACAAGCGTCTTAATATACCTTTATTAAAGTATTGGCAAATTTTATTTCTGCAAGTTACTTTGAAATTTAATTTGCCCTCGCTTTGGAGACGTATCATCCTACCATTCGTTCCTGTAGAGAGTATTTCTAGGTGGAAGAGAGTGGCGTCCGTTAAATTTTTATTCTCCTATATTATTTTAGAATCCTTAACAACCAACTGAACCCACAACCGAGCTAACGAATTGTCTCTGGATTCCGCAAGCTGCTTCTTCTTCCCGCCAGCGGAGTGGTACAACCTTACCATGAACGCGTCTAAAAATTGTTTAGTGTTGTGCTTCTAATTGCACTACTGATTTATCAAGATACTATGAATGAAACTCATTTGGCATTGAAAACATCAAACTTGCTTACGTTATAACTAAATTTCTCAAATTGTTTTAGAATATTGCATGTTTCATCGAGTAGCTCAGGAAGCTTCAATTTTAGAGAAAAGAGATTCTTGGATCTACCTAAGAAATGTTTAAATCGCTAGTTCTAGTTTCATGATCTAAATAACATTTAAAACTCAAACAATACTAAAGTTGCCGCAGATCTACTGCGTCACCTCTAGGCTTTCCCTAGACCGGCTCAGTTCAGACAAAACTGATTGAACTCACCTTTGCTTAGAAACGAGTCGAGTGACGTCCTCCAATGGTCTACTTCTCTTCCTTTCACTATCTTAAAAACAGCTAAACAGAAATTCGGATTCAACTGCACTCTACAAAGGACAACCTACTGTGACCCAAGATTAGGCTTTGCATTTCATTTATATTCAGAGAGCTAAACACAAACATGGGTTCGGCTGCATCCTCTAACAGGCAGCTTGCGGTAATCCAAGTTTGGCTTTTGTTCTCCATTAACAATCTTAGGCTAATCTAATTTTTCTCAAGGCCGTTTTGTTCTAATCTAACTGTGGAAACCAGCAGAAATTGCTTCAGCAAAACAGACTGCTGTAAATTTTAGAAATAATGATTCATGGGGTTAGAGACACTTGACTAAAACATTTATATCGTTATAAAACAGGTTTCTAATTAAGTCTTGAAACGTTTAACTTTGCTATCTAATTATAGTTGGACCATCTGATTTTCAGAGAACGAACCCTTTTTCTAGTAATATGATAAACACCTTTTTATTATAACTTCATATAAATTACCTAAGTTATCTCTGCAAACCCATAGAGTGTATATTATAATTTGTAGATGCCTTTTAAATGAGGATCAATTAGGGTTGGGATCAAGGATCATTTGAATTTTAGCGGCAATAATGTATGTAATCATTGCATTAATTTCATATCTTGACAGAATCAACTACAGACAAAACACATACCTACTGATATTTTAGTTAAAACCATAATATCTGAATTTTGCACCATGACAAAGGCCAACCTTGGTTAGTTAACTTTTTTAAGTTGAATACTGAATTGAAACGTGTGGGTACAAATACAAAATTAAAAATACGAATACCAAAGATAACTACAGCTTTATTTATTTTTGGTTTCTCATTGCTAAGATCCATTTTTGGTAATCCATACATCATCACAACTAGGCTCCTTAAAATATTGATGAGCTTTGCTAAATATATTAATCCCAGATACTTGCAACTCTAGCAAAAACCAATATGTGTACTACAGGTTTTTAAAGAAAGTTTAATTTTTCGTTTTTCCAATATCTTTAAGGCGATTGATACTATTGAGTTTATATTTTCCTGGAGGTCTTCCTACATATAAAAAATCTGCTGTTTGATGAATTTCTACAGTGTATCATTTAATGTGAAGGAAATAAAATGCTGTTTTAAAGTAAACTATATCACTATAAAAAGCAATTTAACCTTTTCTATAGTTAAGCTAGAATACGCTCTGATTACTTTGTGGGATGTTTAAGTAGTAAAATCAAGTTGTCCATACCTTTAAATTTCAGGTTCAGTATCAAACCTGCCGCGGTTATAAATCTTCAAAATAGTGTACCACAATTAGATTAAATTGTCTAATGTATGTACCATTTTACAAGTTATCAATGACGGAACAGTACTTTTCACGGCCTTAGGGTGACTGGCCTGTGGCTTTGCCGCTGGTCGTCGCGGCCGCTCCGGCGATTCGCCGCGGTCTTCCGGGCAAGACCCGTTATTTCGTCTCTTCGCCTTTTATCGAACGAACATCGCCGCCAGTTGGAATCTACCATTCACCAGTCCAGGACGGCCGAAGGTTCACCTTGGATCACCATCCAACCTCGGGGCGCCACGTTTTAGAGCAATTTGGAATTTTGCACGTACCCTCTTTTAACAATGATCGCTTCAATTAATACATTTAGTATAATTGCAATTTTTCATTCATTTGGAGAATTTACCGAGAAAAGATCACAGCCACTGGGATACAAATCTGCATCAGATTTCCAAAAACAAATGAAGTATCGATTTGTCTGTCTACCGTAATAAGCGCTTTGTTTATGTAAATAATACTTTCAAAAATTAGTGAACGATTGACTTATTATCTTTGGCTGCTTGCACACCTTGATCAAAAGTATCCAATCCCTTCTCGTAAGTCAAAAATTGGAAGTTCTAATTTTTTGGTGAGGATTACAAGAAAGTATACCATCTAATGGTAATTTTGAAGGGTTTCAGAAAGCTGGGATAATGACCATCAAACGAGATTGTTTGTTGAACGAACAAACAGAGAGATCAGTTTGGCGTCGACATGTTTGTTGATCTACCTAATTATAAACTAACGTGAATAGGCCTGTGTGGTCCTATATTCTTCTGATATTATGATATGACATTATGATATGATATCTAAGCAACTGAAGAAAGTTTTCTTATAACACGAATCACAAAAGGTATAACACTTTAACACCTTTTGGAAATTACAATAAAAGAAAACAAAAATAAGTTTTAAATTTTCGGATTAGGTACTTGCCAGATCTTGATGGTCCGCACTTAAGAGACAAAAATTATGTCTTCATTTAACACAAAATTGTATAAAATTCCTCATACGCGTCATTACCTGTTCCCTGATAACACGTAAAGGGTACTTTTTAACAAACTTGATGTTTGACTTGAGCAATTTACCTCAGTGGGGAGCTGACCGTGGATTGGATATCCGTTAAATATCTTTTCCACTTATTAAAGGATTAATTCATATTTTCATTGAAACTATTCGAATTCAATCTATTAGCGAACAATTATCAATTTTTATCTCTTATTCCAACAGCGTATTGGGACAAGTTAGTCGACTTACAAACTATTGTGTTGGCTACATTATATAGAGTTCTCATTCTTTTCCTAATAAATATAAGAACATCTCGAGACTGTAAGGTAAGAAGCTTATCTATGTTTTTATTTGAACTATTTTTATCTGAATTAGAGAGGAAAGCGCTACTACTGATAATCAAAATTTTTGTTTGCTGTTTTTTAAATTCTTCTAAATTCTCATACATCAAATTTGCTGAGCTCTTTTCATGAAATATATACGTACAGTTTGTGAAATCTGTTAGAGCTTAATGATTTTTCTATTTTTATCCAAGAGAAAATATTTAAATTCACTTTCGTTAAAATTATTAAGAAAACAAAATTTAAATTTGCAGCGGGTGTCGAAATTAAACTACACAGTTGTGGTAATCTAACATCGGTTTCTTGTACACCTGTTTTGAAGCGAATATTAATGATAAGTAACCGCATTTTAACTTCATGCATATGTATTTCTAAACCTTGGGTGTACCCAACAGATGATGAGCTAAATTAGATTCATGAATGATCAGCTTTGTGAAAAAGTGAGGTTAATGTCTTTTAGTTAGCCTCAATTAGAATCTGATAGGAAAAAGTGAAATTATTTTGTATCTTACTATACCCTAAATATATTTTTTGGAGCATGAATATAGGAAGTAACATAAATTTGAAATCGTCTCATATTTATTGTTTGAATTTGAATAAATTGCTATGCAAATAATAAAAAAAGTTCTATCCATTTTACGTTTTACTGCTGCCATCAGTTGAAAGGCCCATAATTCAAATTTCCTGCGTGATTTATTATTACAGACAGCAATGTCAATAGCTTTTGACAATGTTTGCCGTTTTAGACGCGCTTGTTACAATAACGAATGCAATAATATTTTTAAGTTTTACATAATTCTTTACAAACTCTAAAGGTTTCATTCTTTAATTCAATAGAATCGATACTGTTATTGGAAATAAATGTTTATTCAAGCAACAATAGTTTGTATCACTCCAAGATATTATGTCTGCAAACATTAGCAACAAGCTGTTGAATTCCAACTACTATCCAATTCTGGTGCTCTGCGAATATCTGAAGGGTCGGTAATATAAAATATGCTTTAATATAACTTGGGAAAATGTCCACCTGCATGCTATCTTCCTTATTATCGTCAATTTGCCGATACCGCCTCGACTACGGAAAATATGTATTTTCCATCAATGAAATTCGAGTATAGTATGTGAAGCGAAAAGTCGACCGAAAATAATGGCATAACCCCGGGGAAGATTTTAATAATTGCGTTAACATGAGAATGTTTTAATAACATCCTTAATAACCCGGCTGCAGTACCAGACGGTTTTAAAATAATAAATCTCTCATCCGATAAACTCGTTCCGTTCGTGTTTCTTTGACCCAAAAGAATTTAGTTTGCAAATTAAAAACAAATATTGGATGACGTTTAAACTGGTAATTGCTTATTTCCTTCTATTATAAACTTTCTAAGTTTTGCATTGCTTTTAAATTGCTGGAAAAAATAAAGATAAATCGTGCATTTCTATTTTTGGAGAACATTAAAGGCATAATTTGAAATTTAAAAATGAACGGAAAAGAAGTTGTTATCAATTAGATTTTGAAATTAAAAAATCAAAAACTTGTCGTCTTCTAAAATATAAAGTAAAAATCATATGCTTCAAGTTCAAGGAACATTTAGTAAAAAATAACTTTGGCAATCAATATCTCAAACTGATTTTATAAATTCACCATCATGAAAACTCACATTTTTTATTAGTTCATAAAATGTATTAGGTACATGTATCACAAACCTTTGAGAAATATTTAAGATGCTTACGTAGTTTTTTCCTGTTTACAGTTATTAAGAACCTTATCCTCACACGACATACTTCATTTCCGCTTTTAATTTAAATTATTTTCATTCCACTTCAAACGACTAATTAATATTTTTTAACCTCTTTCTCAATATCCAGTTTGATTCACTAACTGATGATCATGATCAATCATAGGTTCATCTTGCATTTTCCTTATTTTCTTGCATAATTAATTATGTGCATATTTAGATTTTTTTTGCTTTTCTAAAATAAAAATTGAACTAATTATTTAAACCAGACGTTTTCCTTGGTTTATTTGTTTTTCCTCCAGAAGACTACATCTAGCTTTCCATCAGTAACAAACCCCAGACTCAAAGTCCCAATAAGGAGAGCAATCGTTTAATAAAATCAAAAATTTCTATACCTAATATAGTAGAGTCTTTTAATTGAAGTAAAAAATCTCGGCATTACAACCAAATTGATAATTCAAATAACGGAAATTTACGGTTTCAACTGGAGAAGACTCATCAACATCAATCATGCATCCATTTTCATTTATCTATTTATTTATTTTTTACTGTCTATTTAAAACCAAAAACCTGAGGAAAGATCTTAAAAAAATCGAAGAGTGGAAATAAGAAAGAGAAAGTGCCAAAATTGCATTATCGAGATATTCAAGAAAATAAGTTTGTTGTTAAAAAATATAAATATTACTCAAATATATTTTATTATATTATAAAGCCAACATAAAGAAACATTGCAAAAGAGACATAAAATAAGTATTCTGACAGATTAAACACAAATAGTAAAATTAATACAATATTTCTAGATAGGGTAGATACGACCAGTCAATGGGTAAGTACTATCTGCAATACTCAATACATTTCTATAAAAATCTTTGTCCTAGATTTGGTATTAGTAACTTTTATTTGTTTCACTTACTTTGGAAATGCGTTCTAACAAGGATAACTTTGCAGCTTTGATATTTTGCATCATTCAAAACGATAGTTTCTGCCCTGGGCTCCATATCACTGAAGGTTTCTTTTACTGAAACTTTGCCAGGTTTGTTACTGTTTATTTGAATGTGGACTGTTTTAATTATAGTCAACTTTTTGTATTGATTAAACAATAAGCTTCTACCTGAATGTCCCAAAACAAGTATTACTCCATATCTATTACTGTAAATGGTGGATTATGCTTAGCAGATGAAACTATAGAATGCAAATCCTTAGGAATGCAGGTGATACTTTCTTGCGTTTCTCTCTTCACTAACGAGATATTCATGTTCAATTACATAAAATACATTGTGTACAACCAGAAACATTCACATGAGGCTATGTCATTTTCCACCCCTTCCCGCTATACTATATTAAGGTCAGAGACGCACCCCAAAATTAAAGCAAGACTGCTGCGCGTTAAAGTAGGAACAAACATTACTTGTTGCATATCCATTGATAGGCAGAATATAGTACTACCTGGCTTTTGAGATTCTATGACATCTTCTTTATTTGTTTACAGAGTTTTCTTTACTTTCCTGAGGTATAGTTCAAGTTTGGCCCTGCTGCCTGTTACATTAGCGTGTATTTGAGAGACCTACCCTTGACACGTGTTACAAGTGTCCACGCTTGGATGGCAAAATGTTAACTTAGAAAAATATTTCTTAAAGACAAAACTGTAATACTTGTAGGATACTGACAAACTAGGATTCATTTCCAGAAATGCTTTATGCAACCTATTAATGTTGAGATCAGAACGTAAATATTCACAATCACATCTTGCTCTACTATAATAACTAAAATTTCTTGGGATTGATAGAATATGTTCTTTGAATTCTTTTCGATCAGCATTAGTAAATTTCGGTGTTTTATTGTTTGGGTTTCCACATAATTGGTGCGTTTTCTTTTTTTATTTGTTCTTTACAATGACCTCGATTGTCTTAGCGTTATTATGCAAATGTTTATAAGTCTTTTTACAAACCTGAAGTAAAAAACATTCCCCATTCGGCATAGTATAACATATAGCAGTTTAACGTCTGTTAGGTTTTTGAGTTTCGTATGTTCCATTTCTTCTTCTCTGTATTTGCGTATGTTTAATAAGGCCCATTACGTAAGTATATTTTGATGTGTACTACTCGTTTTGTAATATTATCAAAACACTCCAAGTCTTCTTTCATATTTAAGAGTTTTACATTGATATGGACACCTGTAGTCAGCCTGTAATATTTAAATAGTTGTAATGTCATTTTAAATTAGCGCTTAAACGTTCGACTTCTATCTTAATTTAATTTGGAAGTGGATGTTTATTCCTTTCTTTTCTATTATAAAATTTACATTTTTTGAATGGAAATTCATTTATTGGGACGTTTATTTTACTTTATAAAATTGTATTTCTGCGTCGAAGCTTGATAATTCATGTTCCGCCGCTAAGACCCAAAGCGTTCCGAAGAATTATTTTCCTTTGTGGCGGGGCGACAGTACCATTTACACTGTCGCGTTGGCTTGTAAAATTTCCCTTCCTAATAGCAGGCCCCAAGTATTTACCCTTCGTTAGTGTGAAAGGGGTTTGTGTTAGCTCGAGTCGTCACGTGTGAGGGCAGCCGCCACTAGGCGATGCGCCCGACACTGTCACTTATCCTTGGGTTTTCGTCCGATTAACATCGTTAGCAAGCGCGCAGATGACTGGTTATTATGAGTTTCGTTTGAGCAGTTTTTAACTTTTGGTGTTAGGAATTTTATTATGCAAGAGAGGTCTTGTAAAGATTCCAGAAAAACGTCACCTTGGCGTTCTCCAATCTAGCCATAAAGGAGGCGTAGATTATTTGTTTAGTTTTAAAAATAAGCTGATAGCTTTTCCTCGGGTAAGTCTATTGGGAAAGTACCTTCCGTAAGTACGTCCAGGGTTATAAATATCTATTGCTCTACCTGTCGATTTGAGAGTACCTGTATTCAGGGTGGTAATATTTATAACACATTTATACAGTGTGTCGGTCTGTGAGAAGCTACGTGGCTCGGCATAGTATTTTGATCTTCAGCTTCTGGCTCCCTTGGGATTTTACCATCTTTGAGCTATCTTAAGAGTTCTAGTGAGTTTGAAAGCCGTTCCTTTTATCTTAAAGGTAAGTTTAGATTGAACCCCCCTCCCGTCTTCGGCGTCGAGCTTCCAAAATTCCGTAACGGGATTAGGCCTCTTTTTCGATTTTTCCTGTTACATAGTTTAATAGTTTGTTGTTAATGTTGAGGTTAGAAACCACTTACATTTACTTTTTAACTTCTTTCGCCCTGTCCTAAACGAATTATTGCCCCGTTCATGATGTTTTGTAATAGTATTATCCAACATTTTTGCAGTTTTTAAATACTACGCGCATCAGCTGACATTTGGCACTTAACACCTTTCTTAGATAAGACACTCAACCAGCCTGATAACTGTAGAAATATATTTTAAGGATGTTACTTCGATTTGGATTTAGTTCTCTTGTACGTAAAATCCCTATTAGTAATCTCAAGTTGTATCTTAGTTACTTGTACTGAGAGCCAACTTCTTAGAGAAAATTTCGAGGTTACTCTAGATCAGCGGTTCCTAAAGTTTTTTAGCCACGGAGCCCTTTTTGAAGCAAAAGGTTCTAGTGGAGCCCCCTGAAATGTTCAGTGTTTAGTTCTACCTGTCTCTATAGTATGAGGCATATTACATACGATACGTATGTTATTTATTATTTAAATTTACAAAGTTTACAAACTAGTTATGATATTTGAAAAATGCTACAATGCTACATGTACACCCGAAATGAATGCAAACAATATGCTTGCTTCTTGCGGCAGAGTTTCTCAATGTTCGTTGTCACAGAAGTCAGTTGAAGAAGCATATCGTCTACTGCATCCAAGCGAGCTCGATTTTTAGTTTTTGTAGCACAGCTACCTAGAGAAGATCGTTTCCCAGAAGTACATAGTACCAAAAGACAGTAAAAGCAATTTAGCTTTTAAACCTAATATCGGAAGATCATCGCCTAATTGAGTCTAAAATTCGGGAAGTGGTTTACTTTTAAATGGTGCTTGATAGTGGCTGTTCGAAGCCATCTCTGTAAAGACCTTATATCCTGCCGCTAATCGATTTCATAGTGTCCCTTAGAAAGTATAAATTTAAATTTTGAAGTAAACTGTTAAGGTGTTTTTTTATTATTGCTTTCAATGATTCATTCATTGTTATGTTAGTTTCTTCTAAAAAAGACTTGAAAGCAATGAGAAACAAGTCAAATCTTTTTGCTCGACAGTTTTCGTGTACAACGTTATCTTTTTCTTCAGCGCGGCAATTTTGTCATTAGCATCGAATATTGTTTTCTGTTTCCCTTGTAAGGATGTACTGAACTCGTTCATTTTCAAAAAATGTCTGCCAAGTAACATAATTTGCATAACCATTCCTGACCATGCAAATAATCGGCTAGCATCAAACTCTTCAGAAGTGAAGAAACTTCCGTTTGAAGTTCAAGGAAACGGGACAACGATTTACCTAGTGACAACCACCGTACTTCCGTGTGTAATAACAAAGATTTGTGTATATTTTTCATATCGTTACGCAGTATTTTGAGCAGCCTATACTGTAAAGGTGGTGCCTTGACAAAGTTGATAATTTTGACGGCGTTGTCTAGTAGTTGCATCAATAACGCTGACATTCTTTTCGTTGCAAGAGAGTGCCGGTATAGTACACAAAGACTACTTGTGTAACTTTTTAAAACTTTCTTGATTCTTGTAACAACGCCAGCAATATGACCTACCATGGTCTTTACGCCATCTGTGCACACGTCAATGCAATTGTCCCACGGTATCGAGTTTTCAACGAAGAAGGTATCAAGCAGGGAGAAAATTTCAGTTGTTTGTAGACGATGGAAGAGGCATGCAGATCAGTATATCTTCATAAAAAGATCCTGAAAATTTGTACCGCACAAATTTCATTAATACAGCTAATCCGACAACGTCCATGCATTCGTCAAGTTGTAGCAAAGATTGAAGATTGGCCGCTTTGAACGTTCGTTACTTCTTAAGGTTTCCGTCTAAAATCCCATACTAGACTTCAGATGATTTCACATGAAGGTGTCCTAATTTCTTAGGTATCACCAAGTGTCTCAAACTATTCTGTGTTATAACAAATAGTAGATATTGGAGAATTTTAATTTATAAAAGTGAATTTTCTAGAGTTTGCCAGAACTTTGATGGTATATATATATATATATATATATATATATATATATATATATATATATATAGAAAAACAGCCTCAGTTCTTGGGACCGTTTGTTTCGCAAGAAACGTAATTCTTCTTCTCTTTTTTTTCTCTTGTGACGCTGAAGTTTAGCTTTTTTGCCATCTTCTAGGTCTGTCAAAAATTCTGTTAGTGTGTGACTTTTGATGTTTTGCCCCGTTTGACTATCTACCCTGTTTCTGTCTCATTCCATATATGTACAAGTACATGAACTCTCCAGCTTTGTTTGCTAGCTCTAATGTATCTCATTACGTCTTCTACTTTATATTTGTCTTTATATTATTGCCTCTTATTATGTCTCCTATACAGACTCTTTTTATTAACATTTTGGCTTCTATGATTGTTGCTTAGGTCAACATTGGACGTCCGCATGTTTTATAAATAATTGGTATTTGTTTGCGTATTATAGATTCTTGTTTTGTTCTCAATTAACACACGCACATGCGTTTTGCCAAATTATCTCCCTTGCTGCTTTACTGATTAGCCGTGTACCTTGTGGGTGAGATTTTTTTCTAGCAAAGACATTGTCAGTTTATTGTTTTCCCGTCAAATTCTGTGACGCATCAAATTGCATTTTTCATCACATTTTAAGATGATAGTACCTATTACAGGTACAGCGGCGGTTCCAGATCGCCTTTATTCTTTGTCACTAATACAGTATAGTTTGAAAAGTACAATATTTTAAGTTGTTTACTTTCCATTGATTTTATTTTGCATCTGATATATTTTGATCCACAATAATGTCGAACAGAGTAGAGATTAGGCTGCCATCTTCCTTTATTCCTGATTGTATTAATACTTCTTTTGTTAAGCCGTCAGTAGTTTTAATATTGCATGTAGTGTTTAAGTTCTCTAATAATTTTTAGACATTTGTTACTGATACCAAATTATTGCAAAGTTTGAATCGTATCTTTAGACTGGACTCAATCAAAGACTTGCTTTAATTTGATGGCTTATTGAATTCGATGCTTTTTCCAAATTTTTAGATGATAAATTAATTTATGTATCTTGAAAAGATCCTTGTTCGTCGCTAATTCCAACAGACTCGGTTGTTCTTGTTGAAACTATTTTGGGTACACTACCTAACAGAATTATCCCTCTGTAGTTCTCTAATTTGTTCTGAATGCTTTCGTCAAGATGAGAATAGTTATACCTATCTTCCATTCTATTCTGGAATAGTATTATTTTGGTTACAATTCCAAGACGTGTTTGATTCGCTCTCCATATTTTCTTTTTTCTTCTTTTCGTCGTGTTGTCTCTATAAAATTCGTTAATCATGTGAAACTTTGTTTGCAGTTCTTTGAGCACTTGTTTCACCAAGTTTTTTCCTTTATCCTGAATTACTGTCCAATTTCTTGTTTTGAATGCATAAGGCTCTATATGCATATAACACAACTTTGCAAGATTTTACCCAACGCCAAAGCCGCTAACCAAAGCTAGTTCGATACATTAAACTTTCTGTGTCAAGGTGTATTGTTGAAAAAATTTTTTTCATAGTGAAAAACAAGCTTGTAAGCTCGATTATTTAATGTATCACTTTTGAACTTCTACCGGATGATTTATATTTTATAACTTAATTGCAAGATACTGATAAATATCGTACTTACTTATATTACTTAAAATCGATTCCGGAAGACAAAATCGCGAATTTTGTGATTTGAAATAGGAAATGCAGTAGATCTTGAACATCAAAAGTGCAAAACTTTAATAACAAATTTCAATAAGCTTCTGAACTGAATTGTCCTTTCTACTATTTATCTTTATTGTGTTGGTTTATTTGGTCTAAAAAATTAACATTACGATAGTTCTCAAGCATTCAACAAACGTAATATATCGCCATCAGTGCAATTCAGCACTTTGGCAAAGGATTAACAAAAATCCAATTTATTGCACTTCTTCTCTCTTTGAGAATTGGGATAGAATATTCTTCCAAATGAATAGAGTCGCATCTCATCTTTGCTTTTTGTGATCTTGGACTGAATGATAGATGACAGATACCTTGAGTGTTCCTGTATTCTAAGTAGTAAAACTGTTCTTATTCATTGCTTTGTGGAAGAATGAAGAAGACTTGGAACAATCTAAAATTCTATTCTGCAGAAATTGCGTCATTGCGACGAACTAAAAGGCATATTGTCAGAGATTATCTGTTTTGTGCCAGATTACAGTCACGCTCAATGTGGTTTTCTTTCCCCGCTAATTTTTCCAAGCCCGTTCCCTTGGTGGCGGTTTTACTAGATAGTAGTGGAATCTCGTTAATCGCAAATCAAAAATTAGAAGACAAAAGATGCGCTTTTAAGCAATTCTAGGAAATTTTTCAAAATAGTTGCCTAACCAAATAGAGGTAAAATGCCTGGATTGTTAAGTTGTTTAAGCTTAACAAATTTAATATACCAGTTGACGTCTGACCAAAATCTCGATGTCTCTGATAACCAACTGTTCCTTGTAGATAACTTTGCACCATGCCTGAGTCTATTTCCTGTCGCCGAATATTGTAGTTTATCCGCCCGCAATTTTCTAATCTTTTAGTACAAGCCCATTTTTAATAACATGGTGTTTCAATTTAAAAAGTAGCTCATGATTGTTTTTCAGATAAGTTTATTAGTTAGCAATAAGGTATTTCTTTTGGACCAACGTAATTTTAACAAAAAACATTATTCTTGGAATCATTTTGTTTCGAAAGCACAAGCTTGTGATAAGGCTCAAAAGATGGTATCTCAAAGTCCATGCTGACTTTAAGGACCCCATACATCCATAATCTACACTTACATAAGTGAAATAATTTTGATATTGACCTGTTGCATCAATTTCCCCTCATGTACTGAAACGTTAGATACTGTTTTAGTTGACAGGGTGAGGTTAGTTCAAAAATGTCTTTTTTGAAAGAACAAATTGAGTGAACAATAACTACTTGCGGCAAGGATCCAATTCACAGACTTCCGTTCGCTACATTATTATATTGGCTAGAGAGTAGTTACTTGCAACTTTGAAACGTAATCTTGTAACAGTTGTACATAATAATATTTACCTCTGAACACAGATACTTTATTAAAACTGCGTCTGGCGTATCATGAAGTATTTTCACAATTTAAATTCTGATAGTTTCTAAAGATTTGGCAATAACTGCTTGATAATATTCTCAATATCACTCATTAATTTTGTCCACAACACTGTTTGTCTAGCTTAAATGGGATTCGTACAATAATTGCCTTGACAACATTATGAAAATATACATAACCCTATATAAATCATAAGAGTGATTTTATTTTGTAATTTAAATTACTTTGACGTTATCTGATAATTCATGTTTTGTGGTTGGTCATTCTTCTGAATAATACTGTTTAATGCTATATTTCTCAACCTTTTTAAGGCTGTCACTCCCTTTGATAAAATCAGTGACATCCCTCTCACATTTACAGAAATTAACACTTACACACGAGTGCTTATATTTTTGTTATTATTACTGACTTGTTAAGCTGGTGTCGCGCCCTAAATAACCACAAAAACAGATAATCGCTAAACAGTAATCTTACATCACGTAAATATTAAATAGCAGTCAGAAAACTCAGGAGGAAATTAAAACTATTAAGTTGATCTACGGACTAGTATTTCTGTACTTTTACTACTACGATTCTATTTTAGACAAATTATAAATAAATCAGCAACTCATCAGAAAGTTGTTACAGGCTACTTCTTGCCTGTATCTTTTTATATTTCATTGGGAAGTAAATAAAAAAAGTCAAACAAAAATAGAAATGTTTCACATAAAAAAAGAAGTAAACAGCATAAACTTTAGACTTCTTGTTACATCTGTGATGTCATAAATAATTTTCTGATCAAATAAAAATAGAAAATTTTGTAGATATAACTCTTTCTTAGCAAAACTGCAAACAGTTTTCCACTACCGGTTGAACTATAGCCGCTACAGGAAAATAAGTACAACAAAGTTTCTAAGTTCGTAACTTAGGATGCATAAATACTTGAATGTCGAGGAAACATTAATTTCACAATTTTCCCAAAAGTAATGGAGTCGTAAAACTTTATATTCTTCGCCATAACAACTTTTAATGTTTTTTATTAGAATAAATAGTTCACGAACTTGTTATCACAACGTGACGTTGTGCAATCGTATAATCTTAATATCTCCGGGCGTATCTCAATCATAACATTTGTATAATTAAATGTAAATAATGCAACAAATTGCAGTGAATTTAGAAATAATAAATAATTCCCGCTTGAGTTGGCTTTGGGCCTGTAATAATAATCGTAAAAAAACTTATTGCTAATGAAAACGATTTATAATTTGTAAACACAATCTTCCGTCAGGAAAGTTAAAAAAAAAGAAAGGTGAAAAGCATTTTTAGAAAATATACGATACTTTCCTCAATTTCTGTATTTAAAGTAATTCAAAATATTAGACTTGCAAAGTAAGACAAATAAAAGTCTGCATTAGGAAATTTATGTAAGCAAACAAAACAAAACAACACGAAATTAATTAGTTTTGCGTGTTTCCCAGATGAGAACAATTTTACCAATGAAATGCCTTCAAAACAATAGAGTAATATACTTGGTAAATTTGATTCAGATAAAGTTCCAACGAGTAAATTCCGTTTTTAGTGTATTCTAATTAACATTTGAGGTTGCATATTGTTCTATTAATTCGTTTAAACCTAAAATTGCAGAATTAAATTGTTATATCTCGCAAGCTTTTATGAAAATGTCAAGGGTTCAAGTAAGTCATAAACATAATTGCTACATTTACGCGAATATCGTGTCGTTCATTACGGAATTATTAGTAAATGGGGACAACGAGCACTTATCATTATCAAACTAATTGGTTTATTGCATTATTGAGAAATGAAATTAAAAAGAATTCCTACTACTACCTGTCTAGAAATCGTATTAATTCGTCTATAAAATTTCACTTATTGCAAATTAACCCAATTTAGTAAAGTTAACATTATTAAAATTAACTTAACCCCTTTAGTCTATCTTATCACGGTCTTGTAGGGTAACTTAGGCAAACTTTACTTTGAGATTAGATTTAACTTAACACTTTCGCTTTAGTACTTAGTACAACTTTCTGGTATTTTGGAAGATATACATATATTACGAATTAATGGTTCCTTGGGAAAATGGAAAAGTAGTAAATTATCGAAGTTAACAAGATAGTGGAACGTAATTAAAATTAAGTACAAATTTAGGTAACTTTCTGGAGGTATTACAAATAAAATGTATAAAAAAGTAGATAACAAACGAAAAATGTCAATTAATTCTTCACATGAATTTTGACTAAAACAGAGACAAATAATGAAACAATAATTAGATTCTCCTGTGTCCCACGATGATTCTATCATTATTTCGAATTTAATAGTCTGTTGTATTTTGACTAACAATAAGTTGACCTTTCGTATTTCGTGACTCTCATTAAGCTCCTTACTATACTAGTTTTAGTACATAGTAGAAATATCATGTAATTACAAAACTGAAATAGTAATCTAACCAAAGTTCCAGCCTACTCATTCATTACATTATGAAATATCTATTAGGAGTGGAATTGTGGTAATCAATCAACATACCTTAATTGGATTTTTTCAAGTTTAAGTAACTACCTTTTGTGTAAACTAACAAATAAACTTGTCTCTGCCTGATTCAGAATTTGTTCTGGGTTTCTTGCAGTTTTCATTTGATACACTTTTTTAGTAACCTCTAGATGATGTGACGTATTAAATTTTATCATATTTAACTACCGCCTTTAAATCTCAATCTGAATTGTGACCATAACTCGAAAAGTTGGTAAAAATAAATTACACCGACGTTCTTGCTTTAAAACACGTGGCATTAGTTTATCTCTAAGCAAACGGCATTTTGTTCTACGAAGTCTACAATAGATTGAGTGATGTATGAACCTACCTTTGTCACTCTTAAATACTAAACATGTCCTAATTTCCCTAATCTCTGTAACTTTGTATGTGACTACCCAACCCAATTTTACAAACTATCAGTATATTACACAGAATATTTTCTGTGTATAAAGAGTTTTCTTATCAAGTGACCCATAGAAACAAAAACAAAATGATATGTCTCTGATCAATCCATTCAGACAGTTTTTATTTCGACAAGCTGTCTAATTGCGATTTATTGATTAATCACTACAGATTAACTTTAGATTGAAAACTGATGCTGACAATTCAGCAACAGTCATTTATGATATAAAGACAAATGGTACCAGTACATACATTCATCCACCAATATATTGAAATACTGCAGAAAAATTCCAATAGCTTCAACAATGAACCCAACAGTTCGTGCAATTTTCTCAGTTTAACTTTCCTAATGATTACAGAAGAATTAAGCATCCAAGGTAACAATTACTTCCACGTTTTCCAAATAATTTGTTTCAAATTCAATTAACAACGCGTGAACATTTCTATAACATTTAAAACTGAAACTTTCCACAATATTAAATTCACATCAAGACTTAGCTTTTATAGGAAAATATTTAATTTCGATCCACAGTTTGCTATCTTATTTTGTACTGATAAAAGAACACTAAAGTTTTGCTCGACTAACTTTTTTGGAATTAAGTTGTTCTAATCAAGATTAAAACACATAACTTGTTAAATTAAAATTTATTTTTGTACTGCAATTATAACGTAACTAGAATATTGGTCAGCGCAAGACTTAATCGTGCAAGGCAATGTCCATACTTTGGAACTACATCTTGAAAAGTAACTCCATGCAACACGCCTTATTTGCTTATCGGGCCGTTTTCTCTTTACTTTTCATGCATGCATGCAACAAAGCAAGTAGATTAGAAAGCTACATCATGATTGAGACACCCCTCAGAACACAGAAAATAACGCTAAACTAATAAATAGGCCCGGTACACAAAACCTGAGAAGCCTGATATAACATAACCATGTTTTGCTAACAATGAAATTTATTTTAGCCAAGGAATCTTACCATAAAAATATTAAAATAAACTCTTCCTTTTCAAAGGAAAAAAATTTCTAAGTTCAGAAAATCTAGTTTGTACTGAAACAGTATTATAATATTCACAACACCCCTTGCCTTTCCTAAAACTCCAGTTCATTGTTAAAAACACACCTGAGTTCCTAAAGTTATCTGTCCTCAAATAAAAGAATAAATCAGTAAATCATGATATTTTACTACACCAATGAAAACGATTTTCCAAAATATGGATTCAAAATAAAATCAAATTTTTAATCTTCAGCACTGTCCGAATATATTAATGTGGTTTCTAATTTATGGTATTGTATAAGAACAGTCCTAATGCGATACCAAAGTAGAATCTTTGGAGATTTTATAATATTTACCTTTAGAAAGACTTCTTCGATTGCAAAATGTTTCCTACAGACAAAGATAATCTTAGTTCAAGCGTAACTGAAAATACTTTCATATTGGAAAAATAAGATTAACACAGCCTTTTCTTGGTGAAAACCTTTCAAAATTTAAAATAGAAAGAGAGAAAATCTTGATAATTGTATGAGGTATATTTGAATGATCATTATTTTTTGGAATCGAAGGCTATATCATAATCCTCTGTAACTTTATCGTAATTATGACATGATTCTAGGTGAGGCCAAAAAACGAGACTGTAAGCTTGTGGTGGTTTTAAATGAATTGTAACAACTTGGTAAGGTGTCTTTGTATTAGAATGCAAACTTGACACCAGTTTTCGATCAGTGTAACAACTGTAACAGGAAAAAGCTAAAAAAGAGGCTTTATGCCCGTAGCTCAAAGTCGAAGACGGGGGCAACGGTTCAACCTAAACTTACCTTTAAAACAAAAGGAAAAGCTCACACACTCACTAAAATTCTCAAAATAATTGGAGAATGGTAAAGCCTAAGGTCGCCAGAAGCTGAAGATCTAAAGCACTATGCCGGCCCACGCAGCTCCTCGCAGACGAAGAAAATTATCATGGCTAATATGCCAAACTTATTTACGAGACCACACAATATTTTTGTCCGTTAAGGCGACGTTTTTCTGGAATTTTTACAAGACCTCTCTTGCATAATAAAATTTTCAACACCTATATTTAGTTGCACAACGGGCTTGTAAAAAAAAGAAAACAATCAGCGCGCTTGCTGTCGTAGTTCACAGGACGAAGACCGGAGATCAAGTGACGCTTCGAGCTACTTTGCCTTGCGGGCGGTTACCCTTTACGTGACGACTCGAATTAACACAAACCCCGTTTACACTAACGAAGGGTAATGCACATGGGACCTGCCATTAGAAATGGAAAATTTTACAAGCCGACTCGGCGTTGTAAACGGTACTTGAATATTTGCAACGCTTCAAAGGAGCAATAATTTCTCGGAATTCTGTCTGCCTCAGCAACAAGAAAAATCTTGTCGAAACACGAATTATCAAGCCTCGACGCAGGAATATAATTTTATAAAGTAAAATAACCGTCTCAATGAATGACTTCCTATTTAATAAAATAAACCAATGCAAATTTTACAATAGAAAAAAAAGGGAATAAATATCTACTTCTAAATTAAATTAAGATAGAAGTCGGATGATTTCGCATTAATTTCAAAATGACATTACACAACTTAAAAGATTGCTTATTCGAACAGCACAAAATTAATACTCATTCTAGTAACAGTTCGGCTTTAAAGAACTTACCTTGTTTGGGTATCAAATACAGTAATAGATAACAAATCCATCATACGATTATATTCAATAAATAGAAGAAACAACAAACATACCAAAACATTGAGCACCAGTATTTTCTTTAAATTCTGAGAAAATACAAGTCCAGGATAGATTTACTATTTATTAATAATGCACAAAAAAGCAAAGTAAGACAAAACCAATCAACACATTTTATTGCAGTTCAAGAAGCAAGAAAAAAATTATACAAACAAGTACATCAAGTTTAAAATTTTATTCTTTTTTAAAACTCAAGCTGGAGATAACGCCATCCAAATTTTATTTTAATTTACAGTTAACTATATTAGTAATAAATTAATATCAACAATTTAGTACTATAGTGATATTTCTTATAAGATTTTCCAATCTTGTTACGCAATATCGTTTTTTCAAATTCCAGCCCAGACAAACTATCTGAGTACGAAATCATACCCAGATTTATACATCGTAATTATTCGAATTTTGCTTGACTCACTCATAGAGTTTCCTCTGTTGATTTCGAAAAAATCCGATCACTTAAAACCGTAAGCCCGTTAAGCGCTAAATTTAAAATATTGGAGTGACTGAACCTATAAAAGTTAATTTAAAAGGGCAGTCAATGATTTTCGATTTTTATTTTACATTTTTAATTTAAATTAGAAACTTTTAAAAATTATCAAACGAAAATAAGATTCTTATGAGAGAAAACAAAAAATATCTGAAAACGTTAAAATACACATTTATATTATGAAAAGTAACGAACTGTTACATCAGACCATAACGCGACTTCTGCTTTGAATTGTAATACTTTAAAAACATCATTGTCTTTCATTTTGGGATTGTAGAAGATAAAATATTTCTTATCGTCTGGTTTCTAACTGGATGACTGTGTGCTTGGAGCATTTTTGTATTTTCAGTAATTGACTTTAGTTCTCATTACAGTGTTGCTTATCATATTAAATACTTCAAATAATGTCGAGTTTAGCTTTGTCATCGTTACTCCTGTTGTATTTATTTAACTTTCAACCACTCTCCGAGTTTTTGTTTCGGTTACAATTTTTAGATTTAGAATTTTCATTTAACTTTTCCTAATAGGTAAATATTTTGAGTTCTAAATATATTTATAATTGTACACTGTGGTATTTGCTTAAACCGTCTTCTAGGTCACGAATGAGATTTTTGGCAAACTTTTTGCTGTGGCCGTTATAATTTTATATTACAACAAAACTTTCTGCTGCAAGATTAGTAAAATTATGTAAAGATTAAATATGGTACCTGTAAATAAAGCGTGTTCTATCTTCAACAGTTATGTAACATAATAGTCAGTTTTGGAATGTTCGGTCAAGTAGTCTTATGACTATTATACAAAGTCCGATGGAAACACAAATCTTCAGCATGTTGAGGTGGTCTCAGCAGGCTCTTAGATTACTTCGTCAGCTCAAAACAACTGGGATTGGATTTTTATGCGTCGGAGTTAAATGGAATGTGAGTCGTTCCTGACGATCGGTAGATGCTTCTAGACGGCATGTCTTTGTAGATGCCTTTATACTTTCTGGCTGCCTTTACCAAACTGCCGGTGTTCAAACAACAAATTGCAAATAACGGATTCATTTTTTCTTAGAACCCGTTCATTGATTTGAGTTTTCAAATTAATGAGAGAATCTCAAGCTTAACATTGTTCTTCAGTACCCCTAGAGAGCATTTTCAGTTATCTTTCTGGACGTCATAACAAAATCTGGTCTCTTCCACTCTTTTCAGGAAAGAAACTGAGTCGGTCCTGCTGCCAAACTTGAAATCCCATTTGGAGAGACAAATGTTAAAAGTAAGCAGAGGAAAGGTTGATGTATGAATTTCTATCAAACCCCTAACGAATAAATTAAACTTCCCAATTTCGTTAATAATTATCTTATTTTTCTTTAGTAGGTATATCCACTTTACTTGGATATCGACTGTTTTCTATGGTTAGCTATACAAAACATCAAATCAGAAATCTGCCTATGAATATATGATCAAAGAAATCTCGCAACACTTTCATCAGTAGCAGATATTTTTGAGTGGTTACGGTGGTACTTCTCAATATTCCTAAAATATCACGAGATTATTTTAAAATCGATTGACTTAAAACTCATTTAACGAGCTAATAGTTTATTGAGTGTTTGGAGCTATACGAGGGCGGTTCAATAAGTACCCGTGTTAGAAATGAATACACAATTTTTTTCAAAATTTTTTTTTTATTTTTCAACATAGTCTCCTTTTAGAAATATACATTTCTCCCAACGTTCCTGCCATTTTTCTAACCCCTCCAAAAAATAGGATTTGTCGAACTCTCCAAAATACGCCTCTATCTCGGCGATGACTTCCTCGTTTGAGCTAAATTTTTTTCCCGTGAGCCATTTCTTCATGTTAGGAAACAAGCAAAAGTCGCAGGGAGCCAGATAGGGTGAATACGGGGGGTGCGGCAGCAATTCATAACGCAATTCATGCAGTTTGGCGGCGATAACTCCGGATGAATGTGCTGGTGCGTTATCGTGGTGAAACAGCACCTTCTTTTTCGCCAAATGCGGCCGTGTCTCCTTCAATTTTTTGTCGAAGCTGTCTAATAACTCACTGTAGTATCGTCCAGTGATTGTTCTTTCTTTTTCTAAAAAATCCATGAAGATGACGCCGTTCGCATCCCAAACAACTGTCGCCATGACCTTTCCGGCCGATGGAACCATCTTCGGCTTCTTTGGAGCAGATTCACCGGGAGAAATCCATTGTTTTGATTGTTGCTTAGTTTCTGCTGTGCAATGATGAATCCAGGTTTCATCAACGGTGACAACTCGACGCAAAAACTCCTTCGGATTTCGCTTAAATTGCTCGAAACACTGCTTCGAAGTTAACAGCCGCATCCGCTTGTTGTCCACCGTTAGCAATCGCGGCACCCATCGTGCCGACAATTTCTTCATCGCCAACTTATCATGTAAAATATTAATTGCCGTTCCGGTCGACACACCTACGGCCTCTGCTACTTCACGCACTTTAGTTCGTCGATGAGCGAGAATCATGTCGTGGACTTTTTGGTCCTGGTCGCTCCTCATCAAAAACGGATGTTCGCCCACGTTTAAATTCGTTGAACCAATATCTAACTGTGGTCATAGATAGCGAAGTGTCCCCATAAACAGCATCCAACTTTGCTTTTATCTTCTCGCATTTTTTCCCATCCAAAAACAGAACGCGAATTACCGAACGATACTGTTCTTTTTCCATCTTAGCTAAAATCACGAAACACGTCTTACTCAAATGGCTGTCAAATCCAAACTAACCTATGAATCAGTCTGCAATTTGTTATACCGTCGGTTGATAGATGGCAGCACACGATGATAACACCAACTTCCCTCAGGAACGCCTTTTGTCGTCAAACACGGGTACTTACTGAACCGCCCTCGTAGTTTAGAAATTTCCAGTTGGACACATAGAGATATTATCTTCAGTAGGAAGAAACCTTAAATACAAGCTATATAGATAGCATAATTGTTTCCAAACGCCTTGTTTTAAAAACTAAAAATATAAATTCAATTAGCATAAGCTATTTAGATACAAGCCACGTTATAAAATTATTTACATAATAGTTAGTATAAATAGGAATTTATTAACCTGATTTTGCTGCATTTTCATTAATAAATTAACTGGAGAATTACTTCAATAGATAAAATCATCTTCATTGTATTTCCAAATTATATATCTTGTTTAATGTTTATAAATAAAGTAGCTTTTTGAAAATATTTATTTAAACCAGTAAACACGATTTTAGCCGACAGGAAATACAAATATAAGCACAGACGACATCGACATTTAATGTTACATATGGTTTATATAAGTTAGACAAGACTCGTCTAAAACAACATACGTGTAATCCTAATTTTGTATACATATAAGCAATTAGGTATATAAAATATTTAACTGAACATTTAACTCGCTTCAAAATTTACCCTGTAGTTGTCAGTTAATGTTAAAGTGCTTTCAAATATTTACGTTTGTTTTGGAAACATTAAGTAAACTCAGATATAATACATGATTTGAGTATCTTACATTTTTACTTTAATTACAAAATCAATTTTTTAGTTGGAGTATTACACATTTTCCAACAGTAAAATTATGAACCTGATTAATAAACATTGCCTGTTAGTGCGAAACTTTTAAAATGTTTTAAAGTTGGTCCCTGCAGTCCTGAAAACTTTAATAGCTTAACAGATTAAACGCGTTTTTTGCTGTGTAAAAAAATTTCTTCGAAAAAATATAAGTAACCATACTTCTGACTTTTCATTTAAACGCAAGCGACCAAAATATTTCTGTGCGAAAAATTTCATTTAGGATGATAAAGGTAGAAAAATCAAATTCAAACGCACACAGTAGGATTCTCAAGATAAACCTGACAGTTTTCACATTCCTGAAATAAATCCTGTTCTTCCCTAAATATTTAATTCCGGTGAGGTTTATTTCAGTTGTTTTAAGGAAAGAAAAAGTCATTTAGTGGAAATTTTAAAGCTGCGTGTCTCGCGTGTTTCCGGTCTTTTAACCGAATGAACTGGGTCACCAGCAAGAGGCACTACTTGGAAAATTTCAATGCCATTCCTATATAGGTACCTTGTAAAATATTTACGGAGTTAGAAGCATTCCCTCGTTTTCCTATTCGAACCGTACATATCTCTTGGGACAGTGGATGAGCGATGGTGTCATTCCTACCATGTATTCTCTGCGTCCTAATTCAATCTTCGGCATTACACTATCCACTTGAAAGATGGTTTTTATTTTTGATTCTGAAAGACATTTTTGACACTGGAAAAATATGCTTGCGTTATCTTTGTCAATCATAAGAACTTTCTTTTTCAAATAAATTTATATTTATCTAGATGATAGGAATAAACAAGTATTGGTAAATGGATGTCTTATATTTTTGTTTTTGCTGTTTGTGTGGAAGAGAAAATGTACTTTTTATAGTGTAAATGCAGCCAACTTTTCAGCATTAAAGTTTTAAAATCCAAATGTGACACATAAATAATCTTTTTAGAGTGCTGTAATGGAATTCACCAATGCATAACTATATACGTACCCACAGACATAAAAAAAATGTGAGCTGAAAGAAAAAACAATCTCACTTTTTTTACTGTAAAAGAAAACCTCGCATTTTATCTTTACAGAAAGTGTTCTTTACCAAAAGTTAACTAAATCGTATACAATCAAAATAGATAATAAGAATTAGACTTAGATAGCAGTAATTTAATTTCATTCAAATAATTAGACTGAAATTAATTTGTCTTGCATTCTTAATTTAGATTTTATTGCCTTATTGATCACATTAGACTATGCTCAATTTTTTGTTTGTTAATTCTTCTAACTAATTGCATTATACAAGTTCAGTGAATAGGATATGACGTAACAGCAACTAGAATTTAATCCAAAAGTGGGAAGATTATCCCCAGAACCAAACTGGCAATTGATTAACAAAACCTAATTTTCGAGCAAAAACTTAATCAAATAATTTTGTCCTGAAGTTCGAACTATAAAATATGAAAAGCCACAAGCCAGTTCAACCATAGGGGTTAAGTTTGGCCACCCGTGATCTAACTCGCAGACAACTGGTAGCATAATAATCTTAAATTAAGTTTTGTGTTTTAAGATAGTAAAAGATTTAGTAATCTGCTTTTTCTTATTCATAGTGAGGCATAAATCATAATTATATTTATGCGATTTTAGATAAACATTTGTTTATCCCTAGACCCTTGGGTCTTCTATTTTTTAGTCTTTATATGACATTTTGACTTTCAAGATTGTTTTGTCTGGTTTAGAGATCACACTGGAAAGAGCCAAGTCAACATAAGGTTCTAGAATGCTGGTTTCATCGATTGTATTGCGTAGCACCATCGAGGAGATAAGATACTGTCACAATTAAAAATCCTTCTAGAGAAAGAAACAAGAGAGAAAGGAAGCGATCAAAATATACAGAGAAGTTGTTGCTATTATAAATAGTTTTTACTGTTATTAGTTAACTTTTTACTGTCTTTCTTCTGCATTTATGTCTAAACTATCTGTCTCTTTTTCTGCAGCGCTCAAAATGTCTTGCACAAATCGCATCTGAAACATAAACAGAATATTGTGATTTTTGGTTGTCGTGGTTTTTCCCATTTTTTTCATAGGGCTATGCAATAGATACCCACTCTTTTACAAAGAAAACTTCCAGGAATGCGGAGTCAGTAAGTTTCGGGCCAACAAAATTCCTTACCACAACATCCATCGACATCGTATGGCCGTTCTGTTAAGGTGGGGTCTTGAGAAGATTTGATTGGATTGTCGTAGAAGGTTTGCCCCCAAGCAAAAAGGCGGACTGGAAGCTTGCATTCGAGAAGGGAGCGCAGTTCCGACCACATCGCTACTACATTGTTTGTTTCTCAACCCCAACCAGAACGGTATACAAACCCGAGGTTGATGATGGAACCTCTCTGGTCTGAAGGTCGTGACGTTCCACCGTGTCCTTAGTCGCATCCCTGTGACCGGGGTTCCTCAGGATCGACTAACACTGTTGCCAGACAATTCCTCTATCTTGATTTGCTAGAGTACTTTTCAACCAATTACACGTATTTCCACCCGCCCTAGACGCCAGCGAGACCAATAACTAAGAACCATTCACTGGCAAGCCTTACTACTACAAGCTTCTCACTAACGGCTTCTATATGGTTTCCTTTGATGTTCTCGTAAGACATCTTAGTTATATATCTTCAGGGGAGCATCCACAGTCACAAGGTCGATGTTTGTAGTCTCTAGACTACAATCACCACATCGCTACTAACAAATGCATAATTTCTGATAGAAAGGCCTCCAAAATTTGTACACACTTTCCAACACGTTCAGAAAGGGAAAAAAAGTTTTCTAAAACCAGCATGCAATTGACGATGGTCAGCCTCCAACAACATTAACATCACCAAAACCACCGAGTAGCGTTATCATCGCTCCCACCGCGACACGAACAATACTAGGAGACTCCATCTATTTACTATTACACCGTACTGTAGCATTCAACAATTCTTTAGGTTGAAGAGGTAAAAAACGTATTTAAAAATGTCCTAATCCTATTTCAATTTTTTTATTTTATCAATATCTCTGAAAGAATTTGTGAGGTTTACTCAACTTTCATTTTCCTCCTATAGAGATAGAAATCTGGGACAGGAACAATCGGAAAACCTTTCTTAAAGCAAAACCATGTCAAAAATAAATCGCTTTGCGTTCTAAAGTAACTCAACATTACCGTTATTAACTTGATAACAATGAAGAGTATTCAGATGTATCTTCCCATATTTATGTTTGTTGTAGTTTTGAAAACGTTAAAAAGTCAAGCTCATTGAAGATTCTAGCATACAAAGATTTAGGACGCATCTTGAGAAAGAAATTGAGATTTAATTTCTTTTAATGAAATTTACTTGCCCTACCTAACATTTTTCAAATATTGTAAAACTATAGACAGGAAATTTTAAATGAAACGCTGATACTTTTTGTCTTAGAAATGATGCACTTTGAAATGTCTGATCATTTTGATTCAGATATCTGCTACATCGATATTTCTGAAAGTTGCACAATTGTATATCATCTCATAGTCGATCACTGATTATGGTATAATAAAACAGACATTCTATATGCAAGTGGGAAAATATTAGAATTAGTTTATTTCAGTTGATATAAACCGTCGTAACAAAAGTATTTACCATTAAAGTGATGCAATTCCAATTTTCAGAAAGTAAAACATTTTAATTTTAGAAATTTGCTTCTGATAGAGATATAAAGAATACAAATTCAAATGATATTGCACGCCGCCAAGATAATAAAACAGAATTTATAATTTTTAAACACTTAACGCAATTAGAGAAATCGATTTTGATGCTTCTCGATGTAGTTTATGTACTCAAGCTAGTAACTCTTCAAAAAAAAACCACTGAATATTCTATAAGCAATTTTTGTTTAACCAGGAATGGTTATGAAAAGATCTGGTAGGTTTGCTTGACGACAATCTTTTTGTGGCGTTGCTCGCGGCACTGAACGCGGCACTAGAATCGCGAAATTAATTCTAAGGTATATTACTTAGATAATTGGTAGTTTTATATAATATTGCAACACGGCGGTTTCTTGATGAGGTGAGCCATTAAAGGACATCGTAACATTGAAACATTACAAATTTTCTTAATGCATCCATCACCAAGAACGAATTTTTTTGTTAGTTCTCTTTATTGAAATGCATCTGTCATATTTACAAAAGGTTTCTGAGCAACCAGACGATATGCTGCAGGAGAATAGATACTGTCTCTTAGTTTTGTACTTTGTACAACCCTAGCTGTCTTGGTTGTATTTGTTCTTTCCAATACTGGTCTGCTATAGCTATAGTCTTATGTACGATACCTTTACACAGTATTATTTGCATTTTATTCTGTCTAAAGTTCTTAATTTTGTTAGTATTTTATTTCCGACCTTTCTTGATAAGATAAGAAATTGAACTTTTTTCAAAATCAGCACTAGTCCAAAAACAAGGTTTTTTCAGAAATCACAAAAATAATTGTATATCTCTGTAAACTAGTTTTTATGGAATTAGTGCTTTTTAGTTCTGTACAATTTTTGATATTGGCTTATTCCTGGAAATATCACTAAATTTGATTCACTACAGAAGTCAGAAAGTTTTAAAAAATGTTGGACATCTGTTGTTTGGTGAAAAACTGAAATGTTCTAAAGAGCCAATGATATAAGGAGTGGTTAACACTTTATTTTTTACTTTTACAAAGGATTCTAAAAACATCACAAAAAACAGGACATACAAAACCATCAAAACTCTTCACAGCCACTACTGTTGTCTTCATCAACCTCGATCGTAGTTTCTGCGATCACAGTGGTCGTTCTCAGAAAATATTTCTTCATAAAAATGCTCGTGTTCTGGTTTTTCTAGATAAGTAATAAGAGTAATTAGGTTGTTTATTTTTAATGGGAAGATTTCCACTGACACTTTGTTAGAACTTTTCAAAAACATCTTAGTAGGTAGTTTAACTTTATTCCGGATGATGCTGCTTCTTCAATAACAGTTGTAGGAATCTCTTACGCTAATAGTAGGTACACCTGCCTCAATTTGTAGTTGCTTAATACTTTTTATTTGGAGGAGATGGCTTTCCTCTTGCCTTAAGTATCAGCTTATCCCATTCTTCACTTCTACTCTTTCCATATGCCTTTTCTTTTTCTTCTATTAAACTAAAATCTTGACTATTAAAATAGGAATGCCCCCTTACCGGAAAGATGCAGTTCTAGTTTTTATCCTACACTTGTTTCCCTACTGAAAACTGCAAACCGCAGATCTCTAGGCAGCTGAAAGTGCTTCCAGTCTTTCAAAGAAGCAAGACCTGTCCGGTTAGCCGCCTGGCTCTAGCCCGCCCCTGTCCCCATCCAAAAATCATAAATTTCAATTCATAAACATGTCTGATTTCAACAAAAACACAAATAAGTGTAACAAAGTAATGTATTTTTACATTTTAGTATTACACAATAATAAAAAACACTCTTGCTAAAATAATCCTGCTCTATAGGACGGATTTGCTTTTTCAGCCTCTGCAATGATTCTTCGAGTTACTTTTTTTAGTTGTTTTAAACCAACATGCCGGGTTCAATACCGAGCTCTTAGAAAATGTGGCATCAGGCAATATTTACGGATTCCAACTACGCAAATATATTTTTAGGAATTCTTGACCATATTAAGTTATTGAAACTCTCGTTCACGTTTTGGATCTTTCCATAGAGACACTTGTCCAACAACGAGGACTTTGTCAAGTTTCTAAAAATTGGTTTCATTTCTTCTGTAACAGCACGTGGGAGATAAAAATGTTCTGAGTGTTTGTACTGTTTGCTTTCCTCCGAACATTGTTTGTACCTACACCAGTCCAGGTGGAATAGCTTATGGGGCGGCGAGTCATTATTTGAATCTACATGCAAGAAGGTTGACCACACAGCTCTTTTCATATTATCCAAATTGCCAACATTTTTTCCAATAGCAAGGCCATCAAAAGTTTCGATTTTATCAATCGGTACATCGGTCAGGCAACTTTTTCGCCGATTGGCTTGCTGTCTTTGAATTTTCTTGGTGCCGTGGATTTTATTTTTCGCAGGCGCGAACCCATTCTTTTTTGTATGTGTTCTACACACTTTAACTTTTCAACATTAACGGTGCTTTTTATTTAAAAATTCCTTAAAATCTCCATCACCTAGTTACTGAGTATACCTCACTTTGTAAGTAGGCAGTGAGCGAAAAAAATTCTCTCTGCTCCAGTGACTTCCATTCTTCCACTAGCACCTGAGTAATTTGCCAAGCAGCCATTGATGTAAGAGTTTTTATTTAAACACCTGCAGTGTCTACTATGTCAACTATCTTTCCTGAATTTAAACTCGCAGCTGACACAATCCAATTCATAGATGTATGCCCACCTTTTTGCCAGCTACCATTGATAGATATTGACAGATCTCTTTTTCCACTCGAGAGACATGCCTCCTCCACAGTAGCAGCCATAGAATTTTCGTAATCTGTTTTGTAGCAGACAGTAGCACATGCAAACAGTTCAATGATATATGTCAATCTGATGCAGCGCAACGTAGATGTTTAACATCTCATAAAAACCGACGGAGTCACTGGCTTATCTTTTTGATCGGCTGAACTTTGAAGGTTGGTGGTGGTAAGTTCATCAGCTCACAAGACGTTGCTGCAGCAGTAGGCCCTTTTTCTATTGCTCTCAGGCTGTACAACAGTCTTATATTTATTGTTTAGATAGATTTGTTTGAATCTAACAGTATGAAAAAAAAATTAGGCATAACTTCCAAGTGAAACGTAACTGACGGCCTTAAATGATCATCTACGTACCACCCAAATTATGAGTTTTTTTTTGAAGAACTTCTTACTTCGCTCTTGGAAGAACACTTTGTGCATTGCATTGCTACTGTTGCAGCTAGCTTATTTCTATTACTAGTCATCCTAATTATTTCAGATTTACTATGTCATAGACATCTTCGCTTTCAAACTCATCATAATCCTTCAAATTCTTACTAATTTTTGATTCGGAAGCAGCAGAACTAAGGGCTACTTCTTCCCGTTCTTGAGATCCCGTAGGCGTTGTTAGCAAACCAAGTATTGTTTTAGGATCATACTTTTTGCCACTGAACACTCCCTTCTTTTCTTTGAAAACCCTTTTTGGTTTGGTCATTCTTGGCAATGCAAAACAATAATTTAAAAAGACAGACTTCTGCACCACAACAAAACATGTTCACAAACACAACGAACCACAACAGAAACACGAAACAATACAAGAGCCTGGAAGGAAAAGTAGTTTAAGTACTGCCTTCTGCCTTGGGCACTGTTCACTGTGAAAAAACTTCATAAGTAAAACTAAAAACTGGAAAGCCACTGGAAAAACTAAACTTTTTAGTTTCTTGCCTCTACTTTGAAGTTTACCTTCTCTATACAAAAGATCCTGTTATTTTATAACCACAAACGATATGGACGTCATTTCATTTTAATTTATAGGGGGCAACACTGACTGTCAATTGAGCTCAGGGAACTGCCATATTCCCGCTAGTTTTTAAAACTTTAAATCAAGAATCTGGTGAAACACGACTTAAAAGTGGAAATTAGCGATAGAAGATCCGCAGAAGTTATTTTTCAACAGATTTAAAAACTGTTAGCTCAAAACGGGTAACAAATCATAAATAAATAGTGTTCCAAATTTGGTTGAGCTGCGATAAACGGTTTCTAAGAAAATGGGATATTTGTCACCCATAGGAACTGATGTTAATGACCTGGTGGGTCTTATCCACAAAACATGAACTAAAAAATATTAAAAGTAGACCATAACATGGTTCTTCTTTTGCCTCGGACACCTATTACTAATGAGAAACAAGCGTCTGAAAGTAAATTCATGGTTACTTATGTATTGTAAGATCACAGATGACACATCATGACTTTTTTTTAGCTGTACCTTCGTGATAGGTTAAATTGTCGCTTTCTTGTTTTTCAAATTATGAATTCCAAACACATAACACTGGGGAGCATAAAATGCTGGATTACTTAAAATATAGAGAAGAGGTTGTTTCTGCATAAAATCAAATGTAATCTATAACGGGAAAAAGCTGAAAAAAGAAGTCTAATGCCCATTACGAATGTCGGAAGATGTTCGATCCCGTAGCTCGAGTCGAAGCTAAACTTACCTTAACGAAAAGAAAAAGGAAGCTTACACACACAAGTTCAAAAGATTTTCAAAATTAAGGGCCCCAGAAGCTGAAGGTCATAGGGAACCACCGGCCAGCTCACTCAGCTTCTCGTGGGCGGCTCTATAAAGCATTACTCTATATACAGATAACTTATGAAACGTTTGCAATAAACACTTCACGTTTTAAAGATAATTTTGCAATAAAACCTAACGCTTTAAACTCTTCAATTTAAACACTTAAAATTTTATCAACGGGGATCAATTTAATGTCCCCTCTCGTCTTTAATTATCGAAGTAAATCAATTAAATCGTTACTTACAAACTGAAATCCACTGGCCACGCGTATCTGCCAATTGCAGGTAAAGACATAAATTAAATAAAATATTAAATCTTAAGAATTTCGCTGGTCCTCCTGATGCACTTGTTTCACAAACAAAGGGGACAGCCGGCATGGCCAACAGACCAAATTCGACTCTCTAGAAGAATTCTGAATCATTTTGCACATAACCAATTTGATACAATAAAAGAAGCCGGTTGTACACTGTACCAAGGAAGGAAACACAGACGATACATTGAAAATGGAAAAATACCAAACGTGATTGTTTTAATTTGATACGGCCTTTTATAAAGACGCACCTCAGAATTCCTTCTAGCTACAGAGCCTACCAGGTGTATACCTATGAAATGAGACTTTCAGCTATTAGACCACAGATGTCGCTAGGAGTATTTTTAAACTGTCCCAAATGTCTTAATTTTTTTCGTCTGTCATCTGTCAACAATATTCAATTCATTGTTTGTGATGTTTCATACAACAACGCATTTTTTTCGCTCTTAAAAATGTCGAATTTCGTGCCTTCAAACTACGATTTGCGGACATCGTTGATTTTCTGTTATCAATTGAAGAAAAACGCTTCTCAAGCTCATCAAATGCTTATAGAAGCTTACGGTGGACACGCTCTAAGCAGAGCACAGTGCTTCAGGTGGTTTGAAAAATTCCGAAGTGGTGATTTTAGCGTGGAGAACGAGGAACGTGGCCGGCCACCGAAAAAGTTTGAGGACACCGAATTGCAAGCATTGTTGAATGAAGATGATGGTCAAACGCAAGAAATGATGGCAGAGCAGTTGGGAGTGACCCAAAAAACCATTTGCAAACGTTTGAAAGACATGGGCATGATTTTAAAGGTCGGAAGATGGGTGCCGCATGAACTGACTGAAAGGCAGCAAGAGAACCGAAAAACCACTTGTGAAATGCTGCTCTCCCGGTTCAAAAGGAAGTCTTTTTTGCATCGAATCGTTACGGGTGTATTTCTCCAATCCCAAGCGTAAACGATCGTATGGTCCGCCCGGCCACAAGCCAAAATCAACGGCCAAACCAAATCGCTTCGGCCGCAAGGCAATGCTGTGTGTTTTCTGGGATCAGCATGGTATGATTTGGTACGAGCTATTAAAACCAGGTGAAACAGTTGACGGTGCACGCTACCAACGACAATTGGCCGATTTGAACAGCGCTATACACCGAAAACGCCCAAAATATGCCGATCGGCGTCACAAAGTAATTTTTCTTGATGACAATGCACCACCACATCGAACAAGAGCGACCCGGGAATTGGTGGAGACGTACGATTGGGAACCGCTGGTGCATGCGGCTTACTCACCAGACTTGGCGCCTTCCGATTATCATTTGTTTGCATCGATGGGCCACGCACTTTCCGAGCAGCGCTTCAATTCTCACGAAGAAGCCAAAAAATGGCTCGATGATTGGTTTGCGGCCAAAGACGGCCAATTTTTTTGGCGCGGCATTCACAAATTGCCTGAGAGATGGGTAAAATGTGTCGCTAGCGATGGCTATTATTTTGAAGATTAAATTTGTAACCATTTTTTGTTAATAAACGTTTAAAATTGAAAAAAAAGTCTCGTTTCATAGGTATACACCTATGTAAATATAAATAAGTTTTTCCTCGAATCTAGTCTATAAACAGTTTCAAACTGGAACAAGACACGTTTTGATAATAAAAATTGCAGATCGAATTTCATAAATGAAGCCTGAAGAAAACTTTCTCACAACAAAGAAATGATATCATTAACTACAAAAGAAACATAAAGCAATTTGTTGAATACATTTTGTGATGAAATAAAATAACGAATTTGTACGAAATGCCAATACTCAAACGAAATGTTCAATTTACTCCAAAGATCTATTGAGTTCACAAAAAAAAGTAAATCTACGCATAATTTCCATTGACATTTAAAATAATGTCACAAATTCTCTTTCAGCTGTTAAGGTTGGAAGTTCCTTTTTACCTGGAGTATGTTCTCCTTTCACCTTTAACTGTTTTTTTTTCTTCCTTTGGCTTTCTTTTGGGGGCATTGCATTTTTCTAACATAAAACACACTTTGACGCAACTAAAACAAGATTGTTAACAAATATTTATTTCTAGGTTATGTTTAGAACCAGCAATTCGGTTGCATTTATAGTAAGAATCTCACGAGTCCTGGACATGTGTTGTTTCTGCTGAAACGGGGTAACGGCATGTGCTGTTTTTACTTTATTCCTCAGTATATCCGCCACTGTGCTGCTTTTGACGGAAATAACTCAAAATGAGTATCTTTGGACTTGTGTTGTTTTTGAAAGAAGGTCTTCAATTAGTTTAATTAAAAAACTAAATGGAGAAGTTTCAAGTATTCCTTCAAGGATTTTAAAAAGTCCTTAATCTAGTTTCAAAGCTTTTTAAACACATTAGAAAAAATCGAAAGTTAAACAATTTTGCTTTGATCCTTGATTAAAGAGAGATTTTAGCTCAATGTTACTTTTGATAAGAATTTGATTTATTTCAGAGAAGACTAGGATAGTAATTGTGCAAAATAGCAGGATGCTTGCTGATATAGCTGTTTATAATGCAGCCTATACAATAATTACCAGTTTTCTGATAAATACTCGTTTAATAAATTACAGTTTCCCCTACGGGATAATCTTCCTCCTTAATTATATTAATTCTACAGACACACATATTGCCCGTAATATCTGATACAGATAAGAAGTGCAAATAATGTTCATAAAAATGATTTGATTAAAAGCGTTTTGTTATCATTTTACAATTATATGATTTTGAGCTGTTAGATTATTGTATCGAACCACACCTCAATGCGAGTTTTCAGCAAAAAAATCGTGTACAGATATAAAACGTGCAGACACAAAATATGATCTATAAAGTAAGTAGATAAAATTATTATCGTAAAAAAGGGCCATTACCAATTTTATCTTCCGTACCATAAGCCATAAATCAAATTTTAACCTCAGGTTATTTGAATGGCATCAAGAATAGATTCTCTACGTAAGCAACAGCATCATTTATTACCTGTAGTATAATAGCCAGCTACATATTTATTTACTTACGTATGTTTGTATGCGAGTTTCGAGTTTGCTATTTTGCAGAAATCATGTTAAACAAATATGTGCTTTTGAGAATATATTACTGACCCTCTAAACCATAATAGGTTTAGGTTCCTAAATGACCTAGTGCAAGTGTTTCTAGCACTTTATGATTAATGTCACAAAAAAATTGATAAATTTTGTAAAATCCATTTCGGCTTGCTTGTTTAAATAAATGTGGTACTAACCTAGTTTACTACCCTTTATTTTAACTAAGAGCGTTAGACTTCCTCTATACACCAATTACACTTTTCACGGCAACCAACCATAAGCATACCTCTCGTGCTCGTTATTCCACGTATTATTATTAAACTCTAAAATCGCTAAAGGTTAAATGTTATGCGTGCCCTTAGAATAAGATCGATTTTCCAGCAACAAGTGTAGCAGATTCATGTCCGTACTAATAAACAGGTTAAACAAACATTCAGTGAGATAATGAGGTGATATCTTTTATAAAAATTTATTGATATTCAACAACACAAAGAAAACGAATTCCTTTGTCGTTAACCTACTTTCATATTTTTCAATATTTTATTTTATTTTGGAACCGTGTCAAAAAATCCTTTTTTATACAAAAATTCAGACCTCTCGTACTTCCCCTATTTCAATTTTAAGCTTCCTTCTTGATTTATTTTGTTTTTGTTTCTGCGGCTTTGTGTTTGTTTAATCCTGCAAGAAAAATTTTTTAAAGCGAATCTCCTCAGAATGTGGGAAACTCTTTTGTGTGGTGAATTCTTAAAATTTTATTTGAAAAATCCAGCTGGAAAAGCTATATCATGGTTTGTATTCATTTTTAATAATTGCACAGCATTTACTCCCACGTGGAACATAAAACCAAACAGTTGCGCAAAAAAGGTTTATTTACATTGGAAATTGAATAAATAAATCTGTGTTGTAAAGTCAACAGTTTAACAATTAAAAAGAAATTAATGAAAATAAAATACCTCAATTTGAATGATGTAATTTAGCAGTGATTTCTGTGGAATTTTTTATTCGTTCGGTTTTATTTTGAAATTTAATTGCTACCTCAATATTGAGTTTCTTCGTAGACTAACGAGGTAGGTATACGCTCCAAACTAAAAGTGGTATGAATTTAAGCAGAATAAATTGCAGTTTTTGTGCTCACGTCGCTCGCTCTAAAACAAAAGAACTGTGAAGGAACTAGAACTTATTGAGTTAAATGTTTAAATGCAGTAGGATTGAAACGAGACTGTACTACTCACGTACTTAAATTCTTGACTTTCGTGTATCTAGAAATTTAGTAAACGACCCCTACATAATACCCTGTTTTAATAATTCAAAATATTTATTTAGGGAAACTATACAGAATATCCGAGAAACAACATTTCGCACTACAAAATAAACAACTCTGAGCTAATATTGTTTCTTCGATAAAATAAATAAACTTCTATTATGGTTTGCTCTTTCAGAAAATAAGAAATGAAGCCTTCTTATGACCGTGTTACTTTTTTTTATTAATTCATAGAACTTGTAAAGGTTCCAACCAATAGGTTTAAATTTCTCATTTTGCAAGCTAAAACCCTAATGTTCGTTTTGTACCTACAACATTTACGTCCGTTTGGAAGGGAGCAACTGTTTGCGTATAGGGATTCAAATCAACTCTCCTAAGTGCTCTTTCCAGTAGGATTATTTTTACATAAGTACAAAATCCACTTCCTTCTTATAGTTAGCATTTCCCATTTTGTTTGTGTTGTGCTACAAACTTTATATCAGTTGTAACTTCAATAATTTTTTTTTCTAGATCTGAGCTTTTTGCCTAGAAATATTTTGCTGGAATAAATTATTTCTTTTTGTGACCTTCTCTCTGTATCTATAATAGTCACTATAAAACCCAAGGCCTTTTTGCTTATATACTTTCAAATGAATAGCAAATATTGCTTTCTATCTCTAGCGAATCTAGACTTTTCGGAGCCTGAAAGTGATGTTAATCTAGGAGACGCCTTTTAGATAAACGAAACAAGGAACTTATCTTAACAAGCTTTACGCAAAAATTATTCAACGTAATTTAAATCAAACTGCATCAAAGTAGAACAAGAAACTGAAACAAAAACAAGAAATTAAAAAAATTTAACTAAAATCTATTAAGTGAGTAATTGAGTCAACTCATCCGTTACGTCTATTTATTTTCTCAATAGTTAATATTTAAAATTCCTGTCTTTTGTGCCAAGAAATATAAAAATAACAAGATTAATGGTAAACTCGAGTTTTTCACAACAAACGATATTTATTTGGCTTGGTTAATATATTAAATCACTGTGCTCCTTTAGCTAATTTGTAAAACAGTAGATAAACTTCCAATTACTTACTATTTGGATGTTCAAATATTAATTGATTTGTGAATGAAACTGTCGAGCCTTTGAAACAAATCCGTTCAAACTCATCTGCAGACTGAAAACTTCAAAAATGCTGATAGCGAGAAGGTAGAAGGTCAGTCAGCCCATATATATTCCTTCCTCTTTGCATTCACCGCCCCAATTTATTAATTATCTCCCTCGATGGCGGAAGAAATAAATAAGCATAATAGACGTAGTAACCATGATTCAATTTGATTCAGTTCTTTTAAAGTCATTAAATGACTTTTCTATCTTTCTTAATTGATTTATAAAAAAAACTGAAACTAAAAATATCTTTAAGACAGCTGGTTGAACAACATACCAAACCCACAATCAGCTGCAAGCTGAGAACTTTAGAAATACACACAAAAATTGTTTTACTAGACCATCGGTTAACGCTAAATAAGAGATTTACCGTCCAACAATTTTCTTGGCTTTAACTTGCACTGATAAACGGTTTAGTTGCTGCCTTGAAATTTCGTCTCAGACTGACCAAAGCAGATGGGTTTACCTCTCGTCTCTTATTATACCACACTCAGTGGATGTCAAAATCATCTAAGCTATACCAATCACATTTGGTTCAATTCGATTCTTTGAAGTTTTAATGACTATAATTTTCGTACACCTTCATTCATTTATAAATAATTACACAAAACATTATATTTAACATTCTGTGGTTGGGCAAGGTCATAAATTTAGACCTGATGAAGCATTTAACTTTGTAAAATCTAAATTGCTAGAGGCAACATCTACCTATAAATGAAGTCAAAGTTTGCACAATGGGCTTTCCTATTATGTAGAACCGAATTGGCTTGTCTCGTCAAGAACACTACGTGCTAGTACGAACGGAATGGCTAAACCCAGAGCCCAATTCATATTTTCTTCAATGTAGACAGAAGAGATATGATTTGTCTTAACTGTCTTTAAAACAAACCAGTTTAATTCAAGAAGTAATTTAATTAGGACAAACCAAACAAATTTTCAGATTAAGTCGAATGAACAATTGGGCTAAAATCTGCTAGTATACATCTCTGTGCTTCGTTTTAGAAAAAGCTGCTTATTATTTTAGACGATGATTTAACCAAAATTGATTCTTAAACAAAAGCTGAAGATCATGAAGAATTTGCCCATTTTGTCCAACATCATTTTGACTAATTTTCATTTCGTTTAATCTTGAACGGTAAAATTTAGAAAAGTCATGTTACAGAGATGCAGCCTCTCCTTTCTATAAAAAACAAACTTGAAGAACCAATAATCATTCAAAATGTTTATATTCCACTAACTAAATCGATTTCAAACTGTTAGTAGAAAGTTCTTGCGTAAATAACAGAATTTTGCAGCTCCCGCTCTTTTAGTATTAAAAATAATCGTCCACCTATAGTTGGACGTTCCGATGAATTTTTGACCTTTTGGAGACCTCCAGCAAAAACAAACACGACATAAGGACGGCAAACCTTGATATATGTATCAAAAATCTTGAAAAGATCTCCATGAACTAAAAATCCGTTCTTTCCTACACACTGTAAATCTCCCTCGACTTTGGGGCGATCAAGATATATGTGATATCCACGCGCTAAACGAACGGATGTTGACAAATTTAAAGACCGTTTCAACAACAATCCTCCTGTACAACCCTTGTTTTGTAAAACAAACTCTTCCCACCCATGTACAGAACAACACAAACAGATCTACACCTGCGTTTTCTGACTAAACAAAAGGATCTCCATTACAGCACCTACACAGTACAAAATCAACTTTAGATATATTTTGCAAACAAAGATTTTTTTAACGAAGCAATTATTTGTAACACCATTTACATTAGAGTGTTTTCAACGCACCTTATACTGAAATAAAGAACCAAATAAGGAAATTATTCTTTCCAGGCACTTGTAGATTTATACATTACACACTACACCTCACTTTATTAGACTCACTTGCACGATCTCTTCTAGGCAAGCTATTTATGCAGCTTCTTGTCATTTCTGTTTATTTATTTATCATTTTAGTGTCGATGACAGGCTCTTCTTTCTATCAACTAAACCTTGTTTGTGATATTTTCTTTGGCCAGTTCTCGTTTTGAGAACTCTCAGACGTTCTCAATCGGATTCATGTCTGGTGAGTTTCCGGATTTTGGTAATAAGCATATTTTCTGCTTTTCCAAAAAAGTTTTAATTGTTTTAACAGTATGTCAAGGTTCATGATTAAGGGCGCCAGAAGCTGAAGGTCGTAGGGAGCCAACGGCCAACCTACGCAGCTTCTCGTGAACCAATACCCTGTATATGGGTCTCTTGTAAAACAACACCTTGTGTATAGGTGGCTCTATAAAATATCATCCTGTATACAGAAAACTTATAAAACGTTTGCAATGAAAACTTCACTTTTTTGCAATAAAATTTAACGCTCTTCCGTTTAAACACTTAAAATTTTACCACGGGAATCAACTTAACGTCCCCCTTGTCTTTTAATTATCAAAACAAATCAACTAAATCATTAGTTACAAACTGGAGCCTAGTGGTCACGCTTATGTGCCAGTTGCAATCAAAAAGGTATAAATTAAATAAAATATTAAAGCTTAGAGATCTCGCTGGTTCTCCTGGTGATTTGTTTGATAGCTTACATTGTTGAACATCAATCAATGAATTTCAGTCATATGAAATAAACTCTTTTACACTCTACGCTTCAATAAGGCAACGAAACTAAACTTTAACATAATTTATTATTTTCAAGAAAAATAAATATTTGAAATAACTAAGTAAAGGGTTAGTATTATAACATATATATAACAAGAAAAAAATATATCAGAAGAATTATACCTCTAAAAGTCCTGCCCAGAAGGGGTAGAATCAAGCTATAAATTAATTAATAAAATTCCTTATTTTAAAAGACAAACAAAAATGTATCATTCGCTAAATAAATAACAAAGAATTACTTTTAATATGATATCAGAACGCAAACTATAAGATTGCTATGGTCACCTATGAACGTTCAATATACAAGCTAATTAAATTGAAAAATTCGACGAAAATTCAAATCGAAAGGTTTTAATAAATTTTTTTAAGAAAGACACTTAACCTTATGCACACAAAAATTCACATTAAGTAATATCAGATGATATAAGTAAAAGGATGATTCTTACATTCTAATCTTTTCCCTGGGTTTTTGCTATTTAAAATGCTATCGAAGATTTGTCAAGGCATCCAAACACGTCGGAAAGCTGACAGAAACCTGAGCCGCATTACATAAAAACTCCAAACATCACTAATGAGTTCAAACATCTTTAAAAACAAAAAGGTTCTTAGCAAACTGAAACTGGGTCTTTAGTGTTCACTGCGACAGTTCTTTATTTTAAAGGCAACAACACAAAACAGGGTTTTCTCACACAACACATAACAGTTTCCAAGGCAATTGCTTAAACATCACAAAAAGATATCGGGGCTAAGAGAGTTCGAATCACGAATCAAGAACTAAATGCATTTATTTCACAGACAAACGGACGGTCTCACCTTACGCGATTCCTCAACAGAGGACTGACTACGATGTCATAGTTCACGTTTTTGCACAAAAACTACAAAGTTATTAGATTTAACCTTTCTGCTTGTAAGTTCACTTTTAGATCCGCTTAGCAAGGCGATATATTTAACCTCTCAGGAAGCCTACTTCCGGAATTCACAAAGAAAACGCACCAAGTGCAATCACAAAAAAAAGAACTTATAGCAACTTATAGCAACTTAATGCTGTGATAGACACGTCCGCGTTCCAAAGAAAATTCAAACGGTTAAGGTAAACTCGTGAACAGGGCACGGTTAGCTCCCGAAGGGACAGCCGGCCTCGACTCTCTTGATCAAACTTAACGCAAAGCGTCTCACAAGAAAAATCCACAAGCCAGAGGTACACTGTAGCATGGAAAAAAATACAGACGGTAAATTAACAATGAAAAAGTACCAAACGTTATTTCTCTAATTTAAAGCGATCTTTCATTCAGACACTGCAAGTATCTCTTCTCAAGACAGAACCTAAATGTAAACAAGAATTCCCCGAATCGATACTAACAAAAAAATGTACTAAAGATCCATAAACAATTTAAACCAGAACAAAGCACGTTTTGACGATAAAGTTGCATATCAAATTTCAAGATGAAGCCTGAATAAAACGTTCTCGCAGCGAAAAAATTATCTCATCAACAACGAAAGAAACATAAAACAATTTGTTGAATATATTTTTCGATAGAACAAATTAATGAGTTTATATAAAATGCAAATACTCAAACGAAATTTAAATTTAATGCTTGAAATTCACCCAGAAATCTATTGAGTTCCCAAAAATGGATCTACACGTAATTTCCATTGATATTTAAAATAATGTCACAAACCATAGCACCAAAGCCTACAAGAAATTACAGTTTCATCAACTGAACCAATCAATAGTTTAAAGAAATCAGCGTTGCAATATCTGCCTTTCAAAGATTTTTAGAAACTCGAAACAGTGTTGCAATAAGTGCAACTAAGCTGTGTGTTCTAAGCATTCAATTAAAAAAATAATTTGGACACTACTAGTCAACTACATACTGAGTTGTTAAGTCTTATGTCTCATAATTTTTTAAAGTTCCATCCCGACGTTTTTCAAGGAAGAGAAGATTTTGCCGGTCGACACATTCCTTAACTATTTTTGATTGGAATTTTTATCCGATATCTAGCATAAGTAAAAAGTTTTTTTGCAGAGCATTTTTGGTTAGAATTTCCCAAACATATCACACAAACCTCTCATAATTAATTAAATACACATCTTAGATTTCGCGAAGGATTCGAACCCACATTTACTTCATTTAAAACATTCAAAAGTAATAACTGTCTATTTTGTCCCTTGGATACAAAAGATAAAAATACGATAACAGTTTGATTTACATATTATCAGACTACCACATCAATATACAAAAAACATAAAAAATAGAATTACTACAATTGCGGTCAAGCGTTTCTATTATTCCTTTCTGTAAAGCAAGCAATATAATAATCGTTACGCTAGCAAGCAGAATTAATTCATTTTCACCGGTAACTTTATGTAACCGCGTAGTTCTGCTTTCGGAATAAAATATAATAAACGTACATGCTTTGCGTGCCACAGCTTATTAATAATAAAATATTGCTCTCGAGAAGTATCTTTCATTTAATCTAGATAATGAAAATCCTCCTTTTGGTTATTGAGGTCAAATTACCAACCAAGGTTTTTCATGTACACTTAATATCTTTTCGATATTAAATCAAAGCTATATTATGTACTAGTAGCAAATACAATAAAAAATATCTTGGAATTTCTCCTTGTATACATTTGGGGTCGAATAGACACATTTCCTGTACAACACAACGACGCAAATACAATATTCACAATATCTTGGCTCTAACATAAAAATATCCACGCAAATTGGATTTTCCTATTGTGGACTTGTGAATGCTATTTCTAAAACCGTTTTCTTTGAGTTTTACATTCTTACATCGATAACTTCCAATATAAAGTGAATAGAATAATTTGTCTGTTTTATTGTATTGCATACAATATGTTGAACTTTTCTAAATATTATAAAGTTGGTTTTACAGCAGGTTTAAAAAGCATTTCCATGTCCTGTTAAGCCTTAATAACATTAACCGTTGAAGCATCACATGCAGATTTGACACTGACCCGAAACTTTCCAGCGTATATACGTGTACGTTTTAAGTACATTCAACATTAACAATTAATACTATTATCATCCTGCATTAAAACCAAAATTTGTTTAAAATTTTAACTGTGACATAATGCTAAAGCATTTCCTTATCTTTAATCTTATAAGGCCGTAGACCATTAAAATTTAAAGTGTCTGAAATAACTCGAGAGTGGTTCTGCGGTTTACTTAGTTAATGCTTGCATGGCTGAAAAATCAATGTAGCTATTGTACTTAGGTTTACCTGGAAAGCAGCTTTGATATTCAAACGAAAACACACATATATACATTTCCTTACAATAGGTAGGTTACATATAACGAATCAATAATCTATTATGGGCTATTGTGTTTCAATTTGTCGTTTGTAGGAAATAGGCAAAATAATAACCTTCCCCACGCGCATATCGTCAAGATCTTTTATTTGCTTATACAATAGATATTTATTCAATAGAGTTGAAATAAAAAAAATACAGCGTTACAAAAAGCTTCGATACTTGAACGTTATCAAATAAATTACAAGTGCACGCGAAAGTTTTGCTTGCAGACAGCAGGTTTCTTGTTTCTCTTTAAAGAAAAACTTTTAAGTGTAACGCTATACAGTAATTTATGTAATGTGGAAAATTTTAAATGATTGATCATATAATTCTTATTGTTAGCGTTGCGTTATTTTTAAAATAGATCAAAACGTTATTTGTTTTGTTTGGCATGAGTTATAAAACATTCATTCATTGTTTAGTATTAAAACAAAAGAAAAATATGGATCAAGGTTTTTTTATCTAGGTTATGTTATGAACAGTAATTAAAACCCATTTAGATAAATACACACTCACTCAAACAGATGATGAAATGAAAACTTTTTTGGTATCCTTATCAACCACTCATCCTGATGAAACGATAAACACGTTATTGATTTTACTTTAACTGTGGCTTTCGATGGCAGTGGCATGTGTAAACTGTACTTCTAACATTGCATTTGACGTAGGTTATATTTTTTAAGTGTGTTACTTTGTTCAAACGGAGTAAATTAAAAAGCGAAGCAATTTATTTGTGTACATTATTTTGATGAAGCAATTAACGTACAAAATTAAATTTTAATTGAAAATTTTTCAAGTTACAGTCAATTTGAGGAATTCTATTATTTTTACTAAAAAAGTAATGAGAACTAATTTTTAAGTCTATTAATTGTATATTGGAATCGTGTTCTTTTTAAAAAGAGAAACTGACAAGTTGAAACCTAACAAAAACATTTTCCAGAATTGAAACCCTGACAGTGTTAAAATTAAGAAAAAAAAATAAAATAAAAATGAAAAGAAATTTATATTCTATAAACAAAGAACTCTTCTTAGAAAATTCTTTTTTTGGGTTTTAGGACAAGGTTAGGTCATAAAAATGATTTATTTGTGAAAAAATGTTCTACGTCCAAAAAGAAAGAAACTTACTTATCTATGTCTCTCTATTTTTATTTAACACAAATTATTTTGCATAAAGACACTTACTTGACTAGCTTTTTTAGATTCGATGAGTGTCAAGGTTAACTATATTTGGGATAGAGTACGAATCCAATTTTGCGTTTTATCTAAATTTAGAAAATCCAATTCAGCCTAATACGAGGGTGGTCTGAAAAGTTTCCGACCTCAACGTAAAGATGGCAGCACTCGTAAATAAAAGCTACTGAATTTCGTTGTTCATCTGTTGACAGTTACTCATCAAAGTTTCAGCCATTTTGGACGCGCAGTTTTTAGGTAACAGTCGTTTGAGTGAGTTTTTTTGTGAAAATGGACAAAATCGAGTATCGAGCTGTCATTAAATATTTGTTTTTGAAAGGCAATACGCCTTCGCAAATAAAAGATGAGTTGGATTCTGTGTATGGGGACTCTGCACCATCATTTACCACAGTGAAATTTTGGGCTGCTGAATTTAAACGTGGCCGTAAGAGCTTGCGAGACGATGAACGTTCGAGACGTCCAAAAACTGCAACTACCGACGAAAACATCGCCAAAGTTCACCAAATGGTGCTAGACGACCGCCGAATTAAAGTGAGAGAGGTAGCAGAGGTTATAAACATGTCAAAAGAACGTGTTTGTCACATATTAAAACAACATTTAGGCATGACAAAGATGTCCGCGCGTTGGGTGCCGCGTTTGCTAACGTTAGACCAAAAACGTGTTCGAATGAATATTTCCAACGCTCTTTTGGCGCAGTTTAGGCGAAATAAATCCGAGTTTTGGCGCCGATTAATTACTGTAGATGAAACTTGGATACACCATTATACGCCCGAAACAAAAATACAGTCCAAACAGTGGACTGCAAAGGTGGAACCGGCTCCAAAAAAAGCAAAAACTGTTTTTTCGGCTGGGAAAGTGATGGCGACTGTTTTTTGGGATAGTCATGGAGTTATTTTAATCGATTATCTTCAAAAAGGAAAAACCATTACAGGAGCATACTATGCATCATTACTTGACAAGCTGAAGGCAGAACTTGCGAAAAAACGGCCACATTTGCAGAAAAAGAAAATCCTGTTTCACCAAGACAACTCATACCTCAGCGGTTGCCATGGCGAAAATCCACGAATTACGGATTGAACTGCTTGACCATCCGCCTTACTCACCAGATCTAGCCCCAAGCGACTTCTTTTTGTTCCCTCATCTAAAAATTGCGCTCGGAAGACAAAGATTTTCATCAAATGAAGAGGCAATCACCTTCGTGAACAATTATTTTGCAGAGAAAAATGCCGAGTACTATTTGGACGGGTTACAGAGATGGGAGCATCGCTGGGAGAAGTGTGTAGAGTTACAAGGAGACTATGTTGAAAAATAAAAAAAAAATTTCAGAAAAAAGTTTTGTATCTTTGTTAGGTCGGAAACTTTTCAGACCACCCTCGTAAATACCTTTTTATACGGGCGCCACTTGGTTCTCTATTACAAAAAAGGTAAGTTCAGAAACCTGTCGCAGCCTTATTCCTTGGATAGTTCAGATAATAAATCAATTTCAATCAGATTAAATCTATAGCTTATTAATAAATGGGGTTTAGTTTTATACTAATAAAATAGAAAGGAACTTTCATTCAAAAATGCGGTGGTACCTCTGATATTTTTTCTGTAGAAAAATAAACATATTGGTTAAACTATTAAGTAATATCAAAAGATTGATGAATGTGGGACAGTATCATATAGGAAAATGATATCACGAGCATACAAAATTTGAACAAACAATTTTTAAAATCTAGTGAAAAAAAGAGTTTTTAGGGTATCTCGTTTAGGGACCCCTGCTTCCTTAATATTCGAAAAATCGAAAAACTGAAAAATACCAGTTTGTTAATTTTACTTCTCAAATACATCCTCTCAGTTTGGTAACCAAATTTAGATACACCCTGTATAATATATTTGTCAGTTTTAATTTTCTGTTAATTAATTGTGTTGTTGCTGTTTGGTATTGAGTAAGCAATGTTGATGTGGTGCTGTTTACATATTTTTGCTATCTGCTCTAACATATATCTATAGCAGTAGTTCTCCACTGGTGTTCCACGGAACATTAGTGTTCCGCAAAATTTTGAAAGATTATTATAAGATTCATCTCGATCTTTTCTTTATATTAGATATTTAGTCAAAAATTCCTCCTGGTAAAAAATCCTTACGCCGAGGGATTTATTCGTCAACCTGACATTGGCATGGGTAAAACCGAAATGGCAACATGTGCGCGCTGTAAACGCTTTAAACGCAAAAAATTAGTGCAAGTGCTCTATCAGTCTATCTAAAAGTCAGTTATGTTACAGTCGTTCATTGCGTTTGACAAAATTCGTTTTGCAACTTTCACTGTGAAAGAACATTTAATGTTCTTGGATAAAAAGTTTGAGAATTACTTCCCATCCTTAAGTATTGAACATTAGGACTGTATACGAAATCCATCCAACGAATAGTGAATTTTCTTTACATAAAGAACTGGTTACCTTGTCAACGGATAGTACTCTAAAAATAAAATTTTCCGAAATACGTAACTCGCGGGGAAATTTGTATTTCTGTCCAAGAATACCCAGGGCTTTCCAAAAAAGAAAAGTAAAACGAACAGTCATCCATATTTCTGTTGTTAGTTTTATGCCTTGGGTCACCTTGTTTATTATTATTAATTCGAGTGTTCCACAAGATTTTTTTCACATTCAAAAGTGTTCCGCGATTGAAAAAAGGTTGAGAACCACTGATCTATAGTATGAAATGGATAGGTAGGTGTTGTTCTTTGGTTGTAACGTAGTGTTAGCAACGATGCTCTTTATACGTCTTTCCTTGTTAATTATTCAGTATATGGTTTTAACATCGTAACTGTTCTTTGTGTCAAGCTATTCAATTGTTAGCAATTTCTTGTTGTTGCTATGTTGTCAGTATATTTTGTTTTTCTGTATATAGAAATCTTTATGTCTATAAAGGATGTACTAAAATTTTTCATACGTGAATTTGATGTTTTTTGCCTAGTGATTGAAGATCACTTTTGCTCCCTTAGAACAGGCAGATGACATCATCTACATACCTGCGCCAGAAGAGTTTAATAGTTTGAATTTTATGTTTATTAAATGTTTTTGCTTTAGATCATTTAAAAAGTTATCACTAAGCGGGAGAATAGTCTGTTTTCCATTCTTAGACTGTCACTTTGTTGGCAAAACTTACTATTGAATTGAAAGTAATGTTATTTAAGCAAACTTCAACTAACTTAACGAAGGACGTTCGAGTTTCTTTTGCAATTTATTTCTTAGATCACAAATGTTGATGATTGAATAGTTGGCCTAAAAGTTTGTTACCTGCTTGTAGATATTATTCAGCCATCTTGGCAGTTTTGATTTGAGTTTTCTGAATATATCTCGTAGTTGCCTACTTGCGATTTTGCGTATTTTTGGGTGGTAGTACAATGTTGGTGTTTTTGGATTCTTGACAAGATGCGAAAAGCGATGGACAAAATAAACTTAGATATTATCAAGATTTGTGTTACTTACACACGTCCAATACTCAATCTAGGCAAAAAAAATATAAGAAACTCTGTGCCAAAATATATTTTGGTTACCAAGCAGAACTGATTCCAGGGCTCATCTGCAGTGTTCAAGTTCGGGTCGGGTTATGCTCAACCTGCGGCGATCCAAGATTACGTTTTGCCTTCCACTATCTTTAAGAGAGCTAAGTATGAACAGGTGTCGGGTTTACCTATCTAAGAGAGTCAATCAAAGTCAACGTTTTTCTGTTATACAATGGGTCATAGACAGAGAAGGTAATGTACGACAAGAAACCGATTTATGAGGCTAACTAGTAGGAGATTCAAATGGTGATTACTAGCGAAAAGTTTGATAAAATAGAAATGTGATTTACAATTTTGCATCGTCAATATAATAAACTAAACAAAAATTCTGTTTGTATGGTTAAATTAAATGTCTATTTTGATACAAACAGGTCAGTGTATTAATATTTTGACATTAAAAGACTCCTTTTCGCGATTGCTATATTTCCTGCTGCAAAACGGCAACGTTTTAAGCTAGTTGTTAAAGCCAGCCAACCAAGAAGTTCTCCTGCAGGATACTATTACTTTTCGAGCATTTCGCTACTCAAAAGGCTCTATGTCAAACCTTAGCTATGGTTGAGATAATTCTTGTTCCCATTACATAATAGATTTGTATTACTAACTTCTTGTTAATAATGATAAATTTTTTGTAGTTAGCTTTGATCTTTCTTCTTTTTTCTTCGGAAACAGATGCTTCTAGTAACTCATTGATTTTGCTTCAGAACATTCATGATCAAGATCTTCATTCTTTGATCTAAGTTAGTTGTTGTCTTGACACCATGTATTTCTGAAGAATCTGTTGTAGTAAAGGAAGAACCATGTCTACTTTCATTAAACTATTTCTAGATGTTCTGCTACTTGCAATGTTGCCGTCACAATCTACAGAAAATCCATATTAGAATTTCAGTTTTGTAGTCAACTGTGTAGAAGAGGTTTTTGAGATAACAAACGCTGTTCTTGTGTTTTTCTTTTGAGAACCTTTTGTGCCACATTGGAATGGAATTAAATGTCTGCCTTAATTTCATCTGTCCAAGAGCCTTCTTAACTACCAGTTGTAATGTGTCTTCAACGTAAAATATTCGTTGCGTTATCGGTAATAACTGCCATAAGTAAACCTTCTATTTGTTTAGCCAAATTAACAGCTGTGTGGCGTTTGAAAGTTCTCAAGTAAAACTTTTAGGAACGCAATTGTTATCTATCATATGAGCTATTAAGGTCCAACGCCGCATGCTTAGCATCTATGCTGCCACCGGCTCTCCTCGCGTCGCTACAAGTCATGGTCTACCATTCCATCGTCAGGTCAGGTGCCAATGAACGTAAACAATGCAGGTATTTTGCCTCGCAACCAATCAACCCCATCCATCAGGCTAAAGAAGCTTATAACAGCCTCACGCCAAAGGCAGGAAAATAACGCTGAACTCGACTCGACTCAACTCGGCCACATAAAATTCCTGCGCCCAAAATGGCCAAAAATCAGTAGTGCATGACACTTTTATTGCAGTTTCTAGCTTAATTTTTATTTTGTTCGCAACATCCGTCTCTAGAACAAAATGAAATTGGACACAATCATTTTTGCCAACAGTTGGTAAAATAGTTATGATGATTTTGGAGTAGACACAATAGTTCTCTAAGTCCTAGCCACATAATCACCTTGTCCTTTTAATATTTGTATTACTATAGTCCTCTTCGTAGCTAACTTCATTCCTTTTATTCATCGAACAATTTTTATAACTGATTTCATCAAATCTTAATGTAAAAAAATACACAAATACGGGCGATTAGAGTAACAGTTCCGTGTAGTGATGGAAAGCTTTCTTCCTGTTAGTTTGAATTTGTGGCAGTTATCCCAGGTTACTGAAATTATTAAATCTGCCCATTAGACATATGTTTATTAAGCTTGAATACTTTTACGAAGAATGCTTAATGAATCGCAACTAACTCAGCTAATCATTTTCTGTTTTCTCCAGCTCGAGTTGGTAAGGGTGCAAATTTGGGAAAGAATGGGTAAAGACTTTTTTGTCCATTTTGATCTTAAAATGATTACTAAGCAATTTCAAATATATTCACCAAGTGCAAAAGATTGTGGACTAAATATTTTGTCTATCTTCAAATATTTGGTTTTTTCAATTTTGCGGTCTTGTAATTTATAGACTAAAGATGCTAGTGAAATGAACCCTTCAAAGCAAATATTACTTTAGTCATGACCCCTTACAACATGCAGATTAATAGGTTGAAAATCATGTGACTAACAACAGACTTATTATGTATGTATCAGTTAAAGCTAGTAAATCTCTCTTTGAGCTTCAACACCTTGAACACCCATTAGATATTCCCAATGAGCCAGTCAATAGTATAGTTAGTGATAGTCTCTTAACAAGTAACATGACTCCAAATCCAGCTTTTAGATCGGCCCATTTTAAATATCTAGTAAGCTCAACATTATTAATTTCTAGCTGCAATTAATTTAGAAATTTGTTTATTTCTGATACTTGCATAAAATACTGATTTGTTTTGTTTATTGTTATTAATTTATCTTAGACAATATTAGACAATACGAGTGCAAAAAACAGTATGAGATGCAAAAACGTATTTTAAATTGTTTGCTATTTATCAAGAACTACCAATAAAGAATTCGCCGAATCAATCAATAACTAAAAGTGTTTATGAATTTTTAATTGAATAAAACTTCCTTCTAAGGGTTAAAAACCGGAAAGAATTTTTTGCTAATTCTGAATTCCTTTAATTAATAAAGTAAATTGAAAACCCCTTTAAGTTGCCAAAAGCAAATAAGCGTATTCTAGTAGCCTTTTGTAAATATTTATATATTGACTTAAAATAATTTAATCTGCCCTAGGGTCAAATATTTCGTATAAAATTTAATCAAGCATTTTCCCCTTGAAAGTTGCCCTCCTGCAAAGGTGATAAAGTTCCAGACAAATTCTAAAGCCTACCGTAAGCTTGTGTTAATTAAAGTAATGTATAACCTAATTCAAATTTTCTAAACCTTAGGGATTTCTACCTTAGTGACTTCCAGAATCATTCAATGGCCATAGTGGACTAATACAAGGGTAAAAGGAGATTGTACTAAAGGTATAATTTTCTTTTAATTAAAATTTTAATGCAGAAAACTGGAATTGTATCAATATATAAATAACATAAATTACTGAGGCTGAAATTTAAGTTTTCGTTAGAGCAATTCTGTTGAATTCCCTGGAATGAAAAGCTTCCCGCAGAGCCCAGAGAAAAAGGTAAATTGTCTGCAATATTACAGTTCTACATTGTTAAAAGGAGTCGGAGAAATGCTGTGTATTTACTCAGGTTGGTAATGGTATTTAATGTTTTTGTTTGCAGTTCTGTTACATCTATTTTTCTTAGACTGCTCAAGCTATTACAATGTCTGTGTTTCGTTAAATTATTGTTCTAAGAAGGTATCAAGGTTAATTTCTGTAATTCTGAATAATGAATTTGCATTGTTTAACATCAATTTTTTTGTTGGTAGATTAGTAATATTATTCTGTTATAAGCAGAAGCTTGTTTGCTACGACTGACTTGGATATTACTCTGTAAATTCTATAACAAAAATTTTAGATTGCTCCAGGGAGATACCTACAGAAACTTGTCTAGAATTAGAGGATAACCCGAGATCGATTCTAAACAGCTTGTTATCAAAGTTTTGTGAAGTTCCTTACAATTAATAATTATACTGCTGTTTGCTACCTAAATAGAAATTCGCAGTAGCTCTGCAATAAGATTGTTTTATAGTTTTGCTTACTAGCTTAAAATGGGTAGTCTATACATACTCAATGAATTTTGATAGATTCATATTTTTAAATATGGAAATTTCTTTGTGTCTTTAGGTTATGTGTTTTCCGCCGGAATGAGAAGCTTCCATTTATGTATTTCTCTTACCCAAGCTGTACAGTCAGATTGGTATTGGTCTTGCATATTTTTCTACCAATATCCCTTGTGAACTAACTTTGTAAAAAATACATAGAATTGGATTTGCTCAAACCAACGTTTTTTTCTAAATAATAAACCTCGATATCAACGATCAATTCATGGATGCTCTCATTTTATCACCCAACCGACCAAGCAATACGTATCTAGAAAAGCAAGCAGATAATCTTTTAGGCAATTTTAGGCGTTTGATGCTGCTTTGGAAAATATTTTCAACTTAATGAACTTGCTAGATTCACGGATTCTGGCTTCCATAGTTGCCATCTGTTTACCAAGAAGAAGGTCAAGTTACTTTATGAGATTTGGTCACAAACAAATTTCAAAATATTTTAGTATAATTTTGTTATTTTTACAATTTACACTGGATTCAATAAAGAAACTATTTTCTTTCCAGTTTTTTTGTGGGATAAAAAATTTCACAGTAAAATCTCATTTTTTTCTCAAGGTTCTGTTTTAAATCTCAAAATTTGTTTTATCAAAAATTTGCAGTTTTGAGAGAGACGGTTTGCAGAATTAGACAATATATTGAAAAAGAAGAATTACATTTAGAGAAGCAACAATCGAGAAGATTGAGCTAAAATTGAGAGGGTTTTGGAAAGCCTGCCAGAGACGAGCAAAGAAGAGCAAGCTGCAATACAAAAAATCAAAGAAAATGGCTCAAGAGTAAGTTATACAAGGCAAAGGGACTAGTGAGTCATTTAAGTACTTAGAGCTGGTGATTGACAAAAGATATAAAAGCTGAATGTATAAAATTATAAGAGAAAAGGTTCTCTTTTCAAGCAAAGTTGCAATAGTAGAGATTGTAAACTGGGTTGAGAACAGGGAAAATCCTCCTTGATAGTAAAAGAATTGTGAATTCGACAACAGCTTTAGTAGCAATTATATCAAATAAGATATGAAATTCTATTGTACTAGATAATTATAACACGTTTAAGATAGTTCGAAATGGGGGAGCCATTTACATTTTACCGAGTAAAAGTTCGTGAGGGTATAGATGGGAATGAAGTTGAGGACAGAAAGGTTGCTGGAGTAGGTACATTAAAGCCCAATGTGATATTATGATTATTGGTTGCAAGAATAAAGGGACAGGGAAGGCTATGTACGGACAGTTAATGATTCTTGCGACAATGACATCAAGAAGGCACACAGGAGTAGGTTACTTCATGCTGTAACCACAGAATCGTCCTAGGAAGAAGAGGGGAGGAGTTGGTTACCCTCCGGCTAGCTCTTTTCTTTGGTGGCCTTGAGCGTAAGTAAAGAATGTGAGGGATTGGTATGAAAGTACACAATAAAACTTGATGTTAAAGAAATCTCATGTCAAAATTCGAATGTAGCAAATATTTATTAAAATCAAAATTAAATTAACCGGGGATCTTTTAAATCAAAAAAGTCAATCTTAAAAAGTATAACAATTAAGCAATCAAAACAACTTTACCAACTTCCGATTTCCGAGGATCTTTTCCACAGCTGTGTAAAAGGTCAGAACCACTGATGCGAAAATAAAAATCTGAAACAGATTCGCGAAAAGGAAACCATCTAATAGACACTTCCTAAGGTTGTAATTTCCCGCTCTGAGGGAGCTAGCTATCAAACAATTTTCAAGTTAACGTGTCACAATCAATACGAGATTTCTAAAACAAATCGTATCAAACCACTTAATAAAATAAAAAAATCTTCCATCTAATTAAATTTTAAATTTAGAGCCAAGGATTTCAAGATCACTACAAATTGATGTACTTTTCATTATCACTCTTATCGGAGATTTCCACAGAAGCGTTAGGAAATTGTAGATGTCGACGCGGTGTCTCTGGACCACAGGCTTACGACCTGTTCAAGCGCCATTGTTGGAGTTTCCCATGGGAGACAAGATCAAAAAATCTAAACAAACCAGACATCAATTTGTTCCTCTCCCCAGAATGAGCTACAGGATAAAAAGAAAAATACCCGGTAAAGATAAAAAAAATGAGACAGAAAAAACTCTTTTAACCCTGCTTATCCAGGCCCGAAACACACAAAATTACGTTAAAAATAGATCACAAAATCTCACTTGCGACTGTGAAGCAACAGTATCTGCTCTCCACCTAATCTCTCGATTTTTCTGCTCCAACCTCTTTCCTCTCTTCCGTCCGTTCACGGTATCATTACCTCGCTCGACGGACCGGAAAGCTTGCAACAACCCGATACCTACAGCCTGGTCCGCGGAGAACAGAAACTCCCTATGCAACGATCTATTAATCGTTACAATGCTATCAACCTGCACATTAGGTGTGTAGGATTTAAGGATCTAGATAGCAAATGCATCCAGTGAGTTCAGCCATGAGCACTTTAGAAGACATCTAAATAATACGAAGTCCGGATCAAAGTGTCGGCTCCATCTAGCGGTGTAAAACGTAAAGTGTATGATATAAACAAACAAAATTTTGTGTGCTAATTTTTTGAACATTGATTAATCAATGATCAAAGTTTGAATTATTTTGGTTGTGAAATGGATCGCCAGCAAATGCAAATTTCAGTGAGTGACATTCATCTATGTCATTTCATGAAGGTTTCCGTTCTGGCTGGCAAGACAGCGGCAGAAATCCATCGCGACTTAAAGAAGGCATTAAATGGACGTAAGTTCAATGTAAGAACCGTAGAAAGATGAGTGCAAAAAATCAACGAAGGACGATATGACGTCGAAGAAGGTCGTGGCGGTACACATCATGTTGACCCTCAAAAAAACATCAAGATTAATCAAATCAAAGAGTTCTTCAAGGAATCAAGAGTATGGAGTGTGAGAGAAATTGCACACCGGACTTGACCTGCCCAAGACCATTGTGCACGAAGTTATAACCAAAAAAAAGGTTCAAGCTCGAATTGATGCCTGTTGACATAACCTCCTTCGCCATCGTCACAATTCAAGACTCATCAAACGCACATTGGCTATTGATAAGTCTTGGGTCAGCCTGTACACCCAGCCCAAACAGGACCGAACGCGTGCTTGGGTGCAAGCAGGTGAGCAGCCGCCCGAAGTTGTCGCTCAGAGAATAGACGACCCCGAATGAATGTTCATCATGGCCACGGATTTCGAAGGCATCGCTTTCTGGCAGCTCCTGGAAGAAGAGCAATCTTGCACTAAAGAAGTGTATAAGGGGCCTCCTGGAAGCCAATGTTCCGAACAGGATGATCGCACGCGATTACCGACATGCCATGATTGCCCACGACAATGCTCATCAACGTGTGGCTGAGGTTACAAAATGGCTCGTTGAAAACGATGCAGACACTTGGGTTTAACCGCCCTACAGTCCCGACCTACAGCCTTGTGACTTCAATTGTTTTGGTCCATTGATGCGTAGCTTGGGAAGTATCCGACACGTTAGCGTTGAAAAAGTACGCGCTTCAGTTACCCGTGTTTGCGAAAAGGGTATGGCTGTGAGGCTCTTTCGTGCCAATGAGAACGTGTCATCGAACAGAATGGAGATTACTTATAAATATTCTCAAATATCAAGTTTGTAGCATTTGCTGTTCTCTTTTTATCTCAATATTTTTGAGACATGTGTCTATTTAAAATATTTTTCTAACTTTTTGACGTAACCATTAGTTGGTGATCATCTACAAGAACGAACTGCTTTTGCACTTGGCATGAAAAACCGTTAGAAGTGGAAACGGCTGGGTGATGCACTTCATGAAATGGAAAGACGTTTAAGGTGCTGCGAAGCGTGCAAAAGAATGACAAATGCAGTTCTAGATGACATGCTGACAAGTCTGATCAAAATAGCTTTGTATTTTTTTCAATCAAAGAAATTCCTTTAAGACATCCTAATTAAGCAATCCCAGATGTTAGTGTACTACATTCTCTTTTTTCCTTTTTCCTCTTTTTCTTTTTTTTTCATCCTGTTGGAGGATGCAACTCAATCCGTTTCTATCTATCACTTGGATCTTCTATTGCTTAGTTTTCATTTCTACTTGGCTACCGCTTTTATTTTCCAATTATAAAATCCATCGAACGAAATAAAACAGACATAAAGACACAAAACCTGTGCCTAACTGCATAATTCGCAAAGCCTAGCAGTATTTTATTGTGATCCTCAATAATAATGTAGATGATCTCAAGGATGTAAAATATAAAATTAGATGGAATATTAAAAACAAAATTTTTTACCCAAGCATCTAGATTAAATATTACTACATGAACCCAATAAATTAAATAAATTAAAACGTTTTTGTGTGCGACGAACTTAATAACAGGGCAAGAACGTACTTCCCCCAAGGAAAACTGTCATCACGCTGCTCGCAGTTGCAGACGGGGAAGCCCCGATGGCAAGAGGTTACAGAAATGAGACGATCAAAGCTGGGCTCTAGCTATGCTAATTTTATTTGTTATACGTCTACCTATACTACTTCTTGCACAAATTTGGCGAAGGGGAAGAGTTGCTTATTGAAGTCGATTCAGTTAGTTATGCTATTTATTTAGTAACCTACTTGAAGATGAAGACTAGCAATCCGTTGAACAGTTTTAAATTTTATTTGATATAATGGGCCAATATTTCGTAGAATCTTTACTTGTAGAGTCGTTAAAAAACAACTGATAAAGAGTATCGATAATATTCATAAATTTAAAACTAATTTTCTAAAGACTAAATACACTTACGTTTTCTAATAATAACAGTATACCCTTACATAGATGGTAAATATGAAAATGTTTTGTAATACCTTAATGAAACCTCTAAACAAACACGACGATGAAATCTAAAGTTTCATTATTCACTGTTTATATATCAAAACATGCTTTCTCAACAGTCGCCGTATTTGAACATGGCAATTCAACAAAACAATAATAATTGTAGCATTGTGCAATAGAAACAGCAATATAATAAACTTAACAACTTTAAAGAGTAATTGTAGTTATTAAAACTTCTCAATAATATCTGACGAACTACGCAGTAGCGAAATTAGAGAGACAGGTTATAAACTTTGATATTTGTTTTGTTACCGGGTTTACGTCAAGTACATAACTTGAGGTAACTAATACAACATGGTTTGTATATTTAAGTTTAATGTCCTATATTATTGGTACGCATATTGTTGGCTATTAAAATTATCTTCATTACCAATAAATCAAAGCGTTAATATTGCGTTAAGTATCTATTCTTAGACAAATGTTAGCAATCTCCACAAACTTTAATGTGTAATTTCAAAAATACTTCCCTGGGATTTTTATTATTGGAAGAACTTTAAATAAAATATATGGCATATTGATGTTCAGCGGTAATCGCCTTTGGTTGCCATTATAAATGATTGACATTGTTTTCAATCATTTAGTCCTTAACTTTCGATGTTGATGAATGGTCGACGTTTTTTTTTTATCAAAGTGAATTGAGTTATAAATATTTGAAAACTATATAAGGTCAAGCCCTGACACAAATAGTTAGGATACACTTAAATATTACTTCCTGAATAAATGATTATCTTATCCCTATTTATAAGCTCTATATTCGATCGTGAAGATTTTATACCTTTGTTGGGCAATAATATCAATTACTCATTCCTTTGATATCAAAATTGTCTTATTTCTAAGACGTAATCAAGAACAAAGCTTCTTTGTTTCATAGTTTATAAGAAGAGATAAATTTTCTCTATAATTTTACTATCTAACACAAACAATAGATACAAAATTGATAGCTTGATAAGGCACTTATTGGAATTTTCAGTGTCATGAAAACTGTAAAGTACAAACAATCTGTCCATTAATAAGTAATCGAAAATCTGATTGTGCTATAAGCAGCATATTGAAATGTGCTAAGTTCAAGGTTTTCAACAATGTCGAATGTAACTCTATTTTGGTATCTTTGATATCTCTGCAGCTAGCGCTTTGATTACTGTACAAATTCCTTTTTTGTTAGAATCTTTTATTCACACTGATCGACATTAATTTAGGGTCTTTATTAGTTATCGCTCTGTGCTATACTTTGTCTACCTTGACGACTGCTTCATGCTATGTTACTCTTTCGACTTGTGTCAGATTATTGTTTCTGTATTTTACCGATCTGGCTGTTTTTTAAACTCTTGTTTTCTTTTAAGTTGTCTTTTTGCTTGTCTAAGAAATCACTTCCTTTGCTTTGCTGTGCTACTTCCATTTCGTCCAAAAGTGACTCACATTGTCCAGTCGTACTTCTACTATTGGTTTTATTTCGTGAAGTACTCTTTTTTTAAAGTTATTAATGCTTCGTTGGGGATACATTTGGAGAAAATGATGGTCTTTCTCTCATTTTCGTTAGATTTCAGTTAATTAAGGCCTTCAGCAACATAAGCCCGAAAATGGAGTAGGTCCATTACATCTTTTTGCAGTGTTTTCAAAGATAATTCTCCTTTTTTATATTCTAACTATGCATTTACACAACACAGATCAATGCCATGTGTAAGCATGCCTAACGCCCACTTTCTGGATCGAATAAATGTTTGAAATAGAGTTATTAAAAAATCTAACAAATCAACGCCTTCCATATCTTTATTATATTCTTCAATTACCTCAGGCATAGAAACATCTATATACCTTGTTTGCTTTTTGTCCCACCTACGGCACACATCGGTATTTTTAATGCTAATAAAGTTTGAGACCATGACCACTGGTTTATTGCCATACCATTTGGTCATAACTACTTGACCATCCCCGTTTGTGACGTCTTCATAAGTATTTCGGCCCCTATTTTTCATCGACGTGTCGGACGAAAACGATGGTTTGTTGAATCTGTTTACTCTTACAGTACAGGTTGCATATATAATAGTTATTTTGAAGGCCTTGCAAAAGATTATAATTGAAAAAAAAGTTATCGAGAAACAACTGATGATTGGGTTGTGTAATTCTCTCGGATAATTTTAGTACTACAGATGCTCAAAGTCCAAACATTTTTCGCTGTTCAGGATTTAGCTCTGTGGTTGATCCTTGATACAATATAAAATCATAAAATGTGCCATTTCTGCTACAAAGAGCAAAAAGCTTAATGGCCCAGGGACAAGGCTTCTCTTTGACGTAATGCTTGATATTTAGCTGTTCCGTGAAAGGGATGATTTGTTCATCAATTGACAGTTTCGGTTCTAGGGACAACTGCAAACAACCCACTCTTATTGCATCATATAGAAGCCTAACGTTTTAAAATGTGCCTTCGTTGTTTGCAGCGTTTTCCTCTACATTTACGAAATGAACATGTTGGCGTAATTTGCAAAATCGATTTTTTTTCTGATACCAAAGGTATATGTAACTTCGGATCCCAATAAAATCTTACTCTTGGATAGTGTAGGTTGCCCATTATTATATATACCCTGATAAAAACCTTTAGCTCCTCCAAATCTATAGGTGAGAATCTTGTTTGTATTTGCACAGCATGTAAATTTGTCTTCTCAGCCATTAGGTTAAATAATCATCTGTGAAATATTTAGAAAAGAAGTTCTAGAGAACTTGGAAGTTTATGAATATTTTCCTTTATATTTTCCTTCCATTTTGTATTATGGGTCATTATATAGGTGATATTCTTCCTCCATTTAATATTTACTTTCAAAGTTAACTCACGAGTCTTGAAATATTGTTCTATCCGCTGTTTGATTGTGAATTGTTCCACTTTACCAGTGGAAGTGCTAGAAACTAGTTCAGCTTCTTATAACTCCATCTCTTCTAATCCTTCTTCTACTGTATCTTCTAGTGCTTCCTCTACTATTTCTTTATATTCTTCTACTTCCAGAAAAACATCTACAACGTAGAAATTGTTGTATATAAGATTATTTCTAAAAATATCTTTTAAGTTTGAGAATGATTGGTCTTCCCAACGATCTCCTTCGTCTTCGCTAAAAGCTTCCACGTCTGACAAACCGCTTTCCAACAGCTCAAATAGTTTCTATGTGCCATTTTGATTCAAAAAGTGGAACGAAACACGTAGATAATAAACAAAATGAGCACTATAACAAGATTATGTTTACCAAACAATCTTGTAACACCGGCTCACAATGTATACTGTGGTGGACACAACTATGAGCTCTAAGAAAAAAAGAAACACAACATAAATTTGGTCTAAAATAACTGACAATTTTTTATTTTTCCTAACGCTGCAGAGATCTTTACATTTTTCTGCGCACAATTAAATTAAACAGAATATATATTTTTTTTTCTCAATAATTGGATAGCAGCACAGAACTCTAAATCAAAGAAAAATGATGGAATATAAGTACAGTTGTAGAAATTATGTAGAAATTTGGCAGAAAGTAATTTTAAAAAAAATAAAAATGTAGTGTTCACTCACCACTCTCACCATGAGCGAAAGGGTTAAAAAACCTTATTATTACAATTCTTAGTAGGTTTATTTAAAATAAAAAATCCTAACTATCTCCATTTTTCTTATCTTCTCCAGCTTTATGCTTTCCATGGTGTCTGTTGTAGAATCAAATCCGACTTTTTTCCGACACTCAGCAAAACAAAATTATGACTTACTGCGATTCCGTGTAGCCTTGAAGAAGGCATTCTATCCTGAAACATTTTACTTTGCGCTAAATGATGTCATCCTTATTGTGTACAGTTCCTTTAGTAGGTAAGATAACTCATTGTCTCTTAAGGGAGTAGCTCTTTTAGTTTTGACAAGCCCAGTAGTAGGAAGGATATTCCTTTTCTTTAATGCTACTGCATGCCAGTAGTTGAATTTTAAAGTTCATTGGATGAGTATTTACGGATGCCGTAAATTTTTTGAAAACTATTTTCTGAGATACATTGAGGAGATTTTTTCCTATGGGGAAGAGATTTGAACTCAAGAGAAAGTTATCCTGATATAGTCTGTTTCAATATTATAGAACTGAGAACAGGCCTTGACATGATAGTGTACTTGGAAGTCTCAGTAAGATTCACTAAATAAATATTTATAGGTTAAAGGTCTGTCATTTGAGTAATTCTGTAAATGTTAAACCCGAGCTGTTAAAAAATGTAAAGATTTTTACTTTTAGGTTATAAGCCTGAATTTGCTTTATGTTTGTTGTACACTACAAAAATGAGATAAAACCAAAACCGACTCTGAATTTTATGATATTGAAACAGACCATATGTAGAAACACTTTGCAGATAAATAAAGTTAAGCCCAATTCTATCTCTTATAAGGACAATAGGTTGTCTTGCTTTACAACCTTTTGGGCTTTACTACCATAAGTAGTCACTTTTAAGCCAAGTTATCTCGATCAAATCATTCTGGTAGAAGTCATTAGGTACTCGATGTGTTTTGAATGAACTTTGAATCAGACTAAAACCCTTTTGATGAATCTACAAGAAACTGGCTCAAAAGGTTTTTCTAAATTAAGTTTGACACTGTATAATGCCATCGATTAACCAGTAAACTCTCATCAAGTTTTACTAAACTACTTGTAGGTGGTCAAGCGGTAAGTTGGGAATTCCACGGCGTAAAGAAGCTTAATAAAACTGTCATAAAAAGTTTGACATATTTAAGGAATTAAAATCCTCCAAAGAGTAGGAGTGTGACTAACGTAAGCAGACCTTAGAAGATAACAGATACATCTTTAGCAAGGGAAGTTTTTATAATTAGATCTGGCGTCTTTAAAGTAGTTCTATAATTCTTCTATGGTAATCGACATAAAAATGTCACAGCACTTGTTGTAAACATTAAGAATCTCTATCTCAAAGATGATGGAATAAGAGTTTTCAATATTCTCTCAGGATGGGCCAAACTGATTAAGGCATATCTAGAGTATTTTGAGACAAGTTGAACTCTATTTGTCTTGTAAAGGTTCTGACAGACTTTATTGAAAAGGCTCTTTGAGATGCATGGCCGCAATACAGCTAATTTCTTTTGTTTTTATTATGAGGATTATGATTAAAGGGCACAAGTATGTCATTGGCTTTACTTAGATACGCTTCCAAGTTTTCTATTTGTTTCATACCTACGGGAAATTCTATTAGAATAGGTTTTACTAGGTTCTTTTCATTAAAAAATATTAGAATTGAGATCAGTCTGAAAAAGTGATGGAAGCTTTTGAAAGGTTGCTGCGGAGGATCAGTGGATTCACCATTGATGAGTAAGGTATAGTGTTCATCAACGGAGAATTTTTGTATTACTGTTTGGTCAATCGGATGAACACGCTTTAAGGATATCTGAAGATTGCCTTATTATTATCCCGATAGGGTGAGATTTTAATGTCAGATGTACAGATGCAGAGCGAGGGAGATCTGATACTAGTACTTTCTCTGTTTGAACTCCTGTAAGTTGCGTTGGCACTTAGTACTATCACGGACTATTAACGATTAAATCTTCGGTATAATCCAGATCAGCATTTAAGAAAATCGTTATTTGAGGCAGTAAACTCGTTTCATTTTCCAACTACTTTTTTCTTTCTACTATTCTTTGAATCCTCATCAAAATTAATATGCAAAGTAGTTACCTTTAAAAACTTCACTGTCGTTGGTGTAGATTGATTTACTTTGGCTCAGAATTATCCGCATACCCAAGACTCCTCTTTTTCTAATTTTTGATATTTTTTAAATGCTTTATACCTTTATTTAAACTTGTGTTAATGTTATACACTCTGATTTTCTTGGCTTAGAAGGATAATTCAGAACTACTATTACGTCCATTTTGACAAATCTGTTTCTTTTAATTTGAAGTGGCTATTTTAACAGCATGATTCCTACTTGTTTTAATATCTGAAGAGTTCCTGTTTCTAGATAAAATGAGTTCATTATTGTTGTGTTCCGTAACTAAATCCAAATTATAACAATCAGGGTCTAACTAGGTAAAGAATGGATAAGAGCTATAAATCCCTATAAAACTAGTTAGGTTATGTTATAAAACTAATCAAAACTTTGAATTAATATTTATAGTTTATGATTGGAATATCCGAGAGCTACGATGCTACTCGATCAATTTGTATTAGCGTTCAACTCAACACATTTATTAGTCTTGCAACGTAGAAAGACGGATACACTAGGCATCATCTAAATAATGCAGTAAAGATAATTTTTATAAATTTCTCTTATAGAAATAAATAACCTTTTTGAGTATCCCTTGAGCTTTGATCATAAAAGCATAAATGTTATATTTTTACTGGAAGTATTAAAAATGTCACTACTGACAGGTAAAGAAGATAGATGTTCTAATACATAGCCTCAATATTATTTGAAGTACTCACAAAATTGAACGTGTTTTAATTTACTTCCAATTCTTGCGTTAGCTATTTCATAAATAAAGGAAGTATTATCAGGTGTGGGTGTAGTATAACCCCAGGATTTGTGATATAAATAGAAACCACAGCAATGATATCTAAATAAAATAGAAACGTCCACAAGACGAAGTGTGTTGTCTTAAGAAATTAGTCGTTTCTTTATTTATGTTGCGTTTGACGTCATTGAAACATTCGTTTTGATAAAAATCAGTATATATTATGTAATACGATGTTTTTTGTTGATACTATTTCTGGAATTCTGTACAAAACTGAAGAGCATATTTTTCCAATATTTGCAGGTTTCTCTTAACTGCGAATTCTCTGTTTTCCAAGAGTGGAAATATTTGTATTATGCTTACGCAATTTAGTTCTCACTTCTGTAATCTGACCTCACCCTTTGTATAAGAACAAAATAAGTTTTCTATTTCATTCAATAAAATTAATAAAAGTTGTTTATTTTCTTCGTACCCTTATTAGTAAATGAGATTTGAAAATAGGTCTACTATTTTTGAAATCTACATTTGACAGAATAAGTTGTTATTGTGTTTTTATCATGGGATGCATTGCTTTCAAGCAAAGCAAAACCTTTAAAATCTTAAAATTTACAGTTTATTCTAGAATCTTGTTTTTTGTTTGTATTTGGTAAATAGTGGAAGATATCCCCATTCGTTTTCTGCATGAGAAATATACAATACATTTAAGAAAAGACTTACTGTTTCAACAGAATTCAAATTAAAATTATGCATCTACATCTAGAATTTAAATTTCTTAGAAATATCATTGCTTTTGGTATCTTAACAACAATGTCAAAGATTCAAATTTAGACAAAGATATCCATGAGATTTCTATTCCTTTTTTGTGGCATTTAAACATTAAGAAATTTTGACCCTAAACAGTAAGTTTCTGACCTTTTCAAACTAATTCTCAACCAATACGTGCTATAAAAAAATTAATTTGGAACCAAGTATGAATCTTGATCTTCCTTATCCTTAGCATGTAGCAGTCCATTTTATAAAGTATACTCTGAGCTAAATCTTTTAACTGTAGATTTGACTTCTAAACAAGAGGTTTCGCTTTATTAAGAAATTCCAGCTAAAACTAAAAGAATGAATTAGGGCAGTACTTAATTTGTGTTGATTCCTTGATAGATACTTTTAAAATTTACCCAATATTTATTTAGAAGTTTGTGGTTTCACTTAGTATTTAACCACATTGGAATTCTGGGAACACTGTCCAGAATTTATGGCTAACCAGCGTTTCTGAAAAACTAGCAAACCCTTTAAACCTGAACATGGTTGTTACATTATGATTCTTCATCTCAGCAAGAAGAGATCAAGAGTTAGAATAGTTGTATATGAGGATTTCATTGTCTTTTGAGTTGAAACATAAGTTCAATCCTTTTATAATAAAGTCATATGTGGATCTCTTTTACTTTTCATAAAGTGAACCTTATAGGTTCTTCAACTGATGAATTATTCAAAACAGTAGCGGCCATGGCTTCACCAAGAGCAATACCTTAGAAAAAAGATTTAACAGAAATCAATTTCTAGACATACCGTTATAATTAGTTTGTTGGAAACTATAACAAAACAGAATGGCCAAAAACTCATAGAAATCTTCAAAAGTAGCTGTAAATGAATTATCCCCAAACCTGTAGTTTAGTATGGTTTCCAAAATCACTACCCTTTTAGGACCACTACATAAACTTTACTAACCAAAATAGCTTAAAATTGTTTCCATAGGTTGAGATCTAGATTCTATTATTTTTTCTATAATTCCAGGTCTTGAATGAATTTTGCTTTTTGGTTTTAAGAAGGGAAGTTTAGTTTCTTTTTCTCAAATTGGATAAGTTTAAAGGTTATTACTCTTCCTCTACTTTTGTCGCTTTTGTTCAATCCATGAGGTTCTATATCTGAATTTACTTTTTTACGATTTGCAAAAATACTTCAATTTGTGCTAATTTACGCAAGACATCTAGGCCGAAGTACATAATGCTGTTCAGTTTTGTGATATTCTTTTCACTTAGAACTTCGTGTACATCTCTATCCTTGTCTGGTATTAAATTGGTTAGAGATAACTGTAAAATGACTCAGCTTTAGACTTGACTAATTCTTCTATAATTAGAAGTCTCAAAGAATGTTTAGCTTTTCCTTCTTTAAAGTGAACAACTGATTATTTTTAGTCTATCGCAGTTTATTTGGTCAGTAAGGTTCAGCATCTGAATTAGAGAGTTAGTTTCATTATCTATTCCCTTATTTTCCGTCTTAAAGGTTACTAAAGGTGCCACGAGCGGACGTCGCTCAGCCGCTTTAACCCTCTCGAACTAAAAAGGATGTGACCGCCTTCGGTCGAACGCGACAACATACAAGGTATCGAAAATATTACGGCTCGAGCTTCGTCCTCACCGTCTTCGACTTCAGCTGTACTGGACTCGGACTTCGTCTTCGACTCGCGGGCAGGATATTTCCGCGCTTCCCCTTCCCGGGAAGAGCTTGACGCAGAAACCGTGGTGGGTAATTGCTTTAATTTCTGATGATTGTGCAAGAAGTTCAAACTGTTATCTTTATGAGTAACTTTATATTCGTCTGTAGTTTTGTTCTGGAATAAATAGTGTCAACTTATAGTTTCTTCTTCCGAGTTATCTTTATTGTCTGATTCATATAACCAATATTAGAATAACTGAAAACAGTCTATTCATAAGCTGAGCTTTAGATTCTACTCTTTTTTTTATAATTTGACGCTTTGCCTGAACTTTGTTTTTTAAAAAAGAAAGTATAGTCTCTTCTTCTTTAGACTGAATAGCTTTCAAGGTCATTTTTATTTCTTCATTCTTGGTTTCTTCTTCTTTGGTTCACGAGGTTCAATATATGAATTATTTTTCCCAGATCTGCAATTTTTGTATATTTCTCTATTTTTAGTATTAAGAGTTATTTCCTTTCTTTCATTTTACTGAATAATTCTTGCTTCAATTTGGAATGATTTGACGAGAAGTCTAAGCCCAAGTAAATTTATAATGTCAAGTCTTTAGGGTTTGGCTTGGTTTGCACCATCTATTGCCTATACTATACAGTTATATAGCGTGACATTTAGAAATCTTTACCCAAATTTTCCAATTCGATGTTTAGCACGGCCACAACAAGTAAACCTGTATTACCTCGATAAATCAACATTTAGCTTATCTCAATTGGACGACGACGCGTCTAGTCGCTATGAAGGTCTGAAGTCGACTGGACGTACCAAATCATGAGGATTATGACGTCATCAGCAGGAAATAGTTATGGCGCATACTTTTTTCAGAATCTGAATATTTTTACTAACGATATTCGTTTTTGGTATCATTCTAATTAACTCTTGTGAAGACAATTTTTATTTCAAGGTTCGTTTCTTCTTATCTTTCTTAAAAAGTACAAATTAGACTTCTTAAAATGGAAGCTATAGGTATTATAGTGGCTGTTAATTTTCTGCAGACACGATTTGTTTGATGTGGCCGTCAAGTCTTAATATTAGCCATCACAATCTTGGTTATTTCGTTTCCAGAATTATTTATAGTCATAGTAAGAGTTAGTTTACGCGATTATTGGGTAAACTAATTAACCAAGTTTCTGAGGTACACATAGTATCAATTCCAACCAAACTAATTTAAAGTTACCTTTATATATAACATATATTTTGGGCAGATTTTTGGAAAAATTGTGATACGTATTTGTTATGATCTGTTCCATCTGGATAACTAATTACAAGCTTCAGATTTATCGAAATAAACCTTGTATAACCTAATTTTAACAACATGTTAATTAGTTTTAGCCCGCCTCATTGCTGTTAACTTTAAATATTGTTCAATCATCAGATGTCAATATTCTACACCAAAACATAGAAAATTAATAAATATTTAACCACGTTAATATTTGAAGTTATTTGGGTTGTTTCGTTAACCAGTAAAATGGAACGAATTTGTTTTGTTTCCCCGAACGAATGCCGGGGTGAATATAACACAAAGGTTTGAGTTTTATTTAGCATTTAATCCAACACACCCTTTTGTTCATTTCTTTGGAATATTAAATCGTTTTAGAATTCTGTACCTTGTTCATTAATTGTTTTTTTTTTGCGTTTCCGTAACATAATTCTGAAAACGTCTTTCAATCAGACAAAGCACCATTTGGCCAGCAGAGCTACATTATTTGAAAAATATTGTGCACAAGTAAAATTTATTGTAACAACTAATTTTGGCACAATCTCTTAACCAATAAACTTATAAATGTATAATCGCATTTACTTATTTTCTTTTTATAAGCTCTAAAAAATATAGAAACATTTGAGTTACAAAAGCAAAAAATTCAAGAATAAATAACGCACTTTCACAAGGAAAAATGCTATAACTTTTCATGAAGCTTTAAATTAAATACCTCGGGCTTTTATTTCCTGAGTTTATTTTAAAATAACTTTTTGCGTGAGAATTTATTATTTTAAAGCTAAAAAATGAAGTCACACAAATTCCAGACACTCGCCATTTCCCAAGACTCGGCATTCATATTCCCTTAACTGTCACCGCGAATCCAGCAAGTCTGGACGAAAAAAAATCAACTACGTGCTGATATATAATTTCCTGAATAAAAATTCACATCTCCTGCAAATGCAATATGTTGAATTTATGTATGGGGACTTGCTTGCAGAAAGAATCATACTATAATCCAATTCCGAAACGTCTCGTGACTGAAAAAAAAATGTGTTTTGTATTGGTTTTCGCTTCTGTATATATTTCTCTTTAAGGTCTTGTAGGTTTTAACAGAAAGAGAAAAGAAGGTTAAATGCTACCAGGGGCAATATATCTTTAAATCGATCTCGAAATCTATCGCTTTCCGCTTCAAACCCTATAGATCTTATAAAACACATCCGTCTTTAAGAATGTCAGTAGCGGTTATCTAACCGGTTCTATTTTCAACTCTCAAATGCTATGAACGCGGAAGAATGATTAGATAATGATGAGGTAAACGTCCTTTAATTTAAAAGTAATTACATTTTTGTAGTGACAAGCTGGTAATAATGTGAAAATCGATAATTTGGGAAAACGTGAACCTTCTTCACTACTTTTAAAAAGGTTTCATAATATTTAAAAGCCAAGGCAACAAATATTTTAAAGTACATCGTTTTCAGGCTTTTAAGTTTGACAAATAGTGAAAAAAAAAGATTTGTCGCAAAACTTTCTGGCGGATTTTAAGAAAGTCTGAAAAAAATTTCTATTGAAAAAAAAGAAAAATGTACGTTACTCTACACATTTACTCACTATTGAAATTTTAAAAATTGTCAAAGTACAGATAGCTCCTATAAAAATTCAAAATAGAAACTAATAGAAATAAAAAAAGCAGTAAAAGTAGTTTGTTTGTTTTTTTTCTTCTGTGAAAATGCAAATCTGTGTCGTCTCTATTCTGTCTAGTGTTACTTTGACCTTTACTCTCATGACGAAAATTCTTTTTAGTTCTCTATCCCTCGTTTTAACTAAAGAGATAAGATAATTGATGAAAGTTACTCAAAAGTTAAGCAAATATTTAAATTAAGCTACCCTAGCTAGTTAAAAGGCAGCCTTGGGTTATGTATAGTGTACAACAGGGATAAATAGTTTTAATTATGACACCAACAAAGTTAATCAAGACTGAATAGAAAGATCCTGAACTGCTTACCATTTTGTGCAAAGACTTCTTTTAATAATAACAAAAAGGAGCACAATGGAATAACAAGGAAAACGTACTATTTTAAACTGTAAAAGGCTACACACTAGCACATTGTCTACCAAAAGTATACGATTGGACAAAAGGATTGAACTCGATAAAAGACTTGCTTGCAGTCTTCATTGATTGGCTTGGACTGTTACTAAGCATTTGCTTAAATTTCTATTTCAAAGCACTTTGATAAAAAATACTGGTCTATCCTTACCTTTTTCACCATCAAAATCATTTATAAGAGCAGTAGCCCTTCAATAAAAACATTATTTTTAGACATGTATCGAAGAAAAAGCTTTGTTTACTAGCAAATTACTGTTTGTTTTGAAAACAGTACGTCTGGGACTCCAGCTACATCAGAAATGTTATTATTTTGTAGGCCAAATCTTCCAGCAAGAACTATCAGTTGACTAAACCATCTTAGAGAGATGTATTATTGTCTCATTAGACTTAAAAGCCGTTACTAAAAGTCAATGTAAAAATGTTTACTTTCACGTAGGATTTGGATTAGCATATAACCAACATTACCAATTATTGAAAAATCTTTATCTGAAGGAAAGATTAAAATAAACAGGGTCGACCTCAGGAACTAGTACGCTTGGAGACAGCTTCAGCTTTTTACACCTTTACACTTCACGCCAAACAAAACAAAAATTTTTCGACCTAAAAGACGTAAAGATCTTAAGAGTAATTCAGTTAATAAGAAAAATGTCATTGGTCTGAATATTTCACCTTACCCAAAAGTCAAAACAAAGTAACCGAAAAGCCCAAGTCTGAACAATTCAAAAAGTTTGAGCATCTCAAAACTACATATTTGAGGATAAGCTAGACCTGAGGTTACCCACATCTGGGTAGACACTGTTTTAATATGATTCTTTAGAGAGTCGGAAAATACATACATACGTTCGTTTTTACTGAGATTACTAAACTCAAATACTTACTATAGCAAATAATAAAATTGGAGCGTCTGTTGATATTAGCATCTGGGTATCAAGAGGGAGAAAAGAATTATAAGTATCAAAATTTGAGAAAATGTTTATGCCCAATCAGAGTTAATCTTTCCAATATAAACATTAGTAGAAAGAGCATCAACGATTTCTCTTCCGTTTCCTTTTCAAACTGCTGAATATAGGAAATATCAGTTTTTGTTGCAAAAACTTTTGCTTTGTGAACTTGTCTTCTTTTATGGTCGAGTTGAATGACAATATACGCACAATAGTGGACAAGACTGAGAAATTTGAACAGTGATGGTATCTGCCACCAATACACTGTCCATTTAATGTTATATACAGAGCTTGTGCCTGAAATCAAAAGAAAAGTTTATAGGCGTAGGATCCTTTTAACGGGGCTATATTACAATAGTAGTTAGTGCCCAAAATTGAAACTAAAACAAAAAGAAAGTACTCTTGCACTATAGAATCAATAAAATTAATTAAACTATTTTAAATAGAAATAGGGTATATCAAACGGCAAAAGGTTAAAACACGGACAAGAAGCGTTTAAGCGATTCTAGAAACACGGCGTATACATGAAACCGATAATAGAAACTGAGAAAACTGAAATAAACAATTGAATTCCATCAAAAAAGTTATGTGTAGACCTTCACAGTGGTTACATGTAATTACTAATTAGCAATGAAGCAGAAATAAGACAATATTGCAGTATTTAGAGTGTTCCATTTAGAAAACTAAAAGATGGGTATATTATACAGGGTGATCATTTTAAAACTTCCCACCTTGAACAACTCTTTAATTAGTAAAACTATCAAAAATTGCTGAACGCGTTGATTTTGTTTTGGAGGGGGACATTTAATAACCTATTTTAATCAGTTGTGAAACTTTCACCCTCCCACCCAACCACTCCCACCCCAAATTTCTAAATGGCATTACCCCATTTGTGTTAAAGCATCTTAAAGGGTATAAGATTCTCAACCTTTCACATTAGAAAAAATTAAAATCGGCTCAGCCGTTTGTGAATTAGAGCCAAAAGTGTATTTAATTCAATCAATATGTTTCTGTCTCTAGTTTACAAACGGTTGGGTTGATTTTAATTTTCTTTGATTTAAAATTTTGAAAATTTTATATCCTTTAAAATGATATACCACATATGAGATAGTGCTATTTAAAATCAACGCGTTTCAGGGATTTTTGATAATTTTACCAATTAAAGCGTTATTCAAGGTGGAAGGTTTTAAAATAATCACCCTATATAGTGTGCATCTGTGCATACTAAGTTGAAAATAATTTTGGAATGTAGGGTTATTGTTCTGTAAGGAAGTAGGCAAAGCACCTTCGTTAAGTACTTGCAAAAGTGTCTTTTGTACACTATCGTGTTTGAATTACTTTTTAGAATGAGTACTTGGGGTTGGTATTTGAATTACTTTGTAATCATGCTTGGTGCTTTTTGTAAGGTGCACAAAATTTAACGGGATTTGAAGCACTTCCAAGGTCTTTCAAGTACTTTCAAAGTGTTTCAAGCACCTTTAGAGTAGGTCATGCTCTTTAAAAATAATGCAAGCACAGAGTATTTTAAGAAATTCCATAACGACTTAAAAGCATTCTCACAAGGACTTATAGCATTTCTACCAGAGCTTAAAGCACATTTTGTTTCTAAAACACGTAGAAAGTTTTTCTTAGTTTATTGTGCTTGGTGCTTGACACCTAAAAAGTTTTGCGTATTTACTAATTGGTGCTTTAAGTTTTCGATTATTCTCTTGATAAGTGAACCACTTTACCTCGATGCTCTACCCAGCTCTGGTTTTGTACAGATTTTCATAATAACTTTTTTTGATATTTCTACAAATAACGATGCTATCCTCCATCCACAAGTCCTTTTTAGACGTTTGATATTTCTGATATGAATCATGATACATTAAATCAAATTAGATTAATATTGGGTTGTTTTGGCGTTTAGCTCTTCCCTATTGCAACCTAAAGGATATTTGTTGTTACCATACTCTATTTATTCCCATCTCAGTCTCAGGTTCCTGAAGAAACCTACGATGTTTCTGGATGTTAATTTTTTGATATTATCAGACGTTAAAAACTCTGGTTCTAGATGACTTAGATTTTGTCGAGCAACTGCTGCGCAATCACAAATCATGCGTTGTTCTGATATCTATAGTTCAGCTTAGCAAAAACGACATATACCATTATTTTAAGGTTGCCAGAATGTTAAAAACCTTTCTTTCTGGAATGAAGATTCTAATTTGTTCTTGCTTGTAAAGGAGGTACCAACTGTTTTGCCCGTCTGTATGTTAGAGTATTAGTCCAGTATAGGACCTTTTTTTCCCCTTTGTTGGGGACACAGCCTTCAGATGGCCCACAAAAAAACAGGTTCAATAAAAGGAGACCTAACTAGACGATTGACAGTATTGTTAACTTTAATCATGGCTTATACCCACAACAAGATCACTGCATTTGGTTTTGTCACGATTAAATGGGTTTGCAGACATTCATAGCTTAGACTTACACGTAAATATACTTTTAGGTTCGTGCTCATAAGGTTCTACTAAATCTTTGTAGCATTAACACCTTTCTACAAATAGTAAGTTAATACCGCTACTAAGATTTAGTGAGATTTTCTGAAGGTGATCCATAGTTTGTTATCTAAACATTTGCGTATTTATTTGAACATCGGACTTCTCTTATGCCCGGTTTTTTGAAAGCTGATGTTATGTATCTTATAGTTATTGAATGCATAACTTTATAAAGCTGATAAACGTCTTATAAAAGTGTTGCTCAAAATATTGTACTCTATTTTATAACCATCGGTTTCTGAAGTAGTTCTGGGAAAGATCGATAGGTTGCTACTGCACTTACAACACTAGGAAAACAGATAATACTTTAAGAAAGAAAAAGCAATTTGAAACTGTTACACATTTTCCAACACCACTGTCGTTTTTTACCGACACTTTTATCTGAAACATAATCTGCTGTCAGCGATCGGTAATTGAAAGAAAGCCGCGCGATACCTCAAATGATGTAGAATGCTCCAGCGCTGCATAACTTATTGCACCCACTGGTGCAGCCGATATCGGTCTCATAAATACAACATAGCGTTTGAGAAACAACTTATGGCAATTTATGGATTGCATAACTTTATTGGTTAGATAAATTGCTTTGAGAAACCGGACATTAGTGACCACTTCCAAGCGCGGGTTTCAACTTGAAACATTGGATATCCGGCACCTAGTAGATTAAGAGATACCCTCAGCAACTTATTTTGTGTTTTGGGTCAACTAATAGTTGCTTGTTCAAATATGGGTCCGTCTTCTTCCTATAGCTCTTGATCTTATCGAAGTCAGATGTAATAGTAGTGTTTTGCCCATTGATTGCATTTGAAACTTTTTTAGGACTTTTAAATGTACAACTAGATTTCCTGATTAAGAGACTCTGCTTAACTGCATTCTGAAGGTATTTAGAGCCGATTACTTCATTATTTGAAGCTACAGGGGAGCATGTTAAGTAGTGCTTTTACAGGTGCGAAGCACGCATAAAACTTGTAAGTCCAAGGCTCTGTACTTTCAGTAGCACAGCATACTTATGTGCATCACACCAAGGAGGCATGGTAACCATTAGTCTACTTATTGCTTGGCATGTTTCCTTTTCTGATAAAGACTGTAGATATCCAAAAAAAGGTATTCAAAAAACTGTTGCAGACAAAGGCATTGTTCAACATGCCCAAAAAATCATAATGTTATATTCCACTGTATAGTAATATTAGAATTTGAAAAAAGAAAAAGTTTGAAATGCAAAATTGAGAATTTTATTGATGTTACATATGATAGAACTGTTTTGATTTCCTACAACATATTTACTTAATAGCCAGAAATGTCGTAGTGTATACTTTTTCCAATAGAATTGCCTTATTAGTCCTCTCAAAACAATCAGATCTTAATTGAAGAAGGTTTGCAAATAGACATATTGATGATCGAAATATATCAGTTGCTTAAAACGTTTGATTTTGAAAAATGTTAGATTTGAGTAACAATAAGATTTTGCACTAATGGTTTTTGCCCAAATTTTGTAATTTGGTAAGAGTTGCTGGTCGAAATGGACACCAAAATTCACGAAACCCATTTTTCTTAATAAATATCATACTTTACACGACTAATAAAATTGAAGATTAACAAATTTTTAAATTCTTGTTATGGCATGATTCTTAAAAAGTAAAACCCAAAATTTTAGAAATCTGCCCTCCTGTAGATTTTAAGTATACTACTCAAATTTTATCTTAACAATAATAAACAACTAAATAACAAAACAAACTTTGTTAGTTAAACTCAACAAAGCTTATTGTATTCAGAAGGATTTGTTTGTATCTAGGTGTAGTAATCATCCGTCTGGTCGAAACAATTGGTGTACAAAAGCTCGGTAGTTAATTACTTCAGCTGCAGAGAGATCTATTTACACTATGCATTGAGCTCTAATAGAATTGAAACATTATGCCACATCTTGTGTCGACCCTTTTGCGTCGACACAGGCCGTTCTATCAAACAACCTTTATTACAGATTCCTCAAATTATAAATGCACCCCTGTTGTTTCCGACAAGTTTGAAACAATTGCAAGCAAATAGTGTTGCTAAAACTAAATCTAACAATTTGGTCTAAAATTACAACTTGCAAATTTGAAACGAAATGTAATTTATGAAACTGAAAACCTCCAATAGAACAGTAATAAAGCTTTTTACATTTTTTATCTTCTTCTTTTTCTATTTTCTCAATTTACATTACTTTTTAAATTGTTTAAATGTATTGAAACGATACCTGTTGCTTCATAAAATTGAACTGTTAATTTGTTATAAAAGGCAAAAGCAGAAGAAAAATTCAGTTTATTAAGATATCAAAAGCAATACACCCATATAAAATTGAAATCAAAATTCTCCTGTAACTTTTAGTACAACAAAGTAAACATCTTCAAGGAAGCTAATTTCAAATTAAACTTTGCCTTCTTTTTATTATTTAGAATTAAATTTGAATACGTATTTTGCCCTTCAAGCCAATGAATACTCTGAATCTTTTCAAAGTTTGTTTTTCTAAACTAATATCTTGAGGCGTCACAATAAAAAAAGAGATCCTGTCGGATTCTAATATTCTTTTAACAATAACCAAGTGTGTTTTTGAAAACCTAATTATAAAGTTGTCGTAAAAATGTTAAATGTTACTGCAAAGATGTTCGGTGAGGAACTGGTAGTGAAATTAAATTTCCCTAAAATACTGCAATCAACTTCTTTAATTTCCTGTTTTTTGTCAGCTGAAAGTAAGGCTAAAGTCGTAACGAATTCAAATATAGTTCTTTACGGATGCCTAGTAAATTATCTAGAATCTAATTTGCATTTTAAATCGTACGACAGTCTACTATTATTACTCGTTTACGTTAAGTAATTTCGAATTATATACGGAAGTTCAATCGTTATTTTCATTTGCCTATAAATAACCTGGCTAGTCTGTTGTATTTCAATTACCTTGGTGCTGACATTTTTATAAATTCATGAATCCCCAAACTGAAAACTCATTACTTTGTTAATATTGTACGAAATATCTATCGTCTCGAAAATTGAAATGGGTTTAATATGTCGATTTCGCGATGCGAATTTGTACGAGTATATCTCACATTTATAGGTAATACAACACTTTATAGATGGTTCTCTTTTTTCTCGTTTTATATAAAGCTTCTCTCGCTTCCTTATTTCACTTTACGAAATATTTCTAGCGGAAGAAAGAAGCAAAGAGAAAATTATTTACAATTACATTACTGTTACAAAGAGTAATTTTTAAACTAGAAATATTAAATTTAATAAAATTTAAACTAAAATTCTCTCTTTTGTTTTATTACAACGCTCTGAAGCTTATCTAAGACCCACAACAATACCCAGAAGGGGTTTTGGTTACCCTTCGTTAAACATCTTATCCTTTCATAAAGAGCATTCCAGTTGAGAAATATTTCCTGAATTTACAAATTTATAGATGACTAATTTAGGATAATGGATGATACAGTCTGTATACATAATGTATATATTGAGTGGTTCAAATACATATGATGGCATCGCATACCTGATTGAGATGATTAAATATGTCAAATACCAAAGCTGAAGGCCTAAAATTGACATTGAAACCAGTTTATTTAAGAATCCAATAATTAACTAATTTACAAAATGATTATCTTAAAAGTGAGGTTACATTTTTAATAAAATTCTAAATTTTGCATTCCCATTTAAATTCATTTCTGCGTGTGTTCAGCTTGCAATGGCCCTGACGGGTAGTTTCTGTTTCATACTTCAGTTTATTTAACTCTATGTGTAATCCAAAATGAATTCAGACGACGACGTCTCATTTCCCAGAATATTACGCCCAACTAATAGATACCCATAAGAGTGACCGGTATTCGACGGGTTGCCGACTTTAATTTCTTAAATTCTATATCTTGTATCTGGAAACTCAAATTGCTCTATTGAGTCAGCACGCCGCGACGGTTAAATTCATTTTTTACCGATCATTGATCCTAGGAGAAAAAAATAAAACTAAGATACTAGACAGTCAGCATGACATTTAAAAATCTTTTTGTCCGTGTGTTCCATCTGTGTAATGTTTGAAGAAAAGTCCATAGAAGAACTCTTTGCAAACTTCGAGTGACTCAGTAAAAGTTGTCAGAGCCTGAAAAGATTCTTGAAAAATTGATTTTTAACTATTAACTCTAAAAATTGTACAAAAAATGAAAATAACTATTCTTTTAATCTAGTCAAGATTTTAAAAACATTAAGATCTTACGACACTGTACATGCAATACAGTGTGTTCATTAATGACTGAATTTGTCGCCCCTCAAAGATTTTTTTTATTGACAGTCCATGTATTAATGGTTGAAAACTAGAAGAAGGTTACTCATGCAACCCGATACGCACAAAATTAATTATCGCAGAGATTAGTTTTGGAATACTTGTCGCACTTTGGCAATCACATGACATTCAGTCATATTTTAACACCTTGTTTTCTTAAAACTTTACACAAGGTACATAATATTATTATTTAGTCTGTTTCGATAAACAAGAGTCACATATTATCACTGGCTGACAGGAGCTACGTTTATTTGTGAACGTGATTTGAGATGATTTTTCAGTGTTGACTTGGATTCGCCATTTCAAGTACTTGGTGTATTTGTAAATTAGTAGAAGCAAGATCAGAGTCTCGTGGTTTGATAAAATTGGCTTGTCTTCCGCAAAAGTAGCTAGCTTAGTATTGTTTGTGACTGATACATCAGCAGTATATAGTAAATAGAGATATGTCCCTGAGACACTGCCCTGCGGTACGCCTGACTGAATTAGACAATACATAGACACTGATTGATTAAGTTTAACTTGGAAGTTTCTTTCAGACAGGTAGCACTTCAGTACCAAGTAGATTTGCTGTGGAAAATGTGTTTTTATTTTGTCAAAGAGTCCTTTGTGCCACACTTTGTGAAAAACTTCCTTGCTATCTAGAAACACAGCGGCACACATTTTCTTTGCGCGAAGCTGAGGAGGATTTGATCTCTGTGGCACTTGGGTATAGAGTGATGTTCTCAAAACCCGAGTTCATAATCCGGAAGCAATTCTTCAGAAATGAAAATGCCCTTGATTCTATTTAGAAGAAACTTGTCAAATAGCTTTGACAATATTAGCAAGAGGTTTATTGGGTAGTACGATGTAACCTCACTTGGAGGTTTTCCGGGTTTTGGTGCCATAATAACTTCAGCACACTTTAATTGAATAGGAAAATAGCACAAACAAAGCATGCTGTTATAAGTAATAGTTAACAGGCCTAAGGCTTATCTTGGTAGTTGTTTGAGGAGTTCTCCAATGATTAAGTCATGCCCTGGGGCTTTGTGACAGTTTTGTATTTTATTTCGTACTTCTACAGGAGAAAAGGCATTGATTGGTAGAGACATTTAGTAAAGGACATCGAAATATTAGTCGATTTCCATGTCATCGATAGCGTTTTTGCGAGGGAGCGGAGTAAAAACCCGAGCTGGATGATCTGCAAACAGATCAACTTTTTCTTCATGTTCATAGGAAGGGGAAACCGCTAGTACTGGCGTTTGAGCCTTTTGGTTGATTTCCATAGCAAATGATCATCTGTGGATAGGTTTGTAATGTAGTGAATAAATGTAGAACTTCAAGTTTTCACAAAAGCTTTATGGAGTCTGTGTGCAAGTTGATTTAGATGAGTTTTGTCTTGGATATTCCTCGTTTGCTGCCACCTCTTAAGCGCCCTACGTTGTGTTTTGCGCATGGTCTTTGATATACAACGGTATGTTTGTATAATCTGGTAAGGCTTGGGTTTGAGAAGGTCTTGCCTCCCAGGCTACCTTTTAGAGTAAAGTGGTGAGATGAGAGACTGCTTTCTTTTAATACTATTGATTATCCGGAGGTATAAGGTTATATTCTCATTGATAGTACTTTCAAAGACTTCTTTTAATGCACAGATGCGAAGGTGAATCTTCGTGCTTAATGTGATTCTAGATCAGTGATTCTCAACCTTTTGTTCGTCACGGTACACTTTTAATAATTTAGAAATTTGGCGGCATACTAACGATAAGATAAATTTAAAAGAATTTAACTAAACTAGTTGTATATAGCTTTGTTTGTGTTAAATCTAGAACTAGTCCAGAACTGTAATAATCATGCACATTGGTTTAGTCAGTCCCTGCTAGGAAGGTAAAACCAATCGAACTACTTGTCTGACGTCGTTGATGTATGGGTATTCGTAGTGGCGGCACATTTCAAAAATCTCGTGAGACAGTGGTTGAGAATCACTGTTCTAAATCGTAGTTTAAATCAAACGTCTACTCTATAAAGCCATACTCAAGCCAATCTAGGCATATGAAATCCAGCTCTGAAAATTTGCTAACCCATCAAACACTAAAATTCTCCAGACCGTCCGATCAAAGACTCTGAGAACAATCCTCAGTGCACCGTGGTTCCTTACCAACGCGACAATCCATAACAATTTTGGAATACAACTAGTAAAAGATGTTATCTAGCCATTTGCTATTAACCACCGAGACCGCTCGTTAAATCATGCTAACGACCTTACTAACCTGCCCTCATTGGAGCGCAGACTAAAGAAACAATGGCCTGTAGATCTCCTAGTTTAATTTATGGAGAACCGTCACTAGATGGCTCTTGTTTACTTATTACTCGCTGTAGTCAAGTAGATTGTAAATGTGGAGAAAATAAATAAAAAAAGAATTATCACTCAGTGCTCTAAACATACAAACTTATTACAAACAACGCAGCAGTAAAATGATTTTCTGTTTTTCTTGCGTTCACACTTTGATCAACTTCCAGAATTTTTAGCTTCTTGCCAGGAGGCTGACAATTTTCTTCATCTACTGTATTAACAGAGATACCTGTTAATTCGGATATTCTTCGTTTGGGCGACACGGGCAGTCTCGGGTTGAGCTGCCTAGTCTTCACATATGGAAGATTTAAACTTAAAGCCAAGTTCTTTATAAATTCACGACGTTTGATTGGACTTCCATCATTATTTAAATTGTATACGCGAAAGCATTTATGGATGTCGTGTTCACGAAGAGGAAAAATATTGTTAGCAACAATCTGCAGCTATTTCGGCACACATCACAGTTGCTGGAGAGTTTGTCAACAACCTCAACTTCCTCTTTTACATTCATATCCTGTGCTTCCATCGATCGTATCAGAATGATGGAGAGTGGATAGTATTAGTAGAACATTTGAGATCGATCTTTTGTTTGAAAGGATGTTAAAGGAATTGCCCTCTTAATTTTTTGCAAAGTGCAAACAGATTGCCATTTTATACTCCTGCAATAACCTAGTTGCTAGTGGGTAACTGGAAAATCAGTTATTGTACGTCAAAGTCTCATTACTATTCTTCCGGTTTGTTGCTGAAGTCAAAGGGATCAGTTGGTTGTTTGCCAACATAGACTTTTTGATTCAGAACATAAAATGTCCTAGCGCCTACTAGAACGAATATTTGTAAGCCATATTTGGCTGGTTTGTTAGGTATTAATTGTGGAAAACTGTATTGTCGCCTAAATGCCTCTAGTTTTTCATTTTTCATTTCAGTTAAAGTAATATACTCACTGGACTATAAGCGGCTAAGCAGTTATTCACACACTTGTCGAAATATGCTCTGATAGGGGCTAGTTTATCCAACTGTCTTCTATCAATTCTAGCAGTAGTATCATTCAAAAGATGGTTGTCAAGGCGATTGTAATTTTGGGCCTTTTCTCTTAGCTTCCTGTTTGTGAACCTCAAAATATCAAAAAGCATTACAACAGTGACGAAAAGTTTTTAGCATTCTACAGGTTTCTTGACATTTCTAAAAAATTGCTTTACACCTGCAAGGTGTGTTATAATGTTTCTTGTGCTTATTGCTATGTTTCCAGGTTGATTGGTCCATTTTGTTATTCCATCTTTGTCGAGCGACGTATTTATTCTTTGTACTGGGCCCTAAATTCTGCAATTTTTTGTGATTATCTTTATCTTTATCAGCATCTTTTTCTATGTCCTGCCCTGTATCTGAATCACTAATGTAATCGTCTTCAGCCTTTGAATTAGCTTCTAGTTTTTCTGGTAGCATATTGTTCTCCCTTTCTACTGCCTCTTTCCATAGTTTTAATAGTCTGGTTTTTCGTACCATGACATACTAAAGAACAAATAAATATTCAGTAAAAAGCTAGAAAAGAATATAAAACAACCTTACTTTAAAAATCAAATGAAAAATTTCGACCAAACAATCGAAAATCGAAAATCGTACGGTGGGATATGATATCAACCTCGCTTGTTAAGGAATTAGTACGGTGGGGTATGGCATACAACAACCAACACTGTCACACACAGCGATCACAACGGCTAAACTCCGACTGAATTTATGACGTATTCGCGTATGGTTGAAGTCTGAAGGAAGGTACACGAAGTCTAGCAATTTTGATAACCAGACATATAGTTTTAAAAGTGGCTTGGGTTATATTAAACCCCACTGTATTAGGTTTCAAGGATTATGTTTTACCACTATTGTCATGCATTGTTCGGTTGCCATAGAAAGTTACCCTATGTTGGGTGCCATAAAATAGTTAGATTTCGTTGGGAATTGTTGGGAAGTGTTGGGAATTGTTGGGAAGTGTTGGAAAGTGTTTCTGTATCGTTTGTAAACATTTTTGAATTAAATAACGTATTTGCCTTGTCTTAAACTTTTTTTGGGCAAAACTGTGCAATATTGGAAAAATCCACTACAATATATTGATATTTGATTAAAAACAATCAAACGTACAGCTCGTTCTACCTTCTAATTGGTACCGTTCAGATCTTTTGGGATCTTTGTATTATCTTCCCAAGAAACCAAAAGAAGTTTCTAGTCTAGAGAAGGTTTTATCTTTTAGTAATTCATTTGATTAGATATCTATAGCTTTCAAATCTTTCCAATTTAAAAACTTTTAGTTCTTATTCTTTTTGTTAATTCTGCTTTATATCTTTCTTATTTATTTAGTCTCCAGTAAAAAGCTTGCCCGCTGTTGTTTTTACTAAGAGGTGCTATTTGAAAGTTTCCGTGCTAGCTGTTTGATTTTCTGTTTCGATTTTTGGTTACACAGAAAATGGTTTATGATAAACCATTCAAGGTCATATAGCTCTTTGAAAGTTGTCTTTGCACATTCGTTTTGTTATAGCTATTTGCTTGTGGTGCGGTGTTGCATCTCTAAAAATCAGCTTTTGCATTGCTTCCATTTCTGTTTGAAAAAATAGACGACTCGTTATCTTCATTGGAACAATACCACTCAGCACCTTAAGATTATAAAACCGTTAAAGGTAACATCTTAGAAGTAATTGTAAAGTCTTAGATGCTGCCAAGTTGGCAAATTCTTCTGACTTAACTACTGCTGCGTAGCTATAATAACAAAAAAACTTTTTACAGCAATTCTCCGTTGTTTTCCGTTTCATTATTTATACTTTATACCATTTGACAAACGCAAATAAAGATATATGATCTCCCCTTCATGATTCTAGGGCTCAACTATTAGTTTTTTTCCATTCGCTCCATACCACATACATCCTTCTAGCTTTTACTCATACTTTCAGCTATCCCCACAGTTAATCCTAAGTAATTAGGCTTCTGAACTAGATAACCCAAACACCTTCATAGTGATAATAGTTTAATATCTGGCCACTATAAACACTAGCAAGTATTAACTGTCGCACAACGATTATTGGGCTTATCAGCGTTTTGATTATTTTGAGAAAATAAAGTAGTCCTTATTTATTATGTTCTTTCATTAAAAATCTTTTAAAGTTATCTTTCTAGATTCAGCAGCGAATCTAGAAATATCCTTAGAAGGAGGCCCAAATATTAGGTCTGAATTTAAATAGGAAGTTAAAAGTTTAAAAAAGAAACTTCTGTACTTCTATTAGTTCTTTCTAGAGTTTCTTTAATATTAAATTTTATTTGTTTATATAATTGCTCTGAATTTTCTACAATATTTTATGTTTATAGGAACATTTTCTTAACATTAAAAAATAATAATAAAACTGACCAAATTACAAATCTCAAGAGAATATTTTACGATTATTTTGTGCCTCAGTTCCATTAATAGCAAGATCCAGTAAACTCCCATGACTGTCCAAGCAAGTAATTTATAAAGTTGTACGTGGTAAGTTATTCATTCCCTAGCCGCAGACCCTACCGAAAAAAAGAAGAGAAAATGAAAACAAAAAAATTACTTTCGTTGATATCGTCTAAATATAAGATGTAACGGTTTTCTCAAAAGACAAAAGTACATTTTTACAGAAAAAAGACGTTAGTAAATTATTGAAAAGCCTTTCCCTACTATTGTATATCTCCTTTTTTATGTTTCATTTAGAACTTAAGGACGTTAAATAAATTAGCTAGCCATTTACTGTCAGATTTACGTAAATCACGAACTTAATTAATTAATTAATCTGTAAACTACATTCATCTAGAGTTTACCAAATGGTATTTCTATTTAGCCGAGGCTATTCAACAAATAATGTGGACTTTCCTAAAAGGCTAATTTAATAAACTGTTGAAACACTGGAAACTCAATTATGTTTTAATTGTGTCACATTTTTTCCCTTTTTTCTCATTTTTTTGTAATATTCATTAACACAATGGTCTTTATTTTTTTATTAACATTAAAAAAAACAGCTATTATTTGTATTATTATAAATACCAACAATGAAATTAGGTCACGTTATACAGTTCTGTTGTATTCAACTCTAAATGTTTTATTGGAATTATAACATGTAAAATCGTAAAATTCTCATTATTCAGGAGATATCTAGATATTGATCAAAACGTACTACTACATATTTGTCGTGCAATTGCGGACTGGTTACCAAGCAAACAATAATTTTTGTGGATTAAAAACACGCCTACAAACTATTAGTGTATTTGTTGGAATTCAGAAAAAAAATTTACTGAATACGATATTTTTGTAGAGTAGAAGTTACTGTTGATAAATTAACGAAATGTAGACGTCTCTCTAATTTAACGTTAAAAACGTACTCGAGTGATGTAGCTAGACGTGGTTAATCATTATTAAAAACAGAAAATTTCTTTATTTAAAGTTAATGACTATTTTTGGGGCGTGTAAGAGAATATCAAACTAATGGTACAGCTTTTAACCAAAAAACTCGAAAGCTGAATAATTTCCATTGCGTTACCTTTTAGTAAAATGTAGAAATGTTGATGTGAATAAATTAAAAACTCAAACTTTGTAATTATGATGGTTAACATTAAAATTAGGCAGATTGTTAGTTGGCAATTTGATATCAGCACTTAAACACACTTATGTCACTCTAAAGAGCTCCTTTTAATATTAATGTTAAATTTAAGTAGTTTGTCGGCATTATCGTGTCAAATTAACCAAGATATTGATTTATACTTGCTTTGTCATTTTTATTTATGGTATGCGCACATTATTACTTTTGGCTAATTATAAGTAGAGTGCGGATTTTTAAGCATAAAAGACAATAAAAAAGTTCTTAAAAAAGCGTAAAAATTCAAGGAAAAAAGCTTAAAAATAGCACAAAAATTAAAAGTAAGTTTAAAATATGCAGGAAAAAAATTAAACTTCCTTATTTTACAAAGTATTTATTATAAAAAAACAAAAAATTAATTGTTATTAGAAACTTTGAACTCTAAAATGCTTAATTATTATGCACTTTTCTAAACTCTCCATAAGGAAATTTTTTTTTCATCAGTTAGGGTGTCTTTATAAAGAGAAAATAGTCTTTCAATGTCAACACTAGTAATCGGTGCATATTTAAATTTTGCAAGTAACGATGCTTCCAAGTCGAAGTTATTGACTATTTCGCCTGATAAAATACTTGCAATGGTCTTTAATCTTGCTAAACCTTCGTTTTTAGCCAGCACGTTCTCAAATTTGGCAAATATTGTTTTTCCTACGTAACCATGCATTTTTCCCAATTTTATTTTAAACTCTTGTACAATCTGAATTGCTTCTGTTAGCTCGCTTCCTTGTGTTTCAAGTTTGGTAATAGTTTCACTGATGAACTCGTAATTTGCTTTGATGAATGCAAGGTTTTGTTGTAGTTCCGGATTTTTTAAAATATTTTGGCAGTCTTTAACTGATTGCGATGCATCTTCCGAAATTCTAACAAAATTTCTTTGAAGCTGGTGAAGTTAATTGCGTAATACACAGCCGCATCCAACCATGTTCCCCATCTAGTAATGACTGGTTGTGGTGGAAGCAGAATATTAGGCAGTTTTTCTTCAAATCGTTGTACCCTCAATGGCGCTTTTAAAAAACACTTTTTGCCATTTTTAATTAACTCGTTAACTAGAGGAAATTCAGACCTCACAGTTTCTGCTACTCGGTTTATTCCGTGAGCTACGCAAGTAGAGTGTGTGAGATTACTATACAAAACTTTTAAATTAATACCTGCTTTTAGAATATATGCAGCCGCATCCGTCACCATTAACAGAATTTTTTCAGTTGGGACTGCATTAGGAAGAAAAAAGTTTGCGAGTCCTTCGTTAACAAATCTTGTTATAGTGCTGCTGTTGGTTTTATCTAGTTTTTTCAAATATATTAAAAATGGCCTGGTTGGAGTAGCTTCATGTAATATACCGATAATGAGACCAGCCACATACCTACCGCACTCATCGGTGGTTTCATTGACAGAAAACCAGATATAATGGTCTGCAATTATATTTTTAATTTCATGAAGAACTGTTTTATAAACTGTATCTAAATAGTTTTTTCGTAGAGTGCTTTCGGACGGTATCGATCTCTTACAATATGTTTCTAAGAATTTTCGAAATGCAGAATTGTCTAATTTTCTGAAAGGAATATTTGCCGATATCAGAGTATTGTATAAATCAAAATAAAAAGTTGTTTCTTCAGATCGAGTAGAAGATCCAGAGGCAACTACTTCTGAAATAGTTTGTTGTTTCAACTTATTTTCATTTTCCGCTCTTGGTACATTTTCCTTGTGAATAGCGGTCTTCGTATGTTGTATTACATTATACTTTTTGTCGCACTGGATCTATTAAAACGAGCATTAAAGAATATTATATTTAAAATCTAATCTACTCCTTACCGTTTTAACACATACTCTGCAAAATAGTCTACTATCGTCCAGCCTTATTTCTGGTATATTTTTAATCCACTCTTCTACACTCGTTTTAACTTCTGGCATTGTAACACAGTCTTATTTTATTAAAAACAGAAGACAACACAAAAGATTAAGTTATAATAAAATGAAACGAAACTTTTTCAATCTACCAGCAACATTGCATACACGCAAGATACCAACACTTTAAGTAACCCAGTAAAACTGAAGCATTTGTCAAATAAATCTTAAAACCTATAAGAACTAACTGTTTTCACAGCTTATCCTAGGGACAAAGAACTACCGGGACAATGTGTAACGGCCCCGACAGGCTCCGGAACGGTAAGCGTCCAGATGGTATTCAATACATAACGGTAATAATGATATTTTAAGAAATCCTTGAAAATATTGTCACAAAATTTACTGTAAAAACAAAAAAATGTTTAAAAAAATAATGTAGACAATTGCTGCCAGAGAAAGAATTTATAGAAAATATTTTGAAGAAACAAAAACTAACATAAATATACCGTAGACAAGAAAAGTATAAGGATATTATGATTTTTTTCTTGAGACTGACAAAAAATGCACAAAATAAGCATTATTCTAAAAAATAGCAAAAAGTTCCAAAAAAAGCAAAAAAAGTAGTATAAAAATTAGTTAAATGATTCCTTTACTTGCGATTTGCACTTATTTCAATGTCTTTTTGTACTGATATTAATATCTAAAAAAAGCATTATTTCTTTAAGTCCGCATTCTAATTATAAGTAATTTAAATCAATATTATTGCAAAAGTTTTTATTAATTTTCGGGTTTCATACACTTTACTGTAAGGTGACTGGCGTGTCTCGTATTTTACATTTTGTTTTGGATCGCTACAAGTTAAAACAGAATACTTAAACTAAAAATTGTTTATATTAATGTTCTATTTAATATCTGCGCTTCACGATTCACATCAAGTTCACGTCCTAGATTGTCCGCAGCTTTTTTATTTTCGGTTTATATTTTCGTCAATTAAATGAGAAATGCAAGCCTTTTGTGTCCCCGAATCTTACGTTATTATTACATCAACTTTGTCCGAGTTA